>CAAE01014674.1:549289-637609 GCA_000180735.1 Tetraodon nigroviridis | reverse complement strand
CCATCTCTCCCCGAGGCGAAAGGGCCAAACACAGGCCCAGATTGCCAGATCGGGCTGCATCTATCGATTCATTTTATTTATGTGTTTGTTTATTTATTCAAGGGGTCCCGAACCCCCCTGTCCCTGAGGGATACTTAGGTGCTCCTTTAGTTTGCACACACACACACACACACACACACACACACACACACACACACACACACAATCTGTAAATCCAGCGCTCATCTGAGTGGGACTAACTACAGCCGACATCTGCATTTGTTTTTTCCTCAATATTTACATCCAGATTAGTGTTTAGCCAGCAGAAGAACACACAGCTCCATCCACTAATTAAAATAAGACTTGTCTTTGTTTTCAAGCTTTTGAGAGCTCAGGTGCGTGCATGTGCTAAGGGTATAGCTCCGGCTAGTTAATCCAGTTTACATCTCTGTTGCATTAGCAGGTAATAAATGTGGACTTAAACTCTGGCTTTGCGGTGCCTGGATGATGCATTTATGTGTGTGTGTGTGTGTGTGTGTGTGTGTGTTTATCTTTTCTGGGCTTTACTTGGCTCTAGCCGTTCCTAACTCTGAACAAGGCTGCCGTTGATGGCTTCACCATTCAACAATCATCTGCTTTCTTTTAAAAGCTTCTCTCCGTCCTTGTCGTTTTTTTTATTGTTAAAAATTCAATATAAATTATTCTGGACACGTGGCAAAATTCAGATGTTCTTTCCTACTACAAAAAACATCAGCATGCGAAGGAAACACTGAGCCAAGACGTGTAGAAACAGAGAAATTTAATCCAGAGTTCGAATGAAACCCCTGAGGGTGCTGGTGGCTGCTGAAATATTAGCTGGACGCTAGCACAAAAACTGACCTAATGTTTGTAAAAGATGGTTAAATGATGCAAACTTGTGTCAGAAATTGTGCTTGACTGAGAGACAGTTCCCTTGAAATGGTTCGTTTGGAAATTATCCAATCTTTGTGGTTGAAATTATTCACCACGATGGCGGTTTTTGTGCTGTTTTGGCCCACGAAACTTTATTGTTTCGCTAATTTATTTCACATCTGGTGTCAGTGCTCAGTGGAATTATTCACAAATAAGCCATTCTCCCGATCATGTGATCACACACTGTATCTTGCACTGTCTAATTTGTTTGTGGCAGGAAAATTCCTTCAAGTCAAGACTGGATTTTTGATATTTTTTACAGATAAGGTTACCTTTTAAACATATTCCAGCTAATAACAATGATTGAGGTTATGCAATAGATTTGGAAAGATGGAAGTTGATCCTGCCACATCATCACTCATCTCTGAAGTTTATTAATTAAAGCTGCAAGCGAATGACGACATATTTGATCCGACCTGTAATAAAAACAGAAAAGCTTGCCAGACTCGTAAAGACACAGAAAACTCTCTGTTCTTCAGTTCTCGGAACACACGAATGGGATCTGTCTGCCGAAAGCATCTGTGACTTTTTCTCTGTTCAAATGTTTAATGCATTAAGGAAGCGCTACAAGTGCTAATGCTGACGCAAAGTTTTTTAAAGGAACTTAGCATATTGTCAGTTTTGAGTGATACTTCTGTTGCAGCTGTTACAAATATTAATACATTGATTCCTCACGTGTATCGGAACAAGGACAATAGTCATCCTAAAAGGCCAGCTGGCACTCCGTGTTAGCACGTAAACGGGCTGAGGGACGACAGCGCAGACCGAAAAAAAGGAAAAAAAGAATTCCATTTGGTGGCGTCTCTGTCCATAGATTTTCTGCTTGTCTCCGCATTCTATCCGTCTTCCATGAACACCCCCCGAGACCCTCACTCTCTCTCTCTCTCTCACACACACACACACACACACACACACACACACACACACACAACACACATTCAAACACACACACACTCAGATGACCTATTAATATGTCATTTGTCAGATGGCAGACCAATGGCCTGGGCTTCGATCGGGATGCGTGCGAATGTGTTCTGACACGAGGCTTTTTTCTTGGGCTGCCCTCAACTGTGCGCTTAAGAAACGAGGCTTTTTTCTTCTTCTGCCCTCAACTGTGCGCGTAAGAAACTGTGACAGCCCAGAGCCACTCTGCATGCTAATAGTGCTAACGCTAATGCAGTTGGCATTGGCAAGGACACACACACACACTCACTCACAATGACTGAAGTACTGTTAGTGTCAGGGTGACGCAGCAGAGACGTCTCCATAACATATTCCCATACACACCCTCTCTCACACACACACACACAAGCAAATATGTGTACAAAAACTGGATCGCAGGTGTGTGTGTGGGAGCCGGAGCGCTCATGTTTGGACCAGTGATGGAATCCGGTCCCTGGAGGCCAGCTGCATGACACAGATGTTTGTGGGCTTTGGGAGCAGATGCTGCTCTGCTCCACAAGGGGTTTATGCAATATTGAGGCACTTTTTCTTAATAAAAACCGGGAGATCCACATCTCCCAGGCAAGCTGGAGCATAGCAGGATCACCGGTTAAGCATCAAGCCAGACTTGGTGGAAGGGCAAGAAGAAGATAAAATTGAGATGGGATCTCAGGAGATCACCAGTCAACCAGTCAACGTTTAA
This sequence comes from Tetraodon nigroviridis, assembly GCA_000180735.1. Lineage (NCBI taxonomy): Eukaryota > Metazoa > Chordata > Actinopteri > Tetraodontiformes > Tetraodontidae > Tetraodon > Tetraodon nigroviridis. The sequence goes on along the minus strand of CAAE01014674.1, from coordinate 635,034 downwards.
AAGAATATCTTTGTGAGATCAGAAAGCCGGCTGGGACCATCTTCACTAGAAACGGGTTTTCCGAAGGGAAACACTGGAAAATCACGTAAACTCTGATATCGGACAGACTGTGATTCACGGTTTTCAAAAGTGATAAAGATATCGGGAATCCGCTCGGTGGGGGATCAGTCCTCCTTTAACTCGTGGCCATGTTACTTTTAGATCTTCCATCTTTACGTTACGGTTAAACTGCTAAATAATGGCAGCAGGGCACTTTTTCTTCGTTTAGGAAGCTCTCTCATCTCTCCGAACAGGAGACAACTTCTTTATCAAACAGCTCTCCAGAGAGGCCTGCACTCCAGACACACATTAGGGTTTCCAGATCCACTCTCTGGGTGGTAATCGTCTGTACACCACAATGTCTCAGCATGAGCTGCAGTATTCCTCCAGGTGTGTTTTAAGCTTTTTATTGTATAGGAATAAATTAATTATCAGGTATTTATGATGAGTGTTGCAGTGCGGGGCCGTCCTTTTAGCAGTGGCTCCTCTTCATAATCTGTTTGCCATCTGGCATCGAGGAAAAGGGGAGGAGCTTCCCATTGCTGCACATTTCCCTGCTAATCAAACTCCGCGTCGCTGTGACGAGTCCTTTAAAGTTAATCTGCTGTTTATATGAGCCGGGTTCATGCATATAAACATCATCTCTGTGCCTCAGCGTCAGATTAGAGGCATTTTTGTCGGCGCGGCCCTGCCAGAGACTCTGGCGGCAGCACAGATGGATGGATGAACAATCCTCTTTCTTTTTTTGATCAAAGGCTGATGACACGACCCTGTGTCACTTTATTTATTTCCCTCTTGGGTTGTGTTTTTGTTGCCCCACTTCCTTCCTGTCCCACTCTGCTTTTCCTGCAGCGTAAGATGTTGCAGATGCAGACGAGCGTGTCGCATTTCAAATTCTTGCTTTGTGGGTGTGTGTGTGGGGGGTGTGGGGATGGGGGGGTCCATCCATCCATCCATCCATCTATCTATCTATCTATCCATCCATCCATCCATCTTTGTTAAAGATGGAAGCGACCACAAAGATCTTCTGTGGGACTAAGAGCTCTCTCTCTCTTTCTCTGCTTATTTTCAGATACCATTCTCGCTGGTCCAGTTTCCACTCTGGGAGTACTTTAAGGTATGTATTGGACCTTTCCATATTTTTGTTAATGGACTTATTTCCCTCTCTGTGTTTATGCTCCATCTCTTTTACTCTCTCTTACTCCCCTCTTACCCCCTCACTGTCATCTGCAGTGATCATTCTCAGTAATAAATCTGTGGAACACTGATGATGCTGCGCTCACATTGAGGCACGTCACCAGCGGGCTCAACCTTTGCGTTTCCCCGCATCAGCATGGAAGGTGAAAGTGGGTCCTGGTTTAATAGGTCGTCGTGGCGACCATCATAATCTTACCCTTTAATTTATGTGCAGTCCAGTATACTGTCTGATCTCTACGTTCCCTCTGATGTCGTCTCTTTTTTTTAAAAGCAGCGCCAGGACACACACTTAAGTGTTTTCTTGTTAAAAAAAGCAGCATTTTGTTGGACTGACATCATGTCTCAAGGGCACGAAAGGCGGACAGTTGGACATTCCCAACCATGTCAGGAGCTAATGTCTGCGCTAATGTGAACAACACAGTGCACAGCTGTGTGCGCCTGTGCATTTGCGGGAGAGAGATTTTGTGGTGGTCCACAAGTGTCTCTTTGTCCCTCAGATAAAGGCTCTCTCTCTCCGGACCATCTGGATCTGTCTGTTGGCGGAGAACTGAGCGGCTGGAATCTGGACTTTTCCTCTCGTCTTTCTCTTCACCAGTGGATCCCTCTCTGAGTCCCTCCAGATGTGCCCTCTGTACTAGCACTGTGCTCTAAAGAGCTAACAGAGATTCCTAAATGGAAGAGAAATCAATAAATGAACGTACCTGATGTCTTCAGGAGAGGAGAGGGGCTCGCAGTGACGTTCAAGGGCTTTCGTAAACAAGAATAACATGTTTTGGTCGGAGGAATGCTGAGATGGAGGAATCTGAGAGAGTGCGTGTGTGGCGTGATCTTCCATCTGTTCTGTAGGATATTAACTTGCTGCGTTATGGCTTTTTTCACCGTTCACACTGAGCCAGCACAGCTGTCAGTGAGAAAATCAGAAAAACAGTCTGAATGCTGAAGGCCGGACTCAGACTTTCTGACTTAGTTCAGTGACGTGGAGGCTGGACTTCCCGTTCCTATTCATCCTTGTCGTTCTTTTATGTTCTTTGTTTTTTTTTGCTCCTTTTTTGCTGACTTTTCTCTGACGGTCATAGAAGCTGATCTCTCCTGCAATGCGGTCTCCATCGGCTGCACTGGCCGCCGTTTGAGCAGCAATGTCTGCTGTCCTTCCGGTGTTCTCTAACGTAAATATTTTGGAGAAGACGGAAGAACAGACGCTAGATCAAATTCGCAGTTAGTTGGCTCGCAAGCAGGGGCCTGGATTTTTTGGCCTTCTTCGTATGGCGGATGCGTACCTTTCTGCTTTCTGCTCTGCCTTCCCGAAATAGCAATAACTGGAATGGAATCCAGGACCTTTGGAGCTTTGGGTGAGCACAGAGTTGTCACCATCCCAGTGGGATCACAGGCCAGATCTGGGTGGAGAAGGAAGGATTTGAGCCAAACAATAAGCCCCAAAGCTGGATGGATTCCCCCATGAACTATTGAATCTTAATATTTAATAAAAAGCCTCTTTGCAGATGTCTGCCCTCCCCCCCACCACCCACCTCCTTCCTTTGGCTAGTCATCCAGGTGCAAACCCCGACCCTGACGCTCGGGGGCAAAGGTCATGAAGCTTGTTTTTTCAGGTCAACCGCTTATTATTTACTCATGACACGAGGAGAAAGGGGTGGAGCGGGTCCCAGGACGCATCCTCGGGCCTCCTTGACCGCCTTTTTCTGTTTGTGTTTTCACCAACACGCACACATGGCTTTTGCAACGGGACCAGAGTGAGATAACGCGCAACAGCTTCGACCCTCGTGGGGATTAGCGGTGGGGGGGGGGGAATATTAGTAATGGCTCCATGCTGTTGCTCCAATCCTGAGAAGCAATCATACCTTTCAGCGCCTGAGGCAGCACAGCTGTCTGCACGTGTTTCAGGAGAAAAAAAAAAAAGACAGATGTGGCCACGTCGCCCTCGCTCAGCCCGTGGAAACGGCGTTGGTGGTGGGTGGAGTGGGTGGGGAACTGGGCCAGTTTAAAAAAAAACCCATCAGGTGGCTTTAGGCAGTAGCTGTTGAATCGTCTGTAGAGTTCCTTCTGATTCATGCGTCAACCGTTTACTTTTGCTCCACCCACGAACCAGATAACACAATTTCCCCAGTTTGAGTTTATATGTTTGTAGGAAATCTTTTTCTGACCACTCTTTTTTTAGATCGGAAATAGTGTCACAGGAAACAAGACAGTACGTCACAAAGAAAACGTCCAGTCTCTTTTTTTCCTTTTGTTTTTTTATCCATCCTAGGTCACCCTCCCACTATTCCCCATCTAAAGAAAATTCCCAAAAGAATACATTGACAAACAAACCTGACAAGTATGCAGAAATAAAAATAGAAGGTTAGTTAGTAAATAAACAAAACAAAATAAATTATTTAACACGGGGGGGTGTATTACAGCCTGGTAGAGACACTATAGTGTCAGTCTGATTCAGGAGAGAACTCCAGGTTCCTTCAAATAAAAGGGAGGAACCTCTGAAAGACAATCAGCCTCTCAGGTTTGATTGACAGGAGGACCTCCCTCACTCATCTATTATGGGATGGAAGCTGTGGCAGCTTCCAGTTGAGAAGGATGAAGAGGTGTCTGGCCAGATGGGTGGTAAAGGCAAGAGCAGTACGCAAGATCGCAGAGGGGAAAGGCTGCAGGGGAGTAGCGAGCAAGGCCAGGAGGGGTTCAGGGCGTGGTAGAAGTCCGGAAAATTCACATCACAACCAGGACAGAACCAAAACATATAGGAACGATCAAGGGGGAGATTGTTTGAGTTTGTTACATACACCTCTTAGTATTTAAATCTGTTATCAGCATATTTGAAAGGGGAAAAAGACAGTGGAATATCTTTGGCCAGAGAATTTACTTTTGTGTAAGTTAAGCTTATGACCCAAATAGGATCCCAACACGTCTGAAATGCTTAGAACCTCGGTGGAAAGTGATATCCTAGGGTTGGACATGCATAAAAGCAGGTTGTCCATGTACAAAGATAACTCACACACTTTCCCAGCTCTAGTGAAACCCTCACACCTATCCTGATGCAGCCAGAGCTCAACAGCTATGGCAAGTATGAGCAGGGAAGGAGGACAGCCTTGCCTGGTACCGCAACGAAGCTCCCACACATAGGAGGGCCCTAATCACGCTTAAGCAGCAGAGAAATTGAGGGTATTTGTCGGACGTCTTTTAGCTTTGCATTTACTTGATTTAGGATTGTTCAGCTGTTCCAGGCAACTCTTACACACGCCAACAAACGCAGCAGCGTGTCCCTGTTGCTGTGTGAACTTCAGCACAACAACATCTGGTGAAAATGTGCAAACATGACAAAGTTGGAGCAGTCCACTCCTCTTGATTCCCACCTTTTCTCACCCCAGTTCTTGGGAAAGTCGTAGTGTGACATCACTGGGGAGAAAAGGCAACACCAAAATAGCCGGACAAGCCGGTTCCCAGCGGCGGACGCGGACCTCTGACTGGACCAGGGGACACGCGTGTTTTCCAGTATGTCTGATCTCAGCTAACTGCAGTCTTCTCTCTCTTTGTCTCCCCCCCCTTTTTTATTGTCTCTCCCATTTCTCTCTCTCTCTCTCTCTCTCTCTCTCTCTCTCTCTCTCTCTCTCTCTCTCCCCCCCTTCTTCCCCCGTCTCTCTCCCTCCCGCAGACGCTGTGGTCATGGAAGCAGGGTCACACGCTCGACTCTTGGCAGGCTGCAGTGTGCGGAGCGTTTGCAGGTGCAGGGGATTATTCGTTACTTTGGGAAAAAGGAAGGAGCAGTGGGGGCGTAGGGAATGGATGGATGATGAGATGGATGGATGGATGGATGGATGATGTGGAGGTGAACTCGTCAGAATCAAATCAGACCTTTAACTGCACCACACCACTACGCGATTTTCACTTCTGCTGCCCTGGCTGAGAAGCTGCCCTGAAGACCAGTGGAAGAGAGAGGGCTGGTTCCTGGGACTGGTTCCTGGGCCCGGTTCCTGGGACCGATTCCTGGGGCCCGTTCCCAGGCCCATGCAGCTGCACGACCTCGTGAGCACTGGCGCCTGAAGTGGTTATGTAGAAGGGAAGGGAGCGTGCTGAGGAAGAGGAAAGCTAACATTAAGGAAGCGAAGCAGAAATCTGCAGGATACTTGGTGGAAGACGCGTTAGCAGGAGTCAAATACGGGTCATACTGGAAGTTAGAGGACGTTTCAGACGGATATCAGAAGGACAAAGTTGGAGCAAATAAAGAGCAGAAGCAGTTGAACAGGCTGTCCAGTGGTGGACTGTTTTCGTCTTCAGCCCATAGGTCTTTTGAGGCTGCAGCAGACAGACAGACAGACAGACAGACTCACTCGTGTTGTAGTTTGTTAAAGTCTGGCGATCCGAGAAGGATCCTCAGGTTTCAGCCACTTGGCCTTTGGAAACAGCGCTCGCACAGGCGTCTTCCATCACGGCTGCAGATGCAGGGGTTCCGTTTCTGTCTGAGTTCTGCTTTCAGCCACATGACAGAAGCATGAAAAGCTGCAGAACGTTCTCATTTTCCCTCAAATCTGAGTGTCAGGGTATTTACAACAAACTGCATTTTACAGTCGTCCGACACGTCCAACAGGCTCCCACCAATTGTTCTGTGCGTGCCTTTGCACGTGCACACATTCCCATTTCCTTGCCGTAAATGGAGCTGTCAGAGAGGACCTTTTATGTTCACGCTAATTGCTTGTGTGTATCTGTTGTAGGTGCAGTTGCTGCTTTTGTTACCACTCCTCTTGATGTGGCAAAGACCAGGATTATGCTTGCAAAGGTACACACACACACACACACACACACACACACACACACACACAGGCACACTGCACACACACACCCGCGTGCACGAGTACGTCTCCTGTAAACACTCCTGTCAGGTGATGGCTCGCAGGCAGGGAGCTGAACGGGCCTGCAGCCCGTGCAGATTCTCCACCAGTCAGGCCCAGTCAGGGTCCGAGGTAGCTCCAGGACAGTACACACACACACACACACACGCAACACTCTGATCGTGAGTGTGGACAGTGTCTCGAAGACGTGTTTGTGCACGGGGTGAGCGAAGAAGAAGAAGAATTTCCATCTGAAGGCTGCTTGTCATGCAGAGGTGAAGCAGCGCTTCTCCCATTAACGCTTCTGATCCGAGCGACCTTTTCAGACGGCCCCGCCCCTCCCTGCCGCCACATCCTCTTCCACTTCGCACCCGACGTCTGGCTTCCCTCACTTTTCTGTTTTGTGCACTAGTACAGGGTAGTGTACGCAGGCAAACGGGCCGTCCTGGGAGGAGACGCGGTGTTCCGTTCCTCGCCTCCCCCGTGCTAACTAACGAGATACTGGAACCAACACGTGAGGAGCCCGGAGGAGCTGTGGGCTTCAGGTGGAGCGGGCTAAGATCCGAAAGTAAACATTAGCAGCTGCTAAATGGTAAAGCTCCACCTGAACTCTTCCCCTTGTGGAGAACAGCCGCATGTCCTGGTTATTTTAGGGAAAATCACCCTGGAACTGGATGTGTCCTAGAGTCCCTGAAGCAGCAGGGAGTTAGCGCCGCTGCTGTTGGGAGGGGGGAAATGTGGGTGTTAGCTTCATCTGAGCAGCAACAGGGCTGGCCTGGCCACAGCTGGCCACAGCTGGCCACAGCTGGTCACGCCCACACCCACGCTCATGCCACTCCCACTCCCCCCACCCCACCCCATCCCATCCCATCCCATCCCACTGGGACCTGTCACAGGTGCGGCGCTAAACAGCCCCGTCCCGTTTCTGGGTGGGCACTGGAGGCGTCGCCATTTGGGACGCAGCTGTGCACGAGGAGAGGCGCAGGAAGGCTGAACGGGGTCTGCTGGAGCAACAGGAAGCGAAGCAGAGTTGACCATCTGTCAGTCATCACTGCTCTAATTTCTCTCCCTCTCTCTCTCTCTCTCCAGGCTGGGACGAGCACTGCTGAGGGCAACATCCCGCTGGTGCTGTACGACGTGTGGAAGAGCCGAGGCCTCACCGGGTAGGTCTCCGTTTTAGGTCAAAGGTCGTGGTGAAGGTTGTTTCATTGATCCATCAGCTCAGGTTGGGAAACCAGTCCGTTGGTCCTGACGGCGCTTTCACGGCGCTGGCTGGGACTAAAAAAAGTCCAAATAAGATAACCCCCCCACCCCCCGCCTCTGTTTTCCGTGATTTGATTTCGGTCGGCCTCCCACGCGTAATCAGGTTTGATTAGAACCTTCCTCCTCTGGGGGGGGTGGATGAGTTTACAGCCACAGCTGAAAAATGAGACGCACCAAAGCATTTCCAGCGCTGGGCTATTGATTAAAGCCTGACTGGGGCTGAGTGGAGGGGTTTATTTGAGTGTTTTGATGTGTTTATAATGTCCAGTGGACAAAAGGGTCGGGTCTAATGGGGCCGCCGAGCGCTGCCAACACTAAAACAAACACCGAGTTAATGATCGGCCGGCTTGTGTACGAGCCACCGCTGAACGCACCTCGGAATGATGCTCTGAGCAGATTTAGTTTGGGCCCGGACAAAACAGCGCTGGGATCCCAGCGGTGGGTTTTATTAGGAGGCTGATCTGAGAGGGAGAGAGAGAGAGAGATCAGATCTGACATCTGTCGGGTCGGGATGGAAGCGGACGGTCGTCTCCTGCGACTGAGACCAGCTGCTTCAGCTCTGCATTAGCTCCGGGACGAGCTAAGACCTTCCTGATGTTGAGGAGGAGCGAGAAGAAAGGCTGCGCCTAAGTGAAAACGAAAGGTAGCGACTGGAGGGGGGGGTGCTGCTGCTCCGCGGGCTAAAGGCCCGGTGGCTGCGCCGCTGCTCTCCTGATACAAATTGCTGCGGCTTTAAAGCTGTAATTATGGTAATCGGTCCAATTGCAGTGCAGCGAGGCTCTAAAGTGCTTCCATGTGTGCGCCGTGCCCCAGAGACCTGGGGTTAGCGCACAGCGCTAACCTGCAAACAGCACCCAGGGAACATGTCGAAACAGGCCGCAAAGAAAGCAGCAGCCCCCCCAGGCTGTGTCTGCTCGCTGCCTTATGTAAATCAGGCTGGAAAAACAGTTAGCAGATGGCTCCTGGACGCAGCCGAGCCACGGCTCCTGTACCCGGAACTCTGTCGGGACCTGGAGCTAATTGCTAATCTGTGTCGACCACACGTCCAGGCGGTTTGACACCGCTTCCCTGAAACTGACCGGATCCAAGTGTAGGTTTTCAATCAGGCCTCAGCTCGGTGTTCACGGAAACATCATCCGCTCACCTGTCACGACCTCAGGCTAAATTTAGCCTGCGCGGCTCACTGCGGCGGCCCAGGCCTCCCCCGGGAGCTGGGAGGAGCGCTCGGAGCTTACAGGTGGGGTCCGATCCCTGACGGGAAGCGCAGCGACGCTCCAGAACTGCAGACAAAACACAAGGCTCAGGTTTAAAAACGGAGGAGAGGGAGCGCGTGTGGCGCGGCGTGTTGTGTCTACTCTTGTCTCGAAAATCTGGCGGAGGCAGAAATCCAAAAATTCTTCAACCCCGCTGCAATATTTTCCTTCTACGGCCGGTTCCATCGCCTCACGTGTCCCGGCCGCTCACCTGGGAACAGCAGGAATCCATCGAGTCAGTCTTTCTTCCATTTTCCGGTCACAAGCGAACACAACAATTTGGCACAGCTTCGAATCTTTAAATCAAAACACGTTTGGCGAAACTCATACAAACGTCCTCCAGCCGCTGGCTCCGCCGCGAACACGTGTTAGCGCAAAGTGAGATCAGGTCACAAGTGGTCACGGGAGACGCTTGTTAATGCGGCGTGTGAAGTGATGGACTCAGGGCTGTCGGAGCACCAAAGACGCGCTAATGCCCCAGCATAAACACGGCACCCAAATAGAAGTGACGCGCTCCGCTTCGCCTCCGCGACGTTTCAGAAGTTGGGACTGGACACGCCCACGCTGTTTGAAAGGGTGTCCACACACACGCACACACACCTCCCTGACATCTGGTTCAGATGGGATTAGACCATGACAGTGTGTGTGTGTGTGTGTGGGTGTGCTGGCAGGCACAAGGTGTTAGCAGGCTGCTAGCTAGGGGGAGAATCCAGGAAAAATAAACGGATGGAGGCAGGAAAAGGAGGGTGAAGCGAGCACGTGGCTGCGCGTGAATGACGCAGCAAGAAAAAGGCGAGGGAGGAGAAATCCCCCCACGCCTGAGCCCGTCGGGGCGGAGGACAGACAGAGGAAAGGACGGACGCGCAGCAGGCGGACGAGCGAAGACGTGGTCCAACCATCAGGGAGGAGGAAGGGGGCGGTGGGGGCAGGGGAAGGGGTGGTAAAGCCTGATCCCAAAACCAGCTGTGCGTAGCCGGGACAGCGGGGAGAGACGGATGCTCTCTCACGGCTCATCGCATCCTCTGGCCTCGGCGGCGTCAGCAGCAGGCCTGGCGTTTGACCCTCGGCGCCCCAGCGCCAGGCCTTAAATCGCTCCCAGATGTGCTCCATCAGCAGTTGCACGATGGCGCCCGAGGAAGGGAGGCACCGTGGGAAAAAGACAGTGTGACAGGAAAAGTTCTTCGCATGTGCACGGCGTGTTCCCGCCCCAAACGCTCCGTTCGATCATCACGTGACTTGAAAACATACGAGAGGTGGCGTTTGGAGAGATTTTCCTGACGCCGATCGTGTTTAACGGGGTCGTTTTATTTCTTCCTCATTCGCAGGCTGTTTGCAGGCAGCGTACCCAGGGTGACCTTCATCAGTCTGGGCGGTTTCTTCTTCCTCGGGGCCTACGAGAAGGCCCGGCGCGCGTTGCTATAGCAGCACGATGCCTGAGCTGGCGGAGAGGACTACAGCTCCCAGAATGCCCCAGTCCTGCCGATCACCTGCCGCCTGTGAGATCAGTGGTACGTTACCGTGGCGAGGGGTTGTACAACCGTAGATCGTTTACCTCCTCTCTGCTGTGATCGACTGGGATCCTCATCAGGCAGAAACCTCTCGGCAGTGTTTTGGTCACGCTGGAGTTCCACACACTCTTCCAGCCTTGCGTTAGGTTATTCACCGACGTCTTTGGCCGAAAGGCTGCCGTCCTGGCTGAACACGTCGGGTGGTTTAGATCTGTCACTGATCATGAGATCTGTTATCTGTCATTCTGATGGAACATCAGAAGGAAAGGTGGATTTGTTTTTAATGTTTCTTAAAATTCCAAGCAGTGTGGTCTTTTTTAAAAAAAAAAAAATCTGAGAATAAAAATATTTATTTAAGACCACTTTGGCCGAGATGCCGTGTGTAATCCTGCTTTAAAGACCTTAAATACTGGATCAAACCAATAATCATCAATAATGAGTTCTGGGTCAGTGTCTATATATCTGATCAGTGAACAGGTTGTTGGTGCTGAAGGGGTTAACGTGGGTCTGGAGACGCGCCGGTGAACATCCAACGCAACGCAACACATGTTGGATCAGCTGGGTCACAAACAGAAAACAGACCGACACCACTCGCAGTAACAGCAACATGGGCTTTTATTCGACACTTTAACGCCATGTCTCACTTTACCGCCTCAATAAGTTACTCGGAACAGGAAGTGTGCCTGTTGTCCCTTTTACCTGCTACGCTGGGATTGGTGGAAAAAAACAAAACAAACAAACAAAAAAAAAAAACCCCAAGTGTGACTGGTGACACCAGTGGAGCGTTTCCGTGGATAAGACGGTTCAGACTGGCCACGCGCGCGCGTGCGTGCACCAGGACCACGTAGGCGCGTTTACAGCAGGAACACGGACACAGGAACGCCTCTTTGACCGTCCGTCATCTCCGGGTGGTTTGAGGAGCACACGGAAGCCGATTCTGGCGTTTACAGATCTGTTAGTCGCACCACCATCGCTTGTTAGCATCTCTGGCTTCCTCCCGCGGGAGTGTGAAGTGAGCTGGGGCTCGCTTCTCTGAAGTACCCCAAAAAAATAAAACGACACCGCAGCTCTTCCTTCGGTCGACAATGGAGGAGAAAACGGCGTCTCTGTAAAACCGCGTTTGGCAGCGAAAAACATTCAAGTGCAATTTAGCGTTAGCTTGTACCAGTTATCTCACACAAAGTCGAGTGTTCTTTGATCATGCAATAAGGCACCGCAGCTGGATGTTGGGGGGAAAAAGCTGAAAAGGCTTTTTTTTGTCTGTTTTTTTTAAAGAAAAATAAAAATACCATCACTCGTTTCTTTGTCATGCACATAAATTCAAATACTCTCTTGTAAAAGTTATATAATAGCAAAACTCTTATGTACAGCTGAACGTCCAAAGGTATATTTCTCTGTCTCCCCCTGCACGTACGTGCACTGTACAAGATTCCCGACATTTACATGTTCCAAATGTGAGTCACATTTTGAGCTAGACCTCTTTTTTAAAGCAACCTCCCAAAAAGAAAGTTTTAAACTATGTACAGTCCATACGCTCGCACGGGGCGCCGCCCATTCAAGCTCCGCCTCCACAGTCCAGACGCTGCCGTCCTTCCTCTCCCTTTTGTCTCAGAGTCCGTCCTCGAGATGAGGTAGCAGTTTATTTCCCAGTGCAAAGAAAACGAAAGGTGAAAGCGGCGCTGCTAGTCGCTGGCTCTCCTCAGGGGGGCGCTCTCACTCTGGGAGGCTCTGAGGGTGTGTCCGTTGGACAGCAGAGTCTGCCTCAGCTCGGCCTCGCAGTCGCCCGTCACCCCGGCCAGCTTCACCGGCTTGTGGAAGGAGTCGTCGGACGAGGCCGCTGGGTTTCCCGCTCTGCCTGCTGATGAGGAAAAAGAAAGAAGAAGAAGAAAAGCGGTCAGGCGGAAAGCCCTTTTCTGTCCGCCTGCTGTATCCTCACACCTGGAAAACACACCTTTTCTCTCGTGCTGGCTCTCTTCTAACACGTTGTTGTTCTGTGGAACTTTGGGGCCCTGCGGGCTCCCGTTAGCTGTGCCGTTGCACAGCGGAGCCGAGCGCGGCCCCCCGGACTGCTGCTGCTGCTGCTGGTACTCGAACCCGTGCGTCAGGTAGTCGGGCTCTTTGGAGTAGCCGCCGCAGTTCTCCATGCAATCCGTGCACAAAACGGTGCCGTCGAAGGCTGGAATACGCAAACGCAGCGCGTTATGAGCCTATTTAGCTTCAAGCGCGTTTCTACCCAACGGCGGGAGCCTGTCGTACCAGCGGTGTCCACCAGGTGTCCGTTGGGCTGCGCTCCTCCGCCGGCCTCCACCCGGATGCACACGTCCTGCCGCTCAGACAGCGTGCCCTGGGAGGAGAGGTAGCTGGGAACGTCTGGAGGAACCACGGTCTCATCTGCAACCACAGGAACGGGCGTTAGAAACGCGGCAACGCGCTAACCGTCACCCTGCTGTAGTTAGCACGCAGGCTAACCTGTGTTGGTGACGCTGCACTCTTCGCTCTTCTTCCTCGTCTGGTAGATGATGCACACCCACACCAGTGAGGTCATCACAATGCTGGTCACCACGGCGATGACGATGATGCCCACGGTGACGGTGTTGGGCCCCGCCGCGGAGGCGCAGGGGCTGCGGCGCTGGCTCACCACCAGCTGGCTGTGGGCGCGCTCCGTGCCCAGCGTGTTGGACATGAGGCAGGTGTAGCGGCCGGCGTCCTCCAGCGAGGCAGGGCTGATGACCAGCAGCTGGTTGCCGGGGGTGAAGTGGTGTCTGTCGGAGGGCCGCAGCGGCTGGTCGTCGCGCAGCCAGGTGATGCGCGGCGGCGGGCTGCCCAGGGCTTTGCACTGCAGCGCCACCGTGTCGCCCGCCACCACCCTGTGGTCCTCCAGGTCCTGGGCCAGGTGGGGTGTTTCTGTGGAGGGGGGGGCAGATGGGTCGTCAGCAGCTGCAGGAACATCGAGTCAGCGTTTTTCACGTGGACGTTGGGAGCTCTGTGTGTGTGTGTGTGTGTGTGTGTGTGTGTGTGTGTGTGTGTGTGTGTGTGTGTGTGTGTGTGTGTGTGTGTGGGTCGTTCTTGAGGGGCTGATTACAAACGGGTGATGCAGTCTCCTCTGACAACAGCAGCTCTGTCACACTGAGTCCTCTGCTACTTCAGAGCGCGTGTGAGAGTGTGTGTGTGTGTGTTGTTTTGAGGTGGGCCTCTCATACTGAGCACTTCCACTCACAGTGGGACACACACATTAAGAGATCTCACTTAACCCACTTCAGCGGCCTCTCTCTCTCTCTCTCTCTCCATCAATACATTTTCCCTCTTTATTCCTCCACCCCTCCATAAATCCAACTTCCCAAAAACACACACACACACAGACTGCACGTTTTTGGCTCCCATGTTTTTTCCCAGAATTTCCCCGTCCAGAAAGGGGGCCCCTGGGTACCAGCCGCCCACCCCCCCCCCCCCCCTAAACCCAAAAAAATTTGCGGTGGAGATGAAGTCACTCGTTCGGGGCAGCAGCTCCGAGGCAGCGTCCTCCCACGGAACACACCACCTGCAGAGGGTCGCAACCCGGGACGCAGCAGCGAAGGCTGCGGCGTCAGCGGCGACGCCATCGCCTGTGTATTTATTTACCACCCGCCCCCAAACCCCCCCCCCCCACGCTGAGGGCCGACTCCGCTCTGAAGGACAACGCTGATGTGTGTCAGCGGTCTGGGGGCCGCAGCTCCGCCGTGTGTGACGGAAGAGTGTAAAACAGCCAATAAAGTGGGAGCAGTGAGGCCTGCAGGGAAGCAGGCGTGACGCCCCCTCCCACGGAGAGGAGGGGGGGTGGGAACGCTCAACAAACGCCCCTCTGTGGGATCCACCCCTCCTTCCCTCCCTCCCTTTGGCCCCTCCCCCTCCTCACTCTGACCTTTGGTCCTCGACCTACAGCGGGGCCACAGCTGCACGGAAGGAAAAATAGACTCATTCTGCAGCCTGGGTCTGACCGGCGCAGGACGCCGCGCGTGCACGTGCACGTGCCCCTGCCAAACCCGTCCAGGCTGCTTCCGACCCGGCGTCTGTGCTGGCGGCTTACCCAGCACGGTCAGGGTGGCGTTGGCGGAGACGGTGCCGGCGGTGTTCCTGGCGGTGCAGCTGTACAGGCCGCATGTCCTCGGGTTTGACGTCCATGATGAAGAACACGTCGTCGTCCGGCATGACGTGCATGCGGCGCTCCCTGGCGGCGGGGAAGTCGGTGCCGCCGTCTTTCTGCCAGGCGATCTGCGGCGCCGGGTGGCCCTCGGCGGCACACTCCAGCCTGGCCGTGTGACCCGTCCTGATGGTGCTGTCTCTGGGCGTCTTGATGAAGGACGGGAGGACTGTGGGCAGCCAGACACAACTGAGAACCCGCCCGGCTGCCGAGGGGCCAAACAAGTCCCCCGTAGGGCAGTCGCTAAGTTAACAATGATAGCAATCGTTTTTATCTTCGCGATTACCGTCAAATATTTGTTTTATCTGCAAAATTGCATAAAATAACTAGGAATCTGAGTCTGACGTCATCAGCAGCAGCTGCCGCGTCACCATGGCAGCCACAGGTTGTTTACCTCTAGCGATGGCTAGGCTAGGGTAATTCTGCTATGGCTAGGCTAGTAACAACATGGAGGAGGAGGAGGTTGTGGTTCCGACGTACCGCGGCTCCGTAATTTAGTTTGAGGCCTAATGATAGTAACGCTGTGTCAAATTTACCGTAAAAAGCGCCGGTCAGAAGCGCTACCGCTCCAAATGGGAACCAGCCCGTAAACCCACCGTTAACGATGAGGCGCGCCTTGCTGGAGTAGGTGGAGCCAAAGTGGTTGGTGATGATGCACTGGTAACGGCCCTCGTGGGCGAAGGTGACGTGCCGCAGGTGCAGGATGGTGGTGTGCTCCGTCACGTCGCCTCCGCCTGTCCCCGGCGCCTCGGGCGCGCCTGGGCGGCGACCGCGCACGTGGGCGAAGTTCTCCGTCTCGGCGTCGCGGAGCGGCTCCTGGTCCTTCCGCCAGGCGAAGGTCATGGGGGAGGAGCTGCTGCTGGCGGCCTTGCAGGTCAGACGCACGTCGCTGCCGAGGACGACCACCGTGGTCTCGGGCTGCGCGATGATCTGGGGCTTGGGGAGGTCGTCTGGAGGTGGACGGCGCCGGATTAACGCCGATGGCGTTCCAATCCAGGAAAAGGGAAAGGTGGCTAACTCACCGCACACGAAGCTGCTGGTGGGGGCCTGGAAGATGCTGGTGCCCTTCAGGCTCTCTGGGTGGGCGCAGGTGGCGCTCACGCCCGCCTGCAACAGGCGGGACGCCAACCAGCCGGGAAGCCACTGGAGCTGGCAGTCGCACAGGAAGCTGTCGCTCTGGATGAGCCTGGGGAGGGAAAAAAAAGAGGGGCCGGGGAGGTGTGGGGGGGGTGCGTCAGGGCCCGGATCCATGGCACACGGGCGGGTGTAAACGGAGAACTCACAGGCTCTTGAGGGTCTTCATTTTGCTGAAGGCGTCCGGCTGGATGGAGCGGATGGCGTTGGCCCCCAGGTTCCTGGGGGGACATCGAAGCGTCACGGAGGCCAGTGTGGAACAGACGGGTGTGGTGGTGTGTGGAAATGAGCGGTGGTGGTGGTGGTGGTGTGTACTGGGAGGACTGGGCTACTCACAGGTGCTCCAGGCTCTCCAGGCCCCAGAAGGCCCTTTTGGCCACCGACTTGATCTTGTTTCCAAACAGGGTTCTGCAGAGAAGGTTGACGGGTGGAAACGAGCACGGTTAGCGGGCGCGAATCAGGAAGTGGAAGAGCTGGAGCGCTGCTGCTGATGATGATGATGATGATGGTGACGACAATGGTACTTTTTTTGTTTTGTTTTGTTTTGTTTTGTTTTTTGCCGAGAAGCAAAAAGTATGCGGAGGCATTGGAAACATCAAAAGGGAGAAAAGGCAGTAAATTACACACAGAACCTTTTGATCCAAATTGTCTGCAGATGTGATTATGCAAAGAAGACACAAGAAAGTGAAGCAAAAAGCACTCCTCCTGCAGCCTGCTGCTGCCCTGGGGGGTTTGCAAAGTCTCTGGGCCAAACCCAGCAGGCTCAAAGACAGGCAGTCAGGGTGCTCAACTCCACCCCTTGGGCCATAAAGTTATCTTTCCTTTAATTTCACTAGTTTTAGCTTATTTGTAATTATATTGCGAAGTTTTTACAGTTACTGGCGCTAATACTACTCCAATGAGATCTGCAGTGAGGCGCCGGCCGACTGTGCCTCATGGTGGATTGTGCAACGATTTGGCTGACTGTACCTTACATGCTGTATTGAGACCGAGTGGCTGTCTCTTCCAAAATAAAGTCATTTTTTAATAATTTAGTTTTAATGTAGCGTTTTATCGTCAACAACTATGTGTGAAACATGTTTCGCAGTTCTGGTGCCACTGCTAGGGGCGCTGGTGATCCCAAAGGTTCTTGCTGATTTAGCAGCTGCAGAGAGAGAGAACGCTGCTAGATTGTGGTCAATTAGGAGAGGAAGAAATGCACTAATTTATTTTTTCTATTCCAAAGATCTTACTTTAAAAATAGAAGAGTACATATATAAAAACCTTTCAAACTAAACGTTACCGTCCCATGTACCCTACAACTGTTTATAACAGTTTCCAACGATGTTGGAAACTGATTTATTTATTGATTTGTTTTTATTATTGATTTTGATTTTATTATTGATTTGTTTATTTATTGCTGCGCCGAGAAGACTGGAGTTTCAGTTATGTTGTATGTCATGCATGTATCGCATATCTGACGATAAAGATGACTCGACATCTTCCTTTGGTAAACCTATGGTAAACCTATGGTAAACCCATGGTAAACCTATGGTAAACCTATGGTAAACCCATGGTAAACCCATGGTAAACCTATGGTAAACCTATGGTAAACCCATGGTAAACCCATGGTAAACCTATGGTAAACCTATGGTAAACCCATGGTAAACCTATGGTAAACCTATGGTAAACCCATGGTAAACCCATGGTAAACCTATGGTAAACCTTCCACACGGCAGAATTTCAGGCAACCTAGCTGAATTTCCGGTCCCAGAGAGGGGCGGGTGAGCCTGTGTAACGCAACATGTAAGGAAATGATGTATAATGAAACACCCACCGCAACAATTACCACATGTGGGTGTGTGGGTGTGTGTGTGTGTGTGTCACCACTGGTAAACTTTATCTGTTGAGTAAAAACCAAGTACCACTTATCTTCTTCTCTGTCGGTCGCCATGGAAATGTGACGCTCTGCCAGTGCGGCGTTTGGACTGGAGTGAGAACAAATGTGTATGAATCTGGACCAAATGAGCTGAAAATGGCACAAAGTACAGTTGCTGACAGGCACGGGAGCTAAACTATCAAGCAAAAAAACCCAAACAAACATGTGAACACCATGTTACGAATCAACTAAAAGCACCCTTTTCACTGTGAAAAAACATACAAGGTTTACTTCTGACTGGTCACGTCAGGCTGTCAGACAACAGCTGCACACCAGTGTAAAGTTTGGTCAGCTTGTTTCCACTGGTGGCTGCTGACATTTATTCCCATCTACTCCTTATCTTGACGTGAACAAGGTCGTATCGCTACAAATACCTCACACTGTGGGAAACAAAACAACAAAAAACGCCTCTTTTTAATTTCAGGGCTGGTCGTTGTACTGACAGACAACACAGATAACAGCAGCTCGTTTCTCAGGGGTTTCGTCCTCGGTGCTGCGGATTGTTACTCATTCCAAGTCCAGATTCCAATATCAGGCATTGGGATGTTGGTGCTTTTACGTAACAGTCACGTGTTAGATTCACAAACCATTAATAATAATCTTAGAATATATATAATAATAATAAATTCAGTCTTGGTGACTCAGACATGATTATTTTTTGAGCACTGAGGACGCGACAGGAAAGATGTCTCTTTGATGTCTCTTTAGACATGACTTCATTGTTAGTCACTCAGCTACTCAATAGGAGGACACAGATTCCATTCTAATTTAGGTATGTATCCGGCCATAGTGAGAGACGTAAAACCTAAGAGAAGGTTTTGAACACATCTAAACCATCTTGATTATCTTTCTTCCCTCTTTCGCATTGAAAAAATGAAGGCTGGGGTGGATATTTTGAAATGAATTTCAATGTTTTGGCTGCATAGTATTGATATTTACAGAAAAGAAGCCAAAAGCCACGATGAGACGGCAAGGACACACAGCAGCCTGTGGACGAAGCCATTTTTCCATCTTATTCCCCCCCGCGCCGCGCCCCCCCCCCGAGACGACGACAAAAAAAAAAAGGAGGAGAAGAGAAGAAGAAAAGAAAGGGAGGGAGGCCGGAAAAGGGCGCCAGCGGAAAAAACCCGGCCCCCCGGGAAGAAACCCACCAAAGGGCGAAACAGGGGCGGGGGGGGGGCCGGGCCCCCAGAGGGGAGGGGGGTGTGCCGGAAGAAGAGCCCCCCGGGTGAGGAGGTAGGGAGACCTCAAAAAACCCCTCCCCCCTTCTTTTCAGCCTCCGTTGGCCGCGGTCTGAGCTGGACGTAGGAAAGGGGGCTGCCAATTTCCCTTCTCTTTCTGGCTGGCTGGAGGTGAATGCCCACCGGCCTCGGTGCAGGAGGGGGTGGGGGGGCACCGGCGGCCCCCGTGGCCGAATTAGACGGAAGACTGGCTTGTTTGGAGCTTTCACACCCCGGCGCAGGCTCCAGCCCCACGCCAGCACACCCAGAGGCGGAGGCCCAATTAAAGCTCCCCCGCTCTGGTTTCAGGGCCCAGTGAGGGCCCGTCCGGCCCCTGGCTGATTCGATTAGGCCTGTCCCAGAGAGGCGGAGGGCGGGGGCGCTAGCTAGCTAGATCAGGCTGGATCTGAAGGAACCAGGGGATGGCGTGTGTGCAGGAGGATGACATAAACACAGGACGGAAAAGAAGAGGAGGAGCTGTGAAAGGTTCAAAGCAAAATGAAAGAAGGCGATGAATCAGGAAAAACGGGAGAAGCGCCGCGCTCCCAATCCCGGCCTGTCGGGTACTCACAGGAGCCGCAGGCCCTGAGGCCTCGGAAGGCCCCCTCGGTGATGTGGCTGATGGCGTTGTGGCCCAGGCGCAGACTGCTGAGCTCCCCCAGCACCGACAGGCTGCCTTCGTCCAGGCGCGTCAGGTTGTTGTGGGACAGGTTCCTGCGGGGGGAACGAGGGAGGAAAAAGGCTCGTGGGTGAAGGAAAACCTGATTCCTCAGGGAGCTGCCACCCCGTGATCCGCCTTCGTTGTCCCCAAAACTCCCGTTTTCCTTCAAATCCCCCCTTTTTTTGGGTCTTGTGGACAAAAACGGTCCAAGCTGACAAAAGCGATAGCAGGCTTTCCCTCTTCCTGCTCCCTTGCCGCCTGTTTCTGTGAGCAGGCCTTAGGTGTGCTTGACCGGTCATGTGTACACAGACCACCCCCACCCCCACCCCCACCTCCACCACACCCCTCGGAATGCAACAACAGCCTCCTCGTGGGGACCGTCTCCCCGCTCCGCCGGACACCGCTACCGTCGGCCCGGGCCTCCGTTTGCGGAAGCACTCCTTGAACAAAAGCCGAGTGGACGCAACGAGGACAGACGCGCAAATTTGCCAGACAAAAGCAGCGAACACGATCATGAGGGTCTGAGGGTTCCGGCTAGGGGGGATGCTAGCGCTACTCACAGCTCCCTCAGCTTCTGGCAGAACTTCCATCCATCCGGGTTGATGCGGGCGATGGAGTTGTTGCTGAGGAAGAGCTGCTGGAGGGAGGTCAGTCCGTACAGCGAGCCGCTGTTCACCTCCGTCAGGCTGTTGTAGTCCAGGTGGCTGCGGGAGACAAACGGCAGGTTGGGACCGGCTACGCGGAGGAGCTTTGAGGCCGTGGGTGCGAAACCGCGCCGCGTTTCCTCCCTACAGGGCTTTCATCTTGGCCAGGTCCCAGAAGGCTCCGTCGGTCAGTTTGCTGATGCTGTTTCTTTGCAGCTTGAGGACTTCCAGGCTGGACAAACCCTGGAAGGTCAGACCCTCCACCTGACGTATGCGGTTCCTGTTCAGCTCGCTGCCAAAGGAGAAAACAAACCAAAAAAAAAAGAATGAGTGAGACATTTAATCACACTTTCAAGTGTCAAAATAGGTCCCACGTTGTGAGGAAGACATTGATGGAGGAGTGTTTGGCCCTCATTTCATTTTAGGCCTCCATCCATCACATCGTAGTCAAAACGGAGGAACTCTGCACGCTGCAGCTGGAGGCGGAGAAGGCTGGAGCTAGCAACCCCCCCCCTCCCCCGGCTTAACACACATTCCTCTCTGGTGTCCGTTCCACTGGTGGCATGAAGCCAGGAGTGTATCCACCGAGGGGTTAGCCTAGCCACTGGGGCCTGCCGACGCCTCCGGGAATTAAAGAAAAGAGACACCAGAGGAACGAAAAGTTCCTGTTACGGTGGGAAACCGTTGGGACTGAACCAGCTACTGCCCGCTAACCGCATTAAGCAAAGCATTTTAAAGGTTCCTGGGCGGAATCCGGAGGAACGTACAGCAGGGTGAGCCTGGGAAGCTGGAAGGCTCTGACGGGAATCTGGCTGATGCGGTTCCGGCTCAGCCTCAGGACCTGCAGGGTGGAGCCCAGGTGGTCCAGGGCGCCCGGCTCCAACGCGCCGATTTTGTTGTTGTTCAGGTACCTGGAACACAAAAGCAAAGTTCCTGACGGGACCCGCTTGGCGGAGGGCGAAGCGCTGGCCTGAGGCGGCACCCACAGGTCTTTGATCCGGAGTCCCGCCGGGAAGCTGCGTCCACGCAGGTCGCCCACGTCGTTGTGGCTCAGATCCAGAGTCTCCACCGAGCTCAGCTCCGCCATCCGACCTCCGTCGATGGCGCCGATCTTATTGTGATGTCTGGGGAGCAGAAAGAGGAGCAGGTGAGGAGCCATGTGATCAGGTCCTTCCTCGGAAGCATCGTTCATCTGAAACGCCAACAGAGGAGAGCGACAAACACGGGTAGATGGAGGGAAGACGGACGGGTAAATAAAGAGAACGTCCGACTCGTTCCACCTGTAGTCTCAGGGAAGGTGTTTACATCCGCGTCTGCGTGTGTGTGTGTGTGTGCGCACAGTCTGGCGTGACTCGCTGTAAATGTCACACTCGGTTGCGTTTGGAAGCGGAACAGAGGCGGAAAACCTGGGAATCCGGTTGCGCCCGGTTCCATCGCCCAATCCGGCGTTTAAAACACGCAAGTTAGCGAAGGAGCCGCGGAGGCTAGCGCTGAACAGGCGGCGAAAACCCACCGGTGCGCTCGCTGTGTTTTCCAGGCGGACAGTGGAGCAGCTGATGCACTGATGCGGCGCTGCGCACGCGCTGCTGCAGCCAGACGGGGTTTTTGAGGAGGTTCCTTCGTTCTCATCGTCCGTCCGTCATCCCCCCTCGCTCGCTGTGAAACCGCCTCCCGACTTTCACTGGCAACTTTTAACGCGAGTGGGCTTAAACAGCCTTTCACCACACACACACACACACACACACACACACACACACACACACACACACACACACACACAGCCCGGAGGCAAAATGCGTCCAAACCCCTTCCCGCCTCCCTCCCTCTCCCTCCCTTCTTTCCACCCTCCAGCCAGCAGATGGACACACACACAGACACACACACAAACACACTCTTTGGCCGTGCCTGAGGAGACGGGGCTCCGCGCCGCGGCGGCCCACCTGAATAAACAGCGGCAGGACTCGTTAAAAAAGACGAGTTACTTCCACGTGCGCGCGCGGGACGAGACGCGTGCGCGCGCCGGCCGAGGCGGCGGCCGGTGGCTACGGTGGGCTCGGGCAGGAAAAGCTCGGGGAAGGCATCGGGGGAGGGCGACGGGGTAAGTGGGGTCAACAGCTGGTGACCTTTGCTGGGAAAAACAGATCTGTCTCAAATGGGTGGGCCACAAACTTTTTCCCTCCCACAGTCAGGCTCCAGCTGTGGATGACACACAGATAAAGCTCGAGCTCAGTGTAGTTAAAGCCTACACACACACACACACACACACACACACACACACACACACACACACACACACACACACTCTCCGGCAGTGTTTATAAGTGATTATTCGTGCGCCCTGAACTTCTCGGATGGAGATGAGCTGCCTTTGAAGTCTCCTTTCGCTCTGTTCTACTGAATTCCAAATCTTATTAGCCTCATTGACCCTCCCATCCCCATCATCAAAGCCCCTCCGCTGGTCCCGACACCTCTTTGATGTACACAAGGCTCCGCCAGTGTGGCCTCTTTTCCGGTTCCAGTTTTCTCCGGGTGCCGGTCCACCTCTCCTTCCCAAAGTCCGAGGTGACGGCCGGGATTAAAAACCTGCCGAGTTCAAGTCCAGTCATCCAGATCACTGGAAAAACCGTCTTTGATCTTCACGGAGCAACAGAACAAAGAAGAAGTGTGCGCTTCTGTGCTGGAACCAGCATCTGTGTTCTTTTTGCCCTTTCTGAAGGGTGTTACGTGGCCTTTACAGCCCGCTCGTGTCGAGTGGTGCAAACCTAGTGGCTCCGACAGGTACTGGGCCCGCCGCCGCTGACGGGTTTTTTTGTTTTCGGCCTGTTTTGCTAGGTTATCTGATGAAAGCGAGAGCCCAGACTGTCCATCTAAGGCCAGTGAGCAGCCGCTACATGGCTGTGCTTCAGTGACGGAGGGATCAGCTCCGGCCCAGCTGTTCTCTTCCTCTTTGTCCATCTCCCTCAGCATCAGTGAAGACCCGGCTCAGACTTCAGCCCTTCACCAGGCTGAAGTCTGTCACCCGTGGGTGCTGTGTCGTCTCTGGTAAAAGTCCCGGCCTGGGGGAGGAACCGATCTGAGTGTACATGTTTACTCCCACGGGGGTTCACTCATCTGAGTCTGCAAGTGGAGTTTCTAACAGTTTCTATTTCTGCAGGTTTGATAGAATGAAAGCACAGAACTGCCTCCGCTCCGCTCCAGGTGTGGAAAATCTCCGTGTAGATGGCGACGGATAAAGATCAGCCAACCTGCTCGTGGAGCATATCGATTGGGTCACAGACCCGCCCGCAGCGAAGGGGCAGATTAGCGCTGATACTGTCGCCGCGCTAACGGGGCGTGTGCCGCTGTTTGACAAACTTGCCGTCTGACGACATTCCAAACCGCATCGGCCTGTTTTAAACAAGCCGAGCTCACTCCTGATTTCCTGAGGTGACAGCGTGCAGCCTAGGGTGACAGCGCGGTCTTCTCTTCAGCTGTGTGGCTGTTGGAAAGATCCCACCCTCCCGTCAGGGCTGCAGGCTCTTCTCCCCCCCCGCCTCCCCCTCAGCAACAGGCCTCCAGGCAGTCCAAAAAAAGACGGCCTGATCATCTGGAGGGGGCTGGCGACGGGACCGTTTATGCAAGCAAAGGTGAACTTGCTCCGCTCTGTTTTGCTTTAAACAGTGAAAGACGGCTGCAGCTCCAGACACGCCCCCCCACCCCCCAAAAAATACCCAGAAGAGCAGCTCGGGCCTTTCGCTAACGTGACCGATCTTTACGTGGATGGCGTTGTGGCGTCAGGACGAATTCCGAGCCCGGTGACACCAGGAAGGGCGGAGCCGTGACTCCCACGGAGATGGCCACCCATCGTGACACCACCATGACGGTGATTTTTACTGGAAGTCAGCTGCAGTCGGTTCCTCAGAGATCCACGCTAACTTAAGCACGAGGCTCGCCGATCGCAGATGTTTATAGTTTGGGCAGATAGAAAACGGGAAGAAACGATTTAGAAAGCAAAAAACTGTTTTCAGTAGAGGTATTAAAAGCTTTGGAGCCACAACACCTCGCAAATTCCTGCTCTACACTTTAGGTTAGTGTAGAAATTCATAATTAGAAGCATTTAAAGTAACGACGTGGCTCCCATTGTTTTATAATTGTCCCCATTTTATTATTTATTCAAATTGAAAAATTCAAATTCAAATTATTTATTCATTGTGATTCTTATTCAAAATAGAAACTGTCTCCTGCGCGTTATCCCGTATACTCATCTAGCCTCCGGGAAGTCTGATTCAGAGGCAACTGTCTTTGGATTTTGCAACTTTTCTCTGACACAGACGATGTCTCATGAAAGAAAACGTCAATCAGACTCAGGCTCAACAGAGGGGTCACTCCCGGACACAGAAACCAGACTTTTATAGACGCTGCGTGATTATTTCACACACTTTTCATTGTTTGCTCAGCAACCTGCCCACTGAAATCTGTCTTAATTATGGACAGTTTTCAGGTTTTTCAGTCAACACTGAAAAAATGTGTGCCAATCCACCCATGAATCACCCCGACTCCGGTACTGTCAACCATCCTTACAGAAATGAAAACACTAGAAATAAAATTAGCTTTCCAAACCGTTCAGACTATTGTGTCTTCGTAACGACACAAGTCAACGGAATCTTTTGTGCGTTTTTCAGAAGCATTCCTTTCTCCAGCTTATCAAAATAAAGTCAGCCACCGGCTTTCTGGCGTGGGCGAGAGCGCACACACCCTTCCCCAAAAAGATAGTAAACCTGCGAGTTGCCAGCGTGAGCGGTCCCCAAGGGAACCGTTTCCCAACTGGGAGGCGCTCAAGGTGGAACCGTGTTAATGGTGACGCTCCGGGCAACCAGCAAGACCAATCGGTGTCTTCGTACCGGCTGCTCAAGACGAAGCCCAATTTTTACTCCCACATATGTCAAGTGCAGCTTCCGATCTTGTTTCATGAAACAGAATAACACTCGCAGCTAAATGTAATATGTTAGCTGCGTTATCTCACCGAGGCGCGGGCGTACGGACTTTACATAGATGTCAAAAGACTATTTCCAGGACGTTTCAAAGAGGCCACTGGCCTAAAAATACAGCGACAGAGAGCAGGGTAATTCTGTTAGCACGCGAAGCAGCGCAGCAGGGCTACTCACAGGTAGAGAGATAGGATCTTGGAGGCAGCCTGTCCTAAATGCGGTATTGAGGTCAGCGCATTGTGGTCCAGCCGCCTGAGACGTGGAGGACAAAGAACAATAAGTCAGAGAACACAACTAAAGAAAGACAACAAAGAGCTGGAGTTTGCTTTGCAAAGAAAGAAGGAAAAAGAAAACCATCCACGAGAGCTTAGCAGCTTTGTAGGAACGACGGCAGAAGTTTGTCTGTTTTATGTCTACAACGTAACATCGGCTAAAGATGTCACCGTTGTGGGTATCATCACTTACCGTGTGTGTGTGTGTGTGTGTGTGTGTGTGCACGCGTTGAGTGACACAGAGCCAAGACCTCTCCTCACTGTATAAAATATTTACAAGGCCAGCAGTGGCTACAGTATCGAGTGCTGGAGAAGATAGCTTAAAATAGAAACCCCAACACTTTATTCTAAATTGGACTACGTCCAGGGCATCACGCAGGCCGGCGCTCATGGGAAGTAGAGTACAAGTGCAGAGGTCGCTGATAAAAATGCTGTGAAAGTTCGATCTGCATTGTTTACACAAAATCTCTGAACTGGTCACTCAAAAAGTATTCAGGAGTCGTTTTACGTTTATACTTACAGTTCCTTCAGGTTGGGAAGGTTGTCCAAAGCTTCAGCGTCGATGGTTGTTAGCTTGTTGTGGCTGAGAATTCTGGGGAGAAAAAGTACATTTTAAAAAAAGTTATTTAACCTATAATCACATTGTTCACAACACCACTTGTATTTGTCATATCGACTGTTCATTACAGCTAATAAAGACTCCGATCAATAGTCTTAATTATCTACCGGATCAGTGAGCGCACCTGGAAACACAAAATCGATACTATCACTACTGAGCGTCTCTGTCCTGGCTCACTTTCCAAACGTTACACACATCCGTCCATCTGTGCCAGTCGGTTTGCAGTTTCCGCTAACGGTGTATTTAATAGCCGACACTCGACTTGTGAGGAGGCTTGTTAGTGTGATTTGTGCGGTGATACAACATTACTGCCATCCGAGTGATGAGAGGTGAGCGTGTGTGTTTGTGTGTGTACGTAACACATGTTTATACTGGAGATTGAGCTCCTCGGGCTGCATGAATCCAATTTATTCCTACCATAAACAAGTGCTATCTCTGTCGCACACAAACAAATATGTAGACACACACACACACACACACACACACACACACAACCTCCTGCCTGGCTGGCACACCGCCGGCCTGTTGGCAGAGGGAATGCGGCAGTGACAGTGGTGTTTGTGTGGTGAGGAGTTTAACCCAAGCGAGACAATGGAACCCACAGGGCTGAAGCTGAACCCCCCTCCGCCCCCGCCCACCCCGCCCCTCCATCCCCCCGTCCCTCTGGTCCAGACGTTAGAGACAGTCCAGGAATGTTGCGCAGGCCTGCCGAAAGACGGCTATTTGTTCCCCAAGGTTTGTTGGTTTGTTTGCCCGTGTGGAGGATTACGGCCGACAGATCCCGAAACTTCGGCTCGTTTAGGCTCGGCGCTGGAGGCACGGACAGCCGGAGCCTTCCAGCCGCGCTACAGGTGGTCGCTAACCCCCAACGCTGTAGTACCGTCAGAAACAATGGGGAAAGTGTCGGCTCAATGACACCACCAAAGACTGGTATTACACATCAAATGGTGCGTTGGTGACCGTCACTCTTTACCTCTGACTACATGGACTCATTTCCCTTTCTGGACCTTTGTGCTTGATTACAGATAATGACAGGCTCCCTCCCCAAAGCTTTCTTCTCGGCATCTGTGTGTGACAAGATAATAGCAGAGCGTATTGCTGCTGCCGCCCCCCCCCCACCCTACAGGCACATGTCTGAGTGGGTGGTGCGTTTGGGTGTCTATATTATGCTGGCTGCCTTCTGGGACACAGAAAAATGATGATTGACAAGCACGTTTCCACGTTTTGAGGGTCCTCTTCCAGGATCCTGAACATCTGAAACGAGGATGTGCAGACCCTGGGCGTACTTGGGCGAAGACAGCGGGAACGCCGATTCCCGGCTGATGCCGGAACTGTCGCGGCTTTTCCTGCGTCATCATCGGTCAGCTCGGCTGTTTACGCAAGTCAGACCTTCAAACCGTTTCTCGGTGGCAGCCATTTTCTTCCCCGTCATTTATTTGCCCCTCTCCCGCCGCCTCCCGTCCCGCCTCTCCTGGATGATGAAGATGAGGTGGGCTCTAAGTGCCGTTAATGTTTTCCAGAGAATGACCTTACAATTATGTCATTTCTCAAAGTGCGTGCCGAGCAGCCACTGCAAGCCGACTGTTCCCGACCCGTTGGGTTTACCGGTTTGATCGAGGGAGAAGACGAGTTTTCTGGGATGCTCCACCAAAAAAAGAACTGAGATAAGACAGCAGGTTCTTTTAGTTTGGAACTCGACTGCTTCGAAAAGTGCGCATGATGGAAATGGATCCAGGGCCCTGTGATTAATCACAGTCGGGACTACAAAGCAAGTCGGCCATAATGGTTCAAACACGACATTCCATTGTACGGTACAACTAGTTTAAACAAACAGGCCGGACTGTTTGACATTAGTCAGCCCGATCAAAATCACGAGGACACTTAAAAGAAAGCGCTCTGTACCGATTGTGTGGCATGTGTGTTATAATTCTTTGATTCCGAATTTGACGCCGAGCGCGCTTTGTTCGGTCTTGGAGAGCAACTGACACCAAGTATGCTCTTATATGGAGAAGCCGGCTGTATTTAACTTGTGTAACTGTTTCAATTGGGCTCTCCCACTTATCTGTGAGACACACAAAACATTTAAAAACATTAATGCACAAAGCGTTTAACCAGTTTTTCCGAAGCCGACGTCTCAAATAAATAAACAGTTACCAACAGCCGCTGCATTTTATGGCATTTCTCTACTCCCGACCGTCATAAACGTTGACCAATTTTACGGTTTGTCTGTCAAATATCACTTTACGATGCTGTTAACTGCCGCTCGGGCTGGGACGCTGAACCTCACGGCTGATCTGACACATCAAACTCATTAAAAGGCTTTTATAAATAGTCGTATTATTGTTGCCATGGGAGTTTGAGAAGAGGAGTAGAGTGATGTCATAGCACACAACCGTATGTACGCTAACGCACGTTCTGCCCGTGGGAGAGAAAGGATACGGAGCACAGAGGAAGGGAGCGAAGATGAACACACGCACACATCCATCGGCGTTATTTTACACTTTCCGCTAGCGATAGCGTCGAATCTGCTGCCCAGCAAAAGCGTAAAGGGGTGTCAGCAATCAGCCTCCTGTCCTCCGTTTGGGAGGTAAAGAAGCCCCAATGTGGCTGATTTCAGAGCGTCATAAAGCCGGTCAAATAATAACCCGAGTGTCTGTCTGACTGTCCGGCGCACGCGCACACACACACACACTCACATAGAACCCTTCCTGTCATTAAAGCCAGTTTATAGCCGGGCAACTGCAGGGAGAGTGTACACAAAGCTAACACCAGCTCCAGGCCACCATTTTACACAGAGGAAGGAAGCAGACGGAACAAAGTCAGCGTCTTATCAACTCGGACAAGGTCAGAAGCCAACCTGACGGACGCGGTTGGCCCCAACCACCATAAACTTGCGACCAGTTCGCCACTTTGGAGCGGCGGGCGTTACGCCGTTGCTACGCGTGCACCGCAGCTCTTCCGGTTGCCCTTTTAGAGGCTGAGCGCGGAGTTGATGCGAGGAAAAGGTCGTGAAGGAGGGTTCCGTGCTCGCTCGAGGCGCCGCGTGAACCCGTGTTCGGGCCGAACGACGCCAGACCAGACTTCCTCCAGTAAGAGGCACAATAATCCTGCTATCCACAAAATATACACATAATGTACACACACATGGTTTTAAACTAATGGCACTCCATTACTTTCCTTGGGAGTGAAAGGAAATGAGTGTCCCCCCAATTAATCTGAACAAATAAGTCCTGAGTACTTAAGTACTGTATGTCTTTTCAGCCTGGTTATTATTTTACTGCTACGGGCTGATCTGAAGGCAGAGAATCAGACAGGACCATCCGTCAAATTCTATCCCGCTGTTCTGCAATAATCACCCCCCACCTAATTGGGGAAACGTTTGTCTTAATGGCAGCCTGCACACGTCAAACCGTCTAGACACGAGGACTCTGAGGACACTTGTATTTTTAAGGAAGCCGAGAAGAAACTTCCTGAACTGCACGGTGAACCCAACCGGTGTGACTTTCCTCTTCCTCAACACTCTGGCTTTCCTTTGCACGGACAACTGGGTCGACGCGGAGCAGGAAGGAGGGTTAGGGGCACCTGTTACCCCCCCTGTGTGAAGAACACCACTGAGGCATGATGGAGTTCTAAGCTGCTGAGGAAGGGTGGGAAGGGGGGATAATAGCCTGAGGGTTGCTGGGTGCATGTAAACCACCGCTAAACAGGACCAGTTAATGACTCTCATTAGCATGTTGTTATACGGTACACAAAGCTCTTCTCGGGGCACCTGTACCCTCAGCTGTCAGCTTCCAACACCGAAAACGAAAGAGAAGAACAAAAGTCAGTGCCACGGAGAAGGTCGGACAAAGCCCCGCCAAAGCCTGCGTTTGTCTCCCAAAGGTCCCGAGAAGAACACGAGTCAGACGGCAACCAGTTTGTAGAATCGCCCCCGTTCTCGCAAGATTACGAGGCTGCAGAACAGAAATGCGCTAAAACCGCAGGGGGCTGATGCAGCCGAGCGCACAGCTGCTGCATCTCCACCCATGACATAAGAAGACACGGACTTCGGATTTATGCTCTTTTCAGACCCGTCATCAAGAATCCACATGAATGGAAAGGCGGTGCGAAGGCATCAGGGCCCACCCACCAGCCCCCATCCCTGCCAGGCCAGGTAGGTCTGCAGCCTCTTCGGCGAGCGACGGGGGGGGGACCGACCCACCCACCTCAGCTCAGCTCTGCAAACCAGGCAGGAAACCACCAACACACTCATTTCCTTATAGAAACCACCAAAACCAACCATGAGGGGTTATTTACCAACAAGGTCTGAGGTCACGGCTTGAGGTTAAGTTGCATCACGTTTGGAGCCCTGGGGGAATATCTACAGTAGCAGATATGAGATGAAATACCCTTTTAAAAATGTGCTTTTTTATTGATTTAAAACAGAAAAACACTGGCTGTAAAGATACGTCAGTATAAATCTGCCTTATGTCTTCACAGGCGCGGCTACGGGGGGCCAAATTACCCGTGTTTTTGTTGCTATTCTCCCCGAAAATCAAATTACAACTGTTGCACTGTGGGCAAAAAACTGCTTTTTATGCACATTACCGGGACTCCAAATAAGATAAAGCACCACTCCTGAGAGGCAACATGTGAGTGTGTGAGACTGGACTTGCTGTGAGCGTTGTTAAGCTATTAATCTAACGGAAGCAATAGATAAACATCAGCCAGATATTAAACAGCAAAGAGATTGTCTTTGCAGGATTTCCTCACCGTACAGCCCGCAGACACACAACCGAAAGTTTATTAAAAAAAAAAAAGAAGGAAGGATTCTCCCCCAAACTACTGCCCTCAGCGACCTGTTTGTCTGTTACTGTAATCTGGATTTAAGAGCCGGTATTAAGATAACAGCAACAAACCCACACAAAAGGTCGGCCAAGGCCCGATTTATCTAAAAATGGGTTTAATCTGCCCGAGGAGAGCAAAGCAAAAGGCCGTGGTTGTTGTCAAACCCCTGCGTATGTACTTAAAACTGGATGGAAGGCGGGGGAAGTGCAGGGAGAAGGCCTGTGTTTACACACTCATGCTCATCCTGTCCTCCCTGTCAACATCGCCGCCGTGCCACCCTCCCCGAGATAAACCTGACAGCGACAGTCGAACCCTGGCTGGCGTCGCCTCAGCTCCGCCGGCCGGACCGGGAGGAGGAGGAATCCTACGTCCTCAGAGCTCAACTCCTCCCGTGCGCCAACTTTCAAACCCACATTTGTGCCCCCGCATGAGCAGACCCCGATGTGGGCGTTAGAAACGGAGAACAAGTATCACTGTCTGTCTGGGTTGGCTGTAATCATCAGCTAACACGGCTCCGCTCCTTTGATTTAACCGCCAGCGTAATGAGGGCCTATCTGGAGCGGCGTGGAAATATGCGACCTAGGTGTTTAAAAAGATAATTCAAAGCCATAAAGCCATTCCCTCGGAAAACAACAAGACGGCGGCGCCTTACATCTCCACCGATAAGCTATGAGTAACCATAAAGTAGATATTACAAGCAGACTTGATATGAGACGCTTTCACAAAGGGCTCTTCGTTACACAAAAGCGGAGTTTGAGCGCTGCTGTTGAGGAAAGTCCGCTCGGCTCCTCGCCCACGAAAACGCCGGCGCTCAGGCTAACAGCCAGATATAAGCTAGTCCTCTAACGGTTGAACAGCTATGCGCAGACCAGTCCTCGGCTCCGGTGTGCGCAGTCACCCCGGGGTCTATTCTGAGCCAGAGGAAACCCTGCTGGTCTTCGCTCTGTGACCCCTGACCTCCCAGGGACACACACACACACACAGGTGCCATCAATCCTGCAACATGCGAAAACCGTCGCAGAGGTTTCTGAGCCGCCGGCGCACGTCCTCCGAGCGCAGGGAGACGTCTGTAGATAAACGCTGTGGTTCAACTTGATAAGTGATGAAATTTCCTGAGGTTCAACATCTCAAGTCAATTTCCTAAACAAGCCAGGCGACAGGGCTGGGATTGTTCACGTCTCCTCCTGCCGATAACGCTCCGTTCCTGAGAAATGGGATTTGTAAACTACTGCAAAAGTTTATTAGCTAGGACGTGTTGTTCACCTCTTAATCTTTGTAGAGCAGTTAGTTCAGTCCAAAAAATATCAGACTAAAGGTCACCGGTTGGAGAATTCCAACTCCAACACTTATGTTTGCTGATTCTTGTACCAAAGAAGGGACAGACGCACATTGACGGTTCATGGGACGGTGGTCTCGGTTCATTTTTCCCCTTAGTTAAGCAATTCAGAAATAAATCTGGCAAACTGAGTTGGGAAAGGCCAGAAAAAGGCAAAAAAAAAGACTAAAAGAGAGTTAAAATGAGATGTGCTGTGCAGACATGGTGCAGACGCTGTTTAGTTTAGTTTAGTTTATAAAAAGAAACCTTAACTGGGCTCCCGACGGGGGCTTAAAAAACAAGGACACTTTCAGTTTACTCATGAAATTAACGAAAAAAAAACCCTAAAACGGGTCCATCGGTGCTGATTTCTGTCTTTAAGAGCCACGACAGGCTCCTCGCACGAAGACAGACAACTTTCCTCCTGCAACATGTTTCACTTTCACCAGCAAAACTCCACGCAGGGCTTTTTTTTTTTTTTTTTTGCATTATTTTCTTTGACTTTTACGGCGTTGCCCCGTTATGGGCAGGTCAATAAATAGGCAAGGGCGAGTTTACTCACAGGGAAGCGGTCCGGGCCGGCAGGTCCGGGGGGGCCGCTGTCAGCGCCCGCCCGCTGCAGTCCACCCTGTCCCCGCTGCAGCTGCAGTTCTGGGCGCAGGCCGAGTCCCAGCTGGTTCCAGAACCGGCGATCACTTGGACTGACAAAACCAGATAGAAAACACAGCGGGGATCGAATCCGAATCGTCCCAGGGACGCCGCCATTTTGTATCCACTTTTAATAGCGCGACCGCTGAACTATGTCCTCGTACCCACAAAGTGGGAACAGCTCTGGGGAAAGGGGGGGCGGTGGTGGTGGTGGCGGTGGTGGGGGTGGGGGGGGCGACCCGGACACCCGCTTTAGCACATTAAACTGTCTCGTTTGGGAAGGATTTTAGGCAAGGTGCGGCGCGGCGGAGCCCGTTCCATCCCAGGAAGAGCGGCTTGGAGCTCCAGCCTCCCTCCAACTTTCTCCGGGGTCCGACGCGGGCGACAAATCAGAGGCGATCCCGGGTTAGAGCAGGCTACCGCGGCCGAGCGCCACCCTGAACTTGAAGATAACCTCGTGGAAAAAGTTGTCCGCACACGGGGAAGGCTACTTTATCGGCTGGGCTGGTGACTTTGGTGACATCTTGGAAGAAGACGCAAAGGCGAGCCGGAGCGCCGAATGCGGGCTCGTTTCAGAGCCGCTCCCGGCCGGGCGAGGCGCTCAGCGCGGGGACTTTTAAACCAGGCAGAAACGCCGGCAACAGAGTTAGCGATGCGGGCTGGGAGTCCGGGGGTTGCAGGAACGGATCGGAGACCATCGGTCTCTCCAGCGTCACTCTTTCTCCAGTCGAATAAATCCAACTTGCGCTCAGTCCGTCCCGGAGGAGCTCGTCCGTCGGTCCATCAGGTGCAGACTGCGGTCGCAAATCCTCGACGATCTGGTCAATAAAAAGCCAGTCTCCCTCCTCTCCGAGCGTGCACCGCCACCATGAGTTTTTTCCTTTCTTGAATTACTTTTCCTTTTCTCTCCGCGACCGTTCCGCGGTCCCACGTTGGATCCACAACACTTTACCGAAAGGTCCTCCCCTGGTTCGCCGCGATTGGCCGGTTCGCGTCGGTGGGCGGGCTGAGCTCTGACCTCATTGGTCGTCGCGGGCGCCGGTTGAGCGGCGGCGCCGGGGAGAGCCTGGAGCGGCCGTCAATCAGCGGTCCGTGGCCCCGCCCACGTTTCCCACCCCGGGGTGTGAAACCGCAGCGCCTCCTCTCACTCTCACTGCTTCTTAAAGAGACAATCACCGGGATCAAGCCCCGGTAATCGCATTATAACAAGCCATAATAACATAATTGACTTGAATATCACAACAACGCTCTCAAAAGTGTTTCTCAGACATCGAGGTTAACAGAGGGAACAAAAGGGAAAGCTACGAATGACGCCAGGATCTTCCGATATACCGCATTCCATATTAGGGAAACTGAACCAGTTTTGCGCTTAAAGTAAATCTGATTGTAAATACCAGCTCAGCCCACTAATTAATTATGGCTTTCACTCGTCAGTCTTGCAAATTACCAACTGTTGCATCTATTGTGTTCCTCAAAGCAAAGTCATTATATTTTGGTCATTATGGTAATTGTCAACTGAAAGCTCTGTGGCTTTTCATCTAGGAGCATTTTGAAAATGCAATTATTCAAGCGTTAAGGTTAACAGCTTAGCTTTGAAGCAGATTTTAACTATTAAGGCATTGCATTCCTGTCAACTGGAACCCAACCTGTTGCTGTCTTCACCTTTTCACTTGATTTCATGCACACACATTTATCTAACAATCTACAATGAGATTATATTTCGCTTTTTATTTTAGTTTTTCATGTAATAGCATTCTGTAGTTACATGTGCAGTTAATGAGCCTTGACCATCTTTAAATAACATCTAAAACGGAAAAACCTTGATATTTTGTGTGTGCAAATGTGTGTGTGCGTGCAAGAAATAAAACCTGTGAAGGTTTTTCGTGTGTATAAATGTATAATAATGTATATGTGCATATGAATGTATAATATAATGGTATGTTGGTAATTAAATACAATCCGGAGCTCCAGCTGAGCAATAAACGCACAATAAATGTCCATCGTCTATACGTTTACATTAGCACAAGTTGCTCAAGTGCAGCTGCGAGCGCAGTACTTGAATGTGTCCCCTTGGTCACATTCCATCATTACTCAGCAGCATGTGACGTAAATAGTTCAATATTCTGTCATTTATTCACATCATGTCACATTTATGTGGAACCCAAACTGAGCATGTGTGCATTTCTTATTTACACGTATGTGCAGAATACTTTCTAAACATTTATGTTATGTTTTTTGCCACCACAGTTGTACACAGTGTCCGTATTTGTGTGCAAAAGAGGTATGTACTGTATATTTAGTATGTGCAGACACACCCAAGCATGCATACTTGTGTATCCAGGCTGATCTTTTCATTGGGGTTTGCCCTATAATGGCTGCATGATAGCACGAAAGTCTTCCCAAATGTTGAAGGAAAATGTTCGCCCGTCGTCTCAGAAATGCACATCTGTGATAAATCAGTGGCCCTGTCAGCCCTCTGGCCCCAAGACCAGGTCTTTCTCTTTTTTTCCACGGAACAAAATCACGTTTCTTTCCTGGCACTGACAGATCGGACTGATCGACTCTGTCAGAGCTATTGTGATCGCATCTCGTTGGGAGAGGTCCCAGATTTCAGCGCTATTAATCATGCTGAGGACGAGTCAGATATTCACACCTGCAGCACTGCAGGCGGTTTTAGTGGCACCGGTCCTCGCTCCTTTTGCGGTAAATAGACAAAAGTTTCACATTGCACCGCGTGCATGTGTGAGAGTGTGTGTGAGTGTGTGTATGAAAACCCACAGGTGAGGCCAACAGCTCAAAACATCTGGGAACCGAGACCCTGTTTAAACATGACTTCACTGGTCATGTAAAACATAAAAAACCAGCTGTCACATGATTTTAAAAAAAAAAGAGTTCAAACTGGTTCTGTATACACAGTATAGACTCACATGTTTGGACATATTTTCTTTTCGGTCCATATGTTTTTATCCCCACATTTCAGTGTTGCTTCTGTCATATAAATTTAACTTGTTGCTTTGTTCAAGTTTAGGAGAAGGTGTGGACGGAGGCTTGAATAGCCCAGTCTGTCGTCAGCGTCAGAGGCACCCTCCCCCAGCACTGACTGATGGGCTGATTTAAACTCTGCAAATGGAAGCGTCCTACAAAGACCCGACACCGTTCCGGAACCGTTAAAAGCTCCCGCTACCATAACTGGCCTTCGTGCTCACATCGTGGTTGTTAGCCGCTGTCTGAAACTGTGACTGATGAGAGGAGCGAGTCTGTCATGTGAGTGCATTGTTGGAGGATAATGACTGTACCAGATGAGCTCACGTCTTTTTTTCCCTCCTGTGTGCGCGCGTGTGTGTGTGTGTGTAGATGTTTTTAACACCAACCTTATTGATGTTTACACAGCTGGATGCGATCGAGTTTGTCTCTGCAGACGTTTCTGGAGATTTGTGGGATAGCACGAGGAAAGCTTCATAGGTAGATTTGATGAGTCAGCAACACATTGTGCACATTTCGGATAAACTTAGGTGGTGGCGGGGATGGTATGGCTGCTGGAGCAGTCTGGAGCGATTCATCACGCTCTTCCTACTGGAATCTTCAAAGATAAGGAACCATCTGCTGCGGCAATTCATCAGCGATAAACTGGAAAGGCGTGAAACCCAGCCAAGTCATCATCCTGGCGATAGCTAACAGGTGGTGCACCAATGTGTGGACGCATCGCTAATGGGAAGCAGAGACAGTTTGGACATTCACGTCAGCGCCAGGCTCTGTGCTGCAGAGAGGCAGGCAGCATGTGTCTGTCCCAGTCCCCACAGAGGGGAAAACCCAATCTTACCTAATTATAAGCCCAAAAACCCATTTTTATTGATCGCTCAGCCTCAGTACGCCACCTCGCCGATGCAGACTTCCAGCCATTTAACAGAGTTGATCTGGAAAATGAACTGACGAGGGTTTTTTTCTGGCCAGTTCCAGCTTGTCTCTGTATTATTTCAAGACACAAACACCAGGTCTTGAACTGGTGAAGATGATTGATTGGATGATCTCCCCTCTCGTCTCCACTGATCCAGAGAAGACCTTGGAGGAGTCAAAGTCTGCAATGGGGAGTTTATCAGAAAGAAACCTGTTCTAACTTTCTCTTTCTCTCTCCCTCCATCTCTCTCTCTCTTTTGTTTTGTTGTCTGTCTGGTTCCACTCAGACATTCTCATGTTATCTCCTAGTTTGGCAACCAGTCAAAAGGCATTCGATACCAGTGCCAGCCTGAGACATTGACTGACTCAGGAGGCAGTTCTTCAGCGTGGCCTCTTCCAGTCTCCTCCTCGCGGTGCTGGAACAATCACGGCCCGGATGTAGTTCCAGCCTTCAGCTCCTGGGCAAGGCTCCGCCGCATCGCTGCCACTCTTCCTCCTTTTGGCCGCAGAAACCAGCGACCTCTGCATGTGAAACTGCAAAAACAGAAGAAAAAAAAAGAATTTAGCAGCATCTTGGCCTTTGCTGCTCGTGGAGCAGCCGATGCGGTTCACGAGCTGAAGAACCGAGGGGGTGAAAACAAATAAAGAGCTCCAGTGTGTCCGCTGGTCAACACCTGATCTGCAGGTGTCCACCCCCCCTCGCGAGGTTGTCTTTTCTCCTCAACAATCCTTTTATTTAAGTCTATCTTGAAAGCGCGCGCTCACACTGACATTTCTCATCAGTGTCTGTCTGATGGGGGGGATGGGGGTGAATCAGGCCCCGCCGTGCCAAACTTCTGTCAGTCGGCGAGGCCTGCAGCCCGGCGGTCCAACGGCAAGCGATTAGACAAGCTACACAAGCTCCCCGACCTGTTCCATCACGAGGAGGGCGTGGCCAGGCACCCTCACCCGATCTGGAAACATTCAGACATTGAGCTGCATTGTCAGTTGCAGAGAAGGTATGCATTGTTGAAAGCTGGACTCCAAAAAAAAAAAAAAAAAAAATGGTGGTTAGCTTCCACGTTCTTTCAACAGGTGTTTGCATGTGTTGACATTTGCTCACATCCTCACCCGGAGAAGACAAAGTTGAAGCTGCGGCTTGTTGGCCCACAGCGTCTTTAGCACGGCGGAGGTGGCTGACTGTGTATCTGGCTCCGGTTGTTTTAACAGGCCTCGTCAATAGATTATTTCATAAAAGAAGCGACGGGCTGGAACAGTTTTTGTTCGGTGCGAGCAAAGGAATGCACTCGTTTCGCTATTTCAAAGGTGACTTGTGCACTGCAGAGCCGCAGCAGCCAAACAGCTTTTTTGTCTGCCAGCACTCTTTGTTTCTGTGTTTTTAGTGCAGATGCATTCTGGACCAGGGAGGCCTCTCGTTGCCTCTTTTGTCTTGCTCTCCCTTCAGGATCCGAAGGGCTTTAAACGCAGCTTCGGTTGCTGTAAAGAATTTAATTATCGTGCTTAAATTTGCTAAACCCACTGCCCTTTCTGTTCAGTTCCCTGCAGATTCCATTAGAGAAAACCATCCCTACCTTTAGCATTTCCCTTTTAATAATATTTAATCGCAACATAAAATCTTTGGACCTACACTTTTTCTGCTCGGCCCTGCTTTTAGGCATCTCCTGAGTGGCTTAATTAGTCATCTGAATCGAATTAGCTCTTCAAAAACATTCAGAAGCTGCATGGGCCAGAGGTGGAAAATCAGATTTATTTGATGTAATGAGATCTACTGCAGGCTGCACCATATGGCAACAGCCTGCGAGTGCATCGTATATGTTTACAGGCAATTCATTACACATCGTTACTCGTGTGTCATTGACTGGAGAAATGGCAATTAAAGTGTCTGCTAAACGACGCCGCAAAGTGCAGGTCCGTGCGCGTCTTCACCAGCCGACGTGCACGCCGGAGACCGTTGAACTGAGAGAACTCGGCGAGTTCTCTCTCCAAAGAGCCCAAAACAGGTGTGCACACACTCGAGCAAAACCACCCAGAAGAGGAGAGAGTCGGAGAAAGACATTCCAGCAGCGCGGAGAATGGGCCCGTATTAATCAAACCTTTTCTCTTTCACAAACCTGCCTCAGAGCGCGGCGGAGGCCACCTCATTAGCGGCGGCTTTGGGAGCCCTCCTTGACTACGAGGGGGACAAAGAGAGAAAAGGGGTGATCCCTCCTTCTTTCTCTGTGCTTCCTTGCTCTTGACAAAGTAGAGCCCCGCTGAAAAGCGGAGGGAAAAGCGGAGCTGAATGGAGCCGGAGGAGTGGGGCTCGCTCATGCAGAGAGCTCCCAGCCGCTCTATACCTGCCCTGGAGAAAAGAGCGTCCAGCTGCTGCCTCTGAGGCTTTTTCCCTGGCTTCAATAGAAGCCCTGTGAAAGGAGCCCAAGCAGGGCTACCCTGAATACAGAGTGAGGGTGAGTGAGAAATGGAAGTCGGGGAGGTAAAGGAGGATGGTGGAGCGGGGGGGGGGAGTAATTGGGAAGAAAGAGTTTGCATAAGACTGTCCTCACGGCCCCTGGAAGAAGTGGAGCTGAATTCAATCAATCATAATGGAAATTAGCATGTGATAATGAAGCGGTGGGGGGAGTCTATTATCCAGAAGGTTGAAAGAGAAGATTGACAACAGAAAAGAAGTTGGAGGAAAGCTCGATTATACAGGATTCAGGCCGCAAGAGTCCGGGTGCTTTTATTCAAGTGGGTATTTGCAGGTTTTGATGGAGATTTTCCCTCTTGTTCTGCATTCGGTTTATCTTTGTGTGTTCCCTTTTCCAGAAATGACAAAAACAAAACAAAATGAAAAAAAAAAAAAAAAAGCCCATCGACATGCTCTGGCTTCCTTCATCGGGGCGGAAAAGTAAAAATTGGCATCATTTCTTCCCTCGATGACTCAGCGGTGGAGGTGGGGGAACCTATCTGCTCCACTTTCTGATCGGCGGCGATGGAAAGGCGACACCTAGACGGATGTTCGGGCCAGACCTCTGAGCTCACGTAGTTTTCCACATATGCTCCGTGACAGCAGATTCTGACGCAGGAATAAAATTCTCTTTCAGCGACGTGAAAAGGGCTCGGCTCCTGTTCTTAAAGGATTTAGTCGCCATCAGGGAATATACTCTTCATACTGTGGGCACAAAGCTGCCCAGCTTGTCTCGGCTTGTTTCTCTAATTCTCTAATTGCTTCAGTTCACCCGCAGACTCTTTCTGTTGCCTCCACCTGTTGACCGTTCCTCCTTTTATTTCCCAGGACAGTCCTCCACTGGTTTTTTCTCTCCACTCAGCCTGGCTCTGCCCGAGGCCTCTGCTGCTGCTAATAGGATAATGGTTGCCATGTTATGCACACTTAAGACCCACGGTGAGTGTGTGTGTATGTGTCTATGAGAGAGAGAGAGAGAGGGAGAGAGGGAGAGAGGAGTGTACTTTTTTTTTTTAAGGGATCACACAGGGGTGAACTTATGCTACGCTACCAAGTCAATCAGGAAAATCGCCAACAATTAACTTTCACACTGAGGTGTCATGGAACCGTTTAAAGATGAGAGAAAATGTTCAGCTGGCTGCTCTGTTGGACGTTTAAGACCCTTCAGCAACTCTGACGTCTTCCCTGGAGCCTGACTGGGACTGGGGAACATACTGGGGTACCTGTAACCAACCTGTGTGTGAAATAAAAGAATATAAATGCTAAGGTAAACTCCGCCCTGCAAAGGGATCAAATCAGCTTTCCGTCTGTTTTCTGGCTACTTCAGTGTTTTTCGGTGGCTGATGTTCTGGGTTGAAGGACGCAACCTTTGTTTTACACTCAGAGATGCGTTTGGAGAATGCAGGGAGGATTTAAGAAATTCAAAACAGTGTCCCTTTGAACTCTCACCAAAATCTTCACACATGGCTTCTAATTACAAACACACTTTTTTCGTTTGTGTGTGTGTATGTGTGTGTGTGTTTGTGCCCGTGTGTGTCTTTTAAAGAATTTGATATATGCGGGAGAACAAAAGCAAAAATCCTGATTCATTAAAATATGGAATAAACAATCTGTGTGGCTGAAAACGAACACATACTCTAATCTTGTCAATTCCAGTTAGCTTTGACTGGAATTTGCAAGTTTTGCACAAGATCTGGTCAATGGCTTCCACATGTCAGACCTCAGAAGTGGACAGTCTGCAGACTGGTAGCGTTTCAGCTCCAGAACGCCAAAAAGACATCCCCTATCTTTTTTTCCTTCCCCTCCCTCAGCATTCAGCGCGTCAGGATCTGCGGAGGAGTCGAGGTGTTAAATTCAAGTTGATAATGAGACGCGGGATCTGTGTTCCAAACACTGCCGTCTTTCAGCGCTGGAGATCGTTCAGCGGGCTGCATTTATTTCTCGTCAGCTCGTTAGCAGCGCTGACAGCAGCGTTGTCATTCCCACTCGCCTGG
This sequence comes from Tetraodon nigroviridis, assembly GCA_000180735.1. NCBI lineage: Eukaryota > Metazoa > Chordata > Actinopteri > Tetraodontiformes > Tetraodontidae > Tetraodon > Tetraodon nigroviridis. The sequence goes on along the minus strand of CAAE01014674.1, from coordinate 594,209 downwards.
ATCTTTTCCATCCTGACTTAAGTCCTGCAGATCGCGTTAACCTTTTGCACTCCGGACCGTGATGAGGTGAGCCTGGCTCTGCGCTGCGTCAGGGTTGCCTGATATTTCCCAGTCTTGCTCAGCGGCCTCGTGCTCGACGCGTACATGCGGGGCCCAGCCTGTGCGCAGCTTTTGCTCTTTTGTATGTTCGGACTGACTCCGGAATGGTTCCTACAGTCCATTTCCAGTCGCCTGGGATGAGCCTGCGAGTTGATTTACCCTGACCTACAGTGCTAATCAAACATCTCGAGCAATGTTGTGGGGCTGGTTGTCTTGGACGGACCCCATTAGCTCAGATTTCAGGTTTTAGTTGATTTTTTTTTGTTGTTGTTTTTCTTTTTTAGTCAGAATAAATTAGAATTAAAAGCAGAAATAGGTGTTACTCAACATTCTTTATATTTCCAAACAGAGAGTGGACCCTGTTTGCTTTTTCTGTCTTTGATATTTCAACAGGAATGCATGCTTGCCATATTAGGTTTCCTTGTGTGTGTGTCAACGTGTGTGAATGCGTGCATATGAGCGGTGGAGCAAACACTTGCTCCGTGGGCTGCTGACCCGTTTGCAGGTGTGAATTATGTGCATGCGTGCCTGCAGACACGGACAGCCGACTGCTGTAACGACACCAGTTTCTCCTTCCATCGGTGGCTTTTCCTCCTCCACCTCTTTGGTAGATTTCGACAAACACAACAGGAAATACCTGCTAGGTGACCAAATGCTTTGCCAGCTGGAGAAGAAATGGAAAAATGTGACATGGCGGCCATGTTGCTGGCTAGGATGTCACTTCAAATTTTCATCTAAAGAGTGTGAGTATATATATCGCTCCTGTCCCATAAAGTTTAACACCTTTGGTTCCTCTTCAGTGGGACATGGAAGTCTGCACCAGATTTCACGGCAGTGCATCCAGCAGGAGAGCAACAGATGGAGGATTTCCACTGCAGCCCCAGTGACTTCTCTGGAAGCCATAAATATAACATGTCATGCTAACCCACCTGATCACAAAATACACAGGGACAATGGTCAGTATTTGTCTTAAAGGCTATAAAACTTAGGTTTGTCTAAAATGTCAAGTTCCCCAACTCCTTCAACCACTTTGTGGTGGTGCTTTTTAAAGAAGTTTAGCATTTAAAGTACCACCTTCCGCCGCTGTGTGTTAATTTATTAGAGCTTTGCACCACAATGCCAGTTTGTCATCGTGCATCCACGGGGATTAATGAAACTCCTCATCTGGTGACAGTTAAATGGCCTCATGCAGAAGACGCCGTCAGATGGGAGACTGTGCGTCTCTGCCAGACCTGCCTCTTCGATCCAGCTCCTCTTCGGAAAATGATCGATCGTTTTCTGCTCCCTTAATTTGGGTCGTGCCCGGCAGACAAAAAGACTACCTTGCCACCCTGATCAACAGCTGGAAATGCGTTTTCTACTCACGCTCGTGCTCATTTTCACTGCTTCCCTCAGCGGTTCCAGCACAAGGGATAGTTTTGATTCGGTGCACAGCAGGACTATCTGACCTGAAAAAGTCAGAAACTCTCATATTCTTTTTCCAAAACAGCTTGTACAGCCAGCTTAACCTTGTCAAGAGATCTGTGAGGCATCTGTACACACACGCGACGTACGTATCAAGTGTTTAAACGCCCTAAGAATGAACGAGGAGGTTAATAATGGCTGGAATGTAGAAATGCAAAGCAGCTTGTCAACAGAGACACATCTCATGGCCGCACCTGGGAAAAGTGGCTTTCACAACCTTCACACCTGGGTGCCCTAGACATGTTTGGTGTGTGTGTGTGTGTAAAAAGAAGTGAGAGGAACAAAGCTGCATAAAAAAGAGAGGTTAGAGAGATGAAACACTCTGGACAAAATGCAATAAGGCATGCATGGAGGGGGTTCATGCAGCCATTTTGTCCCATGCTCTTTTAGAGGAAGGCTGTTTTGAGTGCTTGCAGAATGTCTTCTGGCCCTTTCTCGCTCAGACTGGGACCTTCTTTTATTTCCCTCCCTACACAGTTGCTTTTCCAATTATCCAAAGAACTCTCTTGCATGTCAATGGCCTGGATTCAGGCTGCCTCAGAAAGCATTTCTCCTCCCCAGGCTCGCTTTTCTCTATCTGCTCTACAAGCCCACGATTCCCAACCTGCAAGGCTGCTGTGGTAACAAAGTCAGGTCTCTCACTTTCATGTTTTTTTTTAAGACATTAATTTTTTTTTCCCCAGGTGAGGCATTTTTTTGGCTGTGGGGCTTAGTTAGATAAATCAAGGCTTTAGTTCTGCACTTTCAGAACACTGATGTCTATTCACAAGCCCCCCCCCCCCCCACACACACACACACACACACACACTTACACACATACATACACACGCACACACACACTTAAAAATGGAACAAAAATAAACCGTCATTACATGCTATTGCTCATTTATCTTTTAAATGGCTGCAGTTAAATACAATTATCTCTTCTGCAGGACATGTTGACAGAGGGCAACAGAAGAACGTGTGTGTGTGCGTGTGTGTGTGTGCTTGTGTGTGGATATGTGTACATGTGTGTTTGTGTGTGCATGTGTGTTGCAGCTGAAAAATTGAGATGATGATGTTCAGTGTTTTCTCTCGGTCTGAAATGATCTTTTTCCCTCCATCCCCCCAACACACACTCTCATCTTTCTCATACACACACCAGATGGTTTTATGTCAACCTTCTTGTTTTTACAGCTTAAATACTCACGGACCGTTCTGATATTTCAGAACACTTTGCTCTTTCAGAGAACACTGTCGTGTTCTGAAAGAGGAAGCAAAGAGTATGAAAGCGAGAGTATGAAATATGAGTTAACTTAAAAATCAATGAAGGCTAATGAGTGTTTAATTAGTGCTGCCTGAACACGTACACACTCGCTTGTCTTCAAGTTACGTTTCATCCACAGCTTCCGTCTTTTTTATATTATATTATATTTTATATTTATTTACATCCATACTTTCCAAGCTAACTTGCTAGCAGCTGCGCTGTTCACCTGTGGTACCGAGAGTCGGCTCTTTCTCGCGACCACCATTTCCTCATCGTTAGACACAGACTGTTTACAATCATTTGAACATCGTAATCATACTGAAAAAAGGAGGCCATTATTCCAAGACTTAATTTAAAATTAGCATTAAATGGCGTTTGGCCAGCAGCCAATCAGGCCTCACTGGCGAAGAGGTGGAAGTCATCCAGGAGTCGTCTGAATGAGCCGTAACCGCTTCTGCAGGACCTGACACACAAAAGGCTGAAAGGAGGAGGAATGTGTGCGACAGCATGTTCAGTGTGATGATTAGGCTGGATCCTTTACAAAACAAGCCCGTTAGAGGGCAGCTACCAGGGCAGAAGCGCTGCGACCACAGGTGCAGCTCGGCTGTCTGCCTCGGCTAATGTGGCGTGGGGGGGAAGGGGGCAGTTAAACAAAAACAATCATGGAGCAGCGCAGCCATGGTGGCCGAGGTTGTTTTTCCACCCCCTTCCGCCCATCTTTTCTCTTTTTGCCTCAGCATTTTCTGCTTTCGAGGGGTGGCCTCCCCTCGCCACGCTCAAAGCAAGCAGAGCAGTGTGAACGCGGGGTGGAAAACGGGTAAACACGGCTTTGTTGTGACGTGTGTGTGCTGACTGAGTGACCGTGTGTGGTGGACATTCCTCATATTAAGCCTGTGGTGCTGTATCTTTTTTCCTTCTTCTTTGGGTGGGTGAGATGTTTTGAAATCCCCCACCCAGGGCTCACCTGTTGAACCGTGACATCCAAACAAATGGCTTCCATTGCTGCTCGTGGTGACCTTATGACCCCCCGGGCTTTGTGTTGCCTTGCAGAGAGGGGCTGTTTGAAAAGCCTTCCTGGTTCAATAACATCTTCTCCCCCCGGAGCAGCTAAGGCGCTTAGCTGTTTAACACCTGTGGCTCCATCCGTTGAGCCAACTGCGTATGTCTCCCATCGATCTCACAGTCGTTTGTCATGTCGCGTCCTCTCGACACCTGAATACACTGACAGTGCCTGAGAATTATGGGAGAGGGACAAACTACGTGATTGGAATTTTAGATGAAAGGAAACGGGAAAAGATTTAGTGAATAAGTCCTGATTCTAGTAGAGCAGCTACAAATAAAGCTAAATCTAGAGAGAATATTGTACCTTATTAATACAACTATGAGTCTGTTTTAATCTTAATAAACCCAGTTAGCTGTTTTTAAAAAAAAAAAAAAAGAAAGTTGGGCTGTTGAGTTGGGCTGTTTGGACATCTGGCAGAGATGCGTCCCAGATGTGTCTTTGGGGTGGTGCTCGAGGCAGATCCAGCTGGGAGGAGACCCAGGACGTCCTGGATGGGACCAGATCTCCAAAGGAGAGAGGTGGACGGACAGATGGACGAGTGAGACAAATGCACGTCGAACAACCCTGGAACTGCCGGCATTTTTAAGGAAAACATGCGCTTTGATTAAATACTCAGGCGACAACCTCACCGTCACAATAAAAGCTCTGGATTTTAACCATCAAAGCTCATTTATCTGTCTTCCCCCAGATTTGGAAGGCAAAAGATTAAAGCCAAACGCTCCAAATTTGGTTTTAAGCTTCACCTCCCTGTGGGCACCCATGGTTTCATTACCACAAAGGTGGGTGCCTCTAGCGAAACACGCATAACTCATCAGCCCACAAATGGGGAGGGAAATTATACGGTACTTGTGTGTGAGTAAACCCATTTGAGGCAGATAATCCCTCACCTACTGCATAATGAACAATCCCTGTTGAACTCCATGAATAAAATCAGCCTATTTACACAATAAACCTCTCACCGGCAGTCTGGGGCGGTGCGCAAGGTGCACACATCGCTGCGTGGTGTTGGCCTAAAAACACACTTCCAGCTGCTGAACAGACGGCCTCATCTCCACCTCGACATACCATAAAAAGGGTTAGAACCCATAATCTTATTCCCAGATTGAAACTATTTTTTGTCCAATTAAAACAGACATTTTGATGAACAGTGGAAATCTATATTGTCGAATGTTTGCAGTCCATTTAGGCCTCCTCTTTAAACACTGGAAGCTCAGCTGAGTATTGAAATGAGCGAAAACATCTGGAACAAGGTACTGAAGGGAATAAAACCCCGCTCGGTTAATGCCACACTTCAGCTGATACTACATAAAGTAGTACATAAATTACATTACTCAGCGAGCGGACAGCACTTTTCTCCTCATCCGTCATCTGTCTCTGGCAGGTGTAAGGTGGCTGAGGCCATTGTTGCTCACCCTTTTCTGGACGGCTCCCTAATTTGCAGCCTTAATCTTCCCTTTTTGATTCTCCTGTATCTTCAAATTTAAATCAACCTCCGACGCTAAAAGGGTTGTTCTTTGGGATTCTCCACATCTGCGGCTAATTTGGGCTCCCTCATCTGCGCAGCTTTGCCGTTCGGCACGATAATGGTCGAAAGATGTGCTTTGAAACTGTGGAAATGTGCTTCAAATGGAAATATTGCGCATGGAAATACTGAAACGAGGACGGTCTGACAAGTTCTACTGGGGAGCTTTAAAGGAGCAGTAGCACAGTAAATGTTCTTCTTTTAAAGTAGATTAATGAAACACAATATCTTCCTTTTTTCCATTTCAGTGATGTTAGACAACCAGACGTGTCCATATGACTGCCCACCCACCCACACACACATCTACACACACGCAGTGCCAACGTTACTAGACAGTATCTGAAAGTCGTAGCCTTCCCACGCAGAAGTGTCAGGCCCGATGAGTCGGGCCTGCAGCATACCAGCGCCAACACGTCATTGCTTCTATCAAGCTGATGCAGATGCACAGAAAAGCTGCGGTCCAAGTCTGCGCTGCCAAACGCTCCGACAAACAACAGCAGCACCTGGCTGAAATCTGGGAGTGAGTGGAGTGTAATGCCTTGGCTTCAGAGAGGGGGATCTGTGTGTGTGTATGTGTGTGTATGTGTGTGTGTGTGTTCCATCAGGAGTCATCATGATGAAGCAGGGCTAGCATTACGTCATCGGCGCTGCTGGCGTCTCCGCAGCTGCTGGGATTCACTGGTGGAGAAATGTCCACATATGGAGGTTCTTGTTCCTCTGACAAGCTTTGGAGCAGGGCTGTGTTCCTCACCGTATCCGGGAACTAAAATGGAATCTGTGTGTGTGTGTGTGTGTGTGTGTGTGTGTGTTTGGGGAAGGAGATGTGTATTTCCAGTGTATGGGGAGTACGGCTGATGAATATTTGATGACGGTGCCACCTCTGCTCGGTGCCCAAACAGATGATCTCCCGACCTTCAGACACCCAGGCCAGGATGAATTATTAAGAGCTGGGCTGTCAGTCACCGGCTCCAGGTGGAGTAACCACCCGCGATTATCTGCCATCACATCTCGCCCAGATGTCGATCAACGGCCCTGCTGATTAGGGTTAAGAGTCGGTAGAATAAACACAACAGAAGAATGTTATCTCAACTTTTTAATATTATTTTTCAGCTGATAAAATATGTCCGCTTTAATTAAAATTAGACTTTTCAGAATAGTCAAGGAAGAATAAAATAAGTGCCCACTTTTATTATTAAATGACAAAAATTTAGGTTAGAAATTTAATTAGGGAGAAATGCTAATTTAAACACATAACAGGTGTACGGACAAACAACAAAACAAAATGTGTGTGTGTGTGTGTGTGTGTGTGTGTGTGTGTTTGCTGACATCAGCTTTTCCCCAGGCTGCTCTAGCCTGAAGTAACCTTCTTGCATGAAGGTGCTGCACATGATACTTCCTCAGACCACGGCCAAACATCACCCGATCCTACATCCATCACTCCGGCCTGATCCCCCTCATCCCCTGTAGTCCCTTTCTGCATTCTCACCAACACCGCCCCCTTCCGCTCTCCCTCTCCTCTCCTGGACGCAGTCACCGCCCCGCCGTGGTCTCGCTTCTCCCGGCCTCTCCTGAGCCCCGGCAACAGCTGGGTTCACCTCGCAGCTGATTGGAAGTTATGTTTTGTTTGGCTCTGTGCGGCTGTAGCCGGGTGAGCGAGCGCTGAGGCCAGCCAGGCCCAGCAGAAACTCTTCTCCTGAAACATTTCCCGTCATCTTCAGTCCTGCGTGTTGACCCAAGCGACGCCAGCCTCTGGCCAGAATCACTCAGTCCAGTCAGGCTCAGCCGAGGACGTTCCCAACCACCACACATCACCTGACCAGATCTGCCTTTGGTGGGAACGTTCCTGTCAAAACCTCGTCTTGTCTCTCCTCCTCCTTCTGGTGGCCATCTGCTCCCCGCTGACAGCGGTTCGGAGCCAAAATAAGCAGGATTCACATTGGGCCATTTTGTGTTTCTCCACAAGTTAAACGCTGGCAGACTCACCTAATTGGATCCCTCCAGAGGCCTAATAGCTTTAATAACGCACGTGAAGGACAGGTGACGTTGTTGCTCCGCTGAGCAAGACGGCAGCAGATGATCCCTGGACAAGCATGTTCCTCCGACCGGACCTGACAAACCACGTTAGCCTGAGGCTGATGCTTATAGATCGAGCTTCAGAAGAAAGAGATTGTTATGACAATCAGAAATTACGGCTTTTCTTTGTCCTTTTCACATCTTCCATTTATCCTATAAGGGCCTGAGTTAATGCGATGTGTCCTTGAATTGAACGTCTTATATCATTTACTTTGAAAGCTACTGTAGACACACACACACATACACACACACACACACACTTATAGGAAGTATTCCCTGGGTGCCAGCGTGAGTGTTATTGTTCCCGGCGGATGCGGGTACGGTCCGTGTCTTCAAACACGCTGCTGTCTTTGCTAACTCAGCTATGAGCGTCCTGGGAGGTTTTTTACTCAGATTCTTATGTGTCCCCTAAGCGAAAAGACAGGCCGGGCCAGAACTACTCCTCCACTTTACGACGATGCTTTTTCCAGGGACTGGACACTTGGATGTCAAAGCTCTCTGTTGGTGGATTTTGTGCTTGTGTGTCTAGTTTTTCTTTGACAGTGGCTGCTCCAATTCCCATCTGCTTTCTGGATTTCTTGGATTTGGGAAAAGACATATTTTATGTCTTTGCTCTAAGCCCGACTCTGCAGGATAACTTTTCAAGCTGTCCAGAGCTGCGCCTGATGTACAAGATCAGCAAAGGTATTAGACCTTGTTTTCCGTCCATTCTGAGTCAGTGGGGTAAAGGTTGTTAAGCAAAAAACACATTTACCAAAGGCCAATGATCTTCATCCTCTTTCTCGACCATTTCTCCAATTGTTTTCATAGTTCCCTGACTCCCTTGTCCTTACCGTCGGCGGTTGTGTGCTGCACCTGTGGGGTTTCGGATTTCTGCGTGTTTGGCAGAAGCGCTGCTTTGCCTGTTAGCCTCACGGACATGACGGACACGGCCCGGCCAGCTTGATGCATGACTCGCTGACTTCAGAAGACGCCCCGTGATGAACATCAGCACTGTCTTTTGGACCCATCTGGAGTTTTTCCTCTAAGGCACTGTAGGTGCAGGTGATCCAGTAACACTGAGTCTGTTGCTTGTGATAAATACCTCGCTGACATCTCTGCAAATTTGGTATGCATTCGTATGGGTCTGTATTATTTCCATCTGTGCTGCATTCTGATGCCTCTGTTTAAGCAGAAATTAATCATGCAGCCCTGAACTGTGAACCCATCCACACCCTATATTCTACAGACCAAATATTTAGGATATACTGGACATATTATGAGACTCACACCTTGAATGTTGCCCTTGACCTATTTTCAAACTGGTTTTTCACATCTTTGATCTGCTTTGTGTGATTGATTACCAAAAAAATACCCACTGGCACTTTGAAAAACTGTTGATGAGCCTTACTAACATATTTAATCTCATATTTGTATGAAAGGTTTAAGAGAAAAATGAAGTGAGAAAAAAAGAACTTTTTGGCCGCTGTGAGAGTATCATGTCCACCTGGATGAAGTGAAGAGGGCAGACCATGGATACAGGCAGTGATCCGGAGTGTGTGTGTGTGTGTGTGTGTGTGTGTGTGTGCAGAGACAGCTGTCCAGCTCATCTTCTCCCCTTGTGGCCTGCAGCATTTATAATTAACCCAGTTGACCAGGTGGCTATGTCCCTTCATCCCTGCCAAGGCATGCTTCGTCCTGACCTCTGAACTTCTACGAGACATTCCTCGGTTCATGTTTACCGCTCATGTACCGCTTGGTTGGCTGCGTATCCTGGACCTGGAACAGTATCCGCGGACACATAATGAAAAGAAAATCACACAAGATAAAAGCATCACTTTCCTTCATGATGGGCTCACTGGACAGGCAAACAGTGATTCTCTGTGGCATTTTTGCTTTTAACGCTCTTTTTTTGTTGTTTTTATGCCTGGATGTGACATGCGTAGGGAAGGATTAACTACAAAAAATGATAAAAAGAAGCTAGGAAAAAAAAACCTTTTTAAGATCTAATGAGAAGCACATTAAGGTCAAGAAGTGCTTGCTGGATCTAATTTCTGACAGGCTCGGACCCTCACAATGACTAATGATCACTTTGTCTTTTACAGTAGTTTTGCAACTTGGCAGGTTTATGCTAAATCACACATTACCTATGTGTATTATATTACATTAGAGATTTGTAGCCAAAAGATTTTTGTTACTCCAGGAGTTCTAGTTTTACTGTAACTTATCCGTAACCGAGCCTGTAAAGACACATCAACATGTCAGGAGGCCTCAGACATTCATTACATATATCAATATCAAAACTTAACTGAATTGGCTAACAGTGCAAAAATTTCCATATCAATGTAACGTTTGTTGCCCACAATTATTTATCCTCACACTCTGGATTTGTTTAGATGTACAGTGTGTGTCGTTTGGCCAGAAATGACAGTTAAATAGAAATATATTCACTGTTTTTTGGTATTTTTTTTCCAAGATAATTTAGAATATTAGCAAGTGTAGCCCAGGGGAGAAAAAATAGTCCTCATAAGTGGCACACCAGTGTTGGTTCCGAGGGGCTGAGGGCAGGACAAGGACCCAAGGTTAGCCAACAAGGCATATCCAGTTTCTGTTGTGTAACCAAAATACGTCCAGGCTTCCTGTGCACATGTTCTGTGTAGTACTGGCGTTCTGGTGATTAGGTAGGCCATCAGAGGACATGAGGCAAATGAAACTGCCTGATTCATACTTCCTTCTTCTCCTCCTCCTCCTCCTGCTGCTGCTGCCAGATGGAGTTGGACTTCAAAGTTGTCTAACAAGTCCAAGTCAGAGTGGATTGCTCTCTCCACCTAATCCCTGCCTCCTGTTGCATTGGATACTTCACATTTTTCTGCCTATTTTGCTCCACATCCAACCCCGTTTGGAGTTTCCTTATTGCAACCTTGCTGAAAACCATGATGCGACACGAAGTCCCACCGGGTCCTACCCCCTCACCCTGCTCATCTCGGTAAGGGGGAGGCACCGTGAGACGCAAATCTCCCCAAGCCCGCTTCCCCCTTGACCCCAACCTGCCCCACTCTGTTCATTGGCACCCACAGGACATCCGTCACAGCACCCGCCACTGCGGCCCACGGCCTGCCTTCCGAGCTGCCTCCTGAAGCCTGCAAAAGGCTGAGCCATGTGTTCATGGCACCCTCTGAATCAGTGAGCCTGTACAGGTTGTACAGGTTAGGCACCGGTACGATCTACGTCTCCAAAATGGAGGTATTGGAATGGAACACAGGAAGACCTGTGGAGGTGCACCTCTTCACACCTGCACTGAAGCCTCCTTGTCCTCTCAACTGTTGGCTATCAGCGACTGATAGCTCCACATCGCCGTGGAGACCGTTGAAAGAGACGGATGAGGAAAGATGTGAAACTCTTGGGCCTTACGTTGTCTAGTTCCCAGGGTGTATCAGTGCCCTCGTGGACTGAATCGTGACCTCTCGCTTCGACATGGAGGGGCACGCAAGAGGTTACGAATGCCACAATGTCAGACCTCCCGCGGGGTGGATTAGGTCTCAATCTGACAACATCAAATCGGGAGTCTTCCTCCTGAGGGGTCCTTTATTGTGGAAATGTAGGATGAAAACAAGCCGTTTTTCCTTACCTCACTGCACCATCTCTCCATCTAATCTTCCAGTAATGGAATAGCCTCCTCCAGAAGCTGTCTCCCACTCTTCCTTCTCTTTTTCCCACTTTTCTTTGTGCAGCCTTTCGTCCGTGTCTTCTTCCCTGGGTTGCTGCGGCGCCAATGCGCCAAGCCAGGGCCAAGGCTGGCCGGGCAGGTGTCTGATTTTCATTAGAATTGCAAATCCAAGCCATCGGATTCCTGATCAGATAAGAAGCAGAGGTGAGAACAATCGGAGGGAGGGAGGGGGGACGGTGTTTGGGCCTGAATGTTCTGCCTTTGATTCCGGTGGGCCGCAGCAAAGTCTCATCTAACTGCCCACAACGCCCGGGGGACCAGACCGGACAATACTCGTCCTTTTCCTGCCTCCACCCAGCCCCCAGAGCCCCAACAGTCTGAGCTGTGGTGATAACCACATCAAATATCTCTGTCTTTTCAAATTCATCTACACTTCATCAACACTTATCATCTTCTTAATACTCTACTCATCCACGTAGTTCTAATAATAATAAAGCATCTCCTAAATGCCCCATGTTTAAAATATCTGTTAGCGGGAAGGTTCATTACAACAACTTTGAACAGCCTATCAAATTAAAGCAATAGGAATTAACAGCTTGAGCCAGCAGATAAGTAATGCTGCTATCAGTTACACACCCCCGTGCAATTGTACAGATCAAGACCAGCTGTGCCCTCGAGATGTCAGGCCCAACAGCTGGACTTTACAATTCTCCCGCCTCTGTGAAACATCACACTGCATTTCTGGCACCAAAACCCAAATTACCAAACCCATCGGCTGACTCCTGGCAGAACGGTTGTCAGGCTTTCGTTAAAAATCACAAGTGTGTGAGAATTTGGATCTCATTTGCACCAAACTACAGCAGTTTTTTTTCTGGCTTTATTTTCTGTGTTTAGTTTCTTCCTTGCTTGGACGTAACCTCTCTTTATTATCCCCATCGTCAGCGATCTTCACACTCCCTGGAGGCAGAGTGTTGAAAATATTCATTTCCACCGGGCTTGTTGCCGTGACGAAGGCTTGCAGCGACAAGGCTGGTTGGCTGCAGCACTCCCAACATGCACCTGGCTGTGTTTGTGAAAGGACGGGACAGGCCGAAACGAAGAAGCAGCTATGTCAATACTGCCAAAATGGGAAAAACAAACATCTCTGCTTAAGTTATTTCAGTTCTTTTTTCCCCTGAATAGTTTTCCTCCTGTACATTTGCCAGCAGTATGCAGAATATGGAGACAGACAAATTTGTTTTCCTGCAAACATCTGAGTATTTTCCCTCATGGCCGTAAATTAGATATGCCTGCGCCTGCCGTGCATGTGCGGTGGCTGTTGTGACAGGCCGGGATTTAAAGCCGTTTGAGCGTAACTCATGTGTCTGTGAACGGCCTTGGGAGGCCCGCGTGGGCGAGCTGGCCCTCGGACCCCGCTCGGACTGGATCGAGTTTACAGCCCTGCCCGGTTTAATAAAGTGGATCCCCCCCCCCCGCAGATGAACGCGGCTGTGCTGCGGAGCACCTGGCCCCACCAGGCTCCCAGCGGACTCCCCGTTCTCACGATACTGTGCCGTTCTGCAGCACCTGTTGGTCAGACCCCGGGCAGCAGATGTTCCAGCTAACATTCCGTCCCAAAAAGCATGACTATCGATTTGGGCTAGGGTGCTGCCAAAACCCATCTTTTTTTTCTGTTTTTTTGTTTCCAAATATTAACTTGCTCCACTTTACAAGGCTCAAAGATTAAAAAAATATTGTTTAAACCCATAAAACAAGCTGAGGGATGTCTATTAAACACACACACACACAGCTGTGAAGATGCTACTTTTTTATCTGTTGCAGACTTTTTTATTCCTTTCAACATGTTCCTGCCACCTCCTTTTCATATTCCGGAGGGGTTCTGATGGAATCTGATTACTAGGAGGATTTTCAGGCCAGTGTGCTGATACGAAAAAAAAAGGTATGATGACAGAGACAGGAGCGTCAAACTAAACACTCCCGGCAGCTAAACAGGCATCTGATTTATGGATCACGCCATCTGTAGCTGGCGGTACACATTCAGAGGTGAGAGGAGGCGGGGAAATGCCTGAAGAAGGGATGATGAATGAGTGAAAAGAAGAGCTGATGCCACCAAACGGCCCGGCCCGGTACGGCACAGCTCGTCGCAGCTTTGATCCATCTCACAGTTGGCGTAAGACGGGCGGTCAAAACGACAGAAGAAGAAACAAAGAAGAGTGTGATGGAGGGCATCTGACACACACCTCCGAGCTCTTTCACCACTGGTCAAAGCAGGACTCCACACTGCACTTTTCCAAATGGCGAAAAACACTAAAAAAAAAATAAAAGGACAGGCCGGATAATCAACTTTTATGTGCTGCCTTTCTCATAAACTGACGTATGCTCCCTCAACGACTTCAAACTGTCGACAACAAAAACATTATTGGAAGTTTGTGAGTCCTAAAGTCTTTTGTTTAAGGGCCTGAGGACCTCCCATACTTGCCTTTTTAATGTGCTAATTTTTTTTCTCAATGAGTGGGGCATGTGAAGGGTTTTGTAAGGCTGTGTATCATAACACACTGTGTGTGTGTGTGTGTGTGTGTGTGTGTGTGTGTACAGATTCCATCTGTCTGCTGGACAGACACAGTCTGGGAAAGCGTTTGCAGGCAAAGAATTCACACACAGCACAAAGGTCCAATTATGAGCCCCCACTCAGAAGCAGAAGGGGGAGGAGAGGGGGATAATAGGGTCTTGTCCATCTCTGAAGGAGGTATGATGGCTTTCTTGCCTCTTGCCTCGCCCTCCTCTCTCCTCCACCAAAAACAAATAAGCCTCATGCCCGCTGTGCCAATCAAATCAGAAAGATTCATGTCTTCAACTCATTGTTCTATGCCAGTTGAAAGCACCCCGTCCGTGTTGAGCTCCTGTTTAGTTTAACCTCCAGTCATTTTTTTTTCTTTCTGTGCTGATTAACTTAGCCCGCACTGAGAAGAAGCGATAGTGCCTCTGAGAGCTTTGGCTCGGCTGGTGCCAGCTCAACTTTGATCCCTTATCTCCAACTTCAGCAACATTTTGCCACGTGGTCACCGTCACAACATGCCGGCCGCCCGCGCACAGCGCTCTGACGGCAGGGCGACGTGTCGATGACGAGTCCAGACGGCCTTTGATGTGTTAAAGCGGGCCGACGTGTGCATTTCTTTATCGGTGAGAAGCTCAAGCGTATCAGCATCAACACTCTTGATCTGAACAAAACCACATGAGAGTGCGAGGAGCCGCCGAGGCTGAGAAAAGGCCGTCGGAATTCCGCACGGACCTGCTGAGAGGGACTGAGTCAACCAGCAACGGCCGTCAGAGCACTTTAAACTTGCATTAAATGTTATTTTTACACAATATCAATACCAATATCACTAGTGATTCTACCCCAAACACAGACACATCTGCAGAAATCTAACATAACCAAGGAATGCCGATATTGCGTTGACTGCTCATATGTCAGCCACCTGTGTGTAACTCTTTAAATTGCATTAAAACCCCTCTCAGGACAGATTTATGTGCGTCTGAGCGGAGCCACACTCTGTATCACCTGATGCATGCGAGCAAACTGGCACGAACCGGCCCCTCTGCCCGCATGCCTACGTCCGCGTGCGCGCGAATGTGAGGAATGGAATGAACGACTATACGTTTGTGCGTGTGCGTGCGTGTTTTGCGTGCATCTGACACTCAGGCATCGGCAGCTGGGGAAGCGCGCTCCCACGCCAGGTGCGACCTGTAGCTCCAGGCCCTGCGTCAGCACAGAGTGCCGCAACACGACACCGCGAGCGCAGAACACAAATACCCGGAAACATTTCCTCTATGTACACACGAACGGCAGAAATGTCATGTCGTCCCCGCAGTGGCCGTGACTGATGTGATCCACCCAAGTGGGTAAAAACAGCCAGTAAAAGACATTTGGTTGCCATCTGTCTCTGAGGCTTCAGGCTGGGGCTCATGCCAACAGTTGGCCTCCAGGCTCACGGCCTATATGTGCAGGCCGGATAACCATTAGTCCATAAACAGGCGTCCTTCTATAGGCCGGAGGCCGGGGAGTTCTTTGGTTGTGTTTGTGGTGAGATAATGACCATAAAGCTGTGACGTACAGCTGCTCCTCTGAAATACGGGCCGGACGGATCAGGGACCAAAAACGAAAACGCCTTGTTTTATGTGTTTAGAAATAACGGAGGATCATCGCGGATTTTCGTTCCATCGCTGGAATGTGTGGCATTTAACGTAGAGTACATTTGTCCATCCTAAACCAACCCTTACCCTATTCAGTCGTTCGAAGAAGAAGCGTCAGTTTTGAACGCAGTGGGACATTCGACCGGCAGGTGTCGCCATCAGGCTAAGGCCACAGATGACAGCGAGCGCTTTATTGAAGCTTGATAATCTGCAGAATTAATCTTTTTCTTATGAGGGAAGCGGAGCTGATGACAGGAGCGGCGCTGACGGATGTGGACACCGGTTAGCCGTCCAGCGTCCTCCTCAGCAGACTTCCCGACCGTCTCCGGCTTCACGTAAGCCCGTCTCTGGGATTTAGAGGTTATTACTGTGTTCCTCTCTTTGTCCACAGAGGTCATCTTTCTGAGGCGAGGTGAGAGAGGCTTGACCGCGATGTATGTCATCAATTGTGTTGAAAATAATCTTTAACGACAAGCGTGGGAGCGCGGGGTCACCTGATATCATCTCCTGGAAGGGTAACGATGAGAGAAGAATTAGCCAAGTAGCTTGTGTGGGGCCCCCGCCGGCCCCTCCTTCCCTGTACACCCCGGGTTTGGAGTGTAATGTTTGAGCAGCGAAGGTCATGGGTGACACCTGTTTCCCGTCTCATCTCCCAACATCATTTCTGTGGGGGGGTTGGAAGGCGAGTCTCAAGCCTCGCACAATCCTCCTGTTTGTTTCCTGCTTAAAACAAAAAAGGGGGAAGGGGGAAGGGGTAAGGGGGCGGTGTTGCAAAGGGGGTGAAAAGGCCAAGTTTGTACATCGGGGTGGGAAATTAATTTCCAAGGTGAAAAGAAAGGAATGCGTTCCTTTGAAGAACGAGAAAAAAGAGTCAATGTGCCTCGGAGATGTGTTCAAACAGCACACTCCAGCGCATGTTTTCCTTCCTCCGGAGACAAACGGCTCAGACGCTTTTTGTCATCCAAAGAAGACAGAGCTGTTGCTGGAGTAGCTGAGCTGCTTTACGAAGGAGCTCTGTGAACCTCCTTTGCCCTCTTGTGGTAGAAGTTGACATTTCATTAGCATCCGGGTAGGGGTGCGTGAAGGCTTTCCTCCTCCTAAAGATAGCTTTAAGCAGCTATGTGCAGCCAGTCATTGCTGCCTGGTTTGACTGGCCCCTTTTTTTACACGCGTAAACTTACATTCTTCTGATGCCCCCTGGGGCTTGTCGGTAGTAGTGTAGTGTTTTTTTTTCTTCTAGTTTAGAGGAGCCATTCAGATGATTCAGCTCTGTCTCTTCTCTCTGTTTTGCTTTTAAATTTGACAACAAAGTGGTAAAATTGCTTCTCGGATGAGTCTACGACCAACCTGCTAGTGCACAACTCTCCTGCATTGGCATGCACCTATCTAATGGCCAGTAGGTGGCATGGGTGAGCCAGGTGTGTTTATAGCTGTGATCCGACCAATCAGGCTCTGCAGGCTCTCAGAGACAATAAATGTGCAGTTTCACAGCAATTTATTACACGTGTGTATAAAAAGGTGTAAACAATACTCTCATTCCACAATGCTTCCGCATACAAATAGTGTCATTACCATGCTATAAACCTTTAAACAATTACCACTTCCTGTTGCGATGATGTCAACCTTGTCGCTGATCCAGATGTTGTGAGAGGGATGGGATTAGACAGATGTTTATGCCCAGGAAAATTATTCAGCCACTCTGGCAACTCCGCCTCCTTGGACAGATGGAGAGGCTGGCAAGCTAGCATCACATTTAGCAATGTCACACATTTGCTTTATACATGAATAACTCTGAATTTTATCTAATGCCAAAAAATTTAATAAAAACAAACAAAAAAAAACAACAAAAAAAAAACAGTCCAATTGGGTCAAGAAAAAAAATGCTGCTGTAACATCAACAAACAGAACAAACAGTAAAAATGGCTGCTGGCACACACACACACACACACACACACACACACACACACACACACACACTTCTCTCACTGTCAAAAGTGATGCTAACATTTGCTGCTTGGTGCAGAACTGGTGTGATCAGCCGAGAGGCTAAAAAAATGTCATTTCTTATCCATTTGAATGTGCCACACAACCTAACTGCTGCATCTGAAGAGATAATAAAAAGGGTGTCTTTAGGCAACGCCTGTACAACAACTGCTAATTATCAATAACACTAAGATACTGGATGGAGCTGCATTCATTTAAAATAACTTTGCTATTCAAAACATTCAAAGCAGGGACCTCTGTGTTAGCGTCCACCCGGAGATCATTCCTGCACAACCTGCTTGTTAAATTGTGCAGGGGACCAAAAGAACTTGCAACAAGTTTCGGGCCCCTGTGAGTGGAAACCAGCCTTACAGAGAGAGGCAGGGCATGAAATGGACGGCGGCCGCCACCCCCACCACCCCCCCAACGCCCTGCCACATCTGCATCTGCGGCCAAACGCTGGAAATGAGCCTTGAAAGTATAATTAATGAGCGCGGTGGTGAGATAATTACGGGGACCAAAATTATTGATCAGAGCAGCAAACTCCCGAGTCTCAGAAATCACCTGACCTGAGCGGTCTTACCTCATACTGCTGTCAGGATGCGCGGTGAGGTAACGGAACGGGGCGGTGGGTCACGCAGTGCGGCGAAAAGAGGCCCCTTCATCACTCCTCTGAGATTACTGGGGCTAATAAAGAGAGCGGGTGTGCGCCTGGGTGTCCAAGACACATAAAAGAATGACGGTTTTAAAGCAGAGTTCAAAAACTGGAGGATTCAATTTAAAATAGAAGCAGAAAACCGTAAAAATATGCCTCATTCTGGCAACGATGCCTGTTTTTCTGAGGTTTTCCAGACGGCTCAGCTGTTTGTTGTGGGGGGTATGTGGGAGGGGCTTAAAAGGGTGTGGCCCACGAATACTAAATCAGCCCTTTCTCAACATCAGCCCTAAAAATAGCATCAGACGTGGCCTGAAAGGAGATCCCAGGCGGTGCGGGGTAATGAGGCTTTAAATGCTCATTTTGCTCATAAAGCTAAGCTGCCGCTCTCGTTGGTAGCCATACAGATGTTAGGATCGCAGCTGCAGCACATTTGCGGTACAGGGGGAATAAAAAAAACCTGCCATGTCCGGATGCGTCTGGAGGATCCGCAGCAGGTGTTAGGTCAGAATCCTGTTTGGATGTGGTGTCTGATAGTAATTCCGTAAGGCCCTTCCTCCCGTGTTCGCTCGTGGGCTCAGGCCTAATGAATACTCTCACCTCCGTCGCTCTTCTCTCGGGGCTCAATTTTCTATTCTTTTTCTGTGTTTCCAACATCAAATGGTGTCCGAGGCCCTTGTGCGGGATTAGAGGGCTTGTTCTTGTCTAATAGGCCCTTGACCTTCACGGGTCCCTGACAGGACTCTGGCTTTAGCCCTCTGTGGCGCCGCATTCGCCGCCCCGGCTCCCACGGATGCAAATTCGGTGTCACCACATCAAAAGGGCGCTCTGATCAAAGGTCAGGGCTCCTTTGTGTAGGTGTTTGATATCAAAATTTCTATTTCATCTCCGGCTGTCAGGCGCGGTTAGAGCTGAAGCGATGGAGGGAGGGAGGGAGGGAGGGAGAGAGGGAGGGAAAGGAAAGCTGGAGTCAAAGTTGATTGAGGGGGGAAGTAGGAGTGGGGGATAAGAGCGGAGGGTACTCATTACTGATGTACCACACATTTACCTCGACCTGTTTGTCCTTAATATTTTCCCAAGATGGCGTCCGTTCCTGAGCGGCGCCGAAGCATCCCAGACTCAGCTCTCTCCTCGCCTTTGATCGGGCTCCTATTTGCTCCTGGATTCCTCATCAGACAAAGAAAAATTGGACAGAAAAAGGGAAGAAATAAGTTGGAATGGATGCATCATTCTGATTAATTAGGAGCATGATTTGCCCGGGCGCCTCAGAAATAAACCAATCAGAAGGTGGAATTGGGATTCAGACTCAGCCTGGCTGCGTCGCTTTCAAATCTGCCACATTATGCATGAAATTATGCTCAAGAAAGAATCCATCCATTGCTCTCAGTCACTCAGACTGCAACTCAAGTGTGAGGTTCCCGTGTTTCGGATGGATTGTGTCATTGTTTACGTGTGTTTGTTGAAAAAAAGCCATGCGTCGCATCACATGATGGTGCAAACACCGTTTCACTTGTAATCCCTCACGCGGACGGACAGGGCACTCAATAATCTGTGCGCTCCTCTAATTCATCAGAGAGAAATTAAATCACAGCCACATCAGGCACCGGTGGGACGCCCGGGAGAGGCGGCGGAGCGGGGAGGGGTGCGGCACCCTCCCGCATCGCATGCAAATCCAGCCTACCTGAGAGCAGGGCCCGGAATAAATCTGGAGCCAAAGATGGAGTGTGTTCATATCAAGCTGTGAAATCAGCATCACATACATGTAGAATGAGAAGCTCAGGCAACTTTTATGATTTTTTTTTTGCCATTTACTCCTCACCTGTGCGTGTTTTGTGGTTTTTGGTGTGCAGTTCCCTTTGTTAACAATAGGGGGCAATGTTGCTCTTCGGTACGCGCTTCCATACGCGCGCTCTCATGCATATTCTTCTTCATTTCTTTTTCATTTTCTTTGCAAACATTTTTACACGGTAATTGTTCGGTTTAATCCACGCAGAAGGCTCTTCTGTGGAAAGGAAACAGGCTATGAAAGCAGAAAAGATGTGTTATTAGGACGCGCAGCAGAATGTGGAACACCCCTTTATCGCCATAACGATGTCTAACGATATCACGTGACGCAAAGACGTCAAAACCCCAACTCGATGAGAGTGTTCCATGCATATTTCATTCTCTACCCAATAAATCAAAGGTAAAACAAGTGCTCACATGCTCAAAAACTTACTTGCACACAATTCAAGTGTATGTGTGTGTGTGTGTGTGTGTGTGTGTGTGTGTGTGTGTGTGTGTGTGTGTGTGTATGTGTGTGTGTGTGTGTGTGAAATGACTTTCTGGCATATGTAAATACCACGCAGGTGAATCAAAGGATCAGCATAAATGAATTTGCTTAGAATGACTTGTTGACACCTCCTAAAATAATTAGTGACATCGAATAAATGGGCTGCAGAGGTGAGGTGAGGTGAGGTGCATGATGGGTAATCACGAAATTAAAGCACTGGTTGTTGTTTAGCTTGTGAACAGGCTTTAATTGCTTATGATGAGGGGAGCAGAGCTATTAGGAGCAACATGCATGACCAGACAAGCTTGAGCGTGTCCGTGGAAACGCAGGAAGAGTGGACGTGGAAGATGACATCATCCCTTCCTGTTGTTTACTTGAGGGGTGGGGGCCCGGTGCTGCAACTGAGTTTAATTGAAGCTGCAGAAGTTGGTGGATCAGAAAGATGCAGGCTGACAGAAGTATAATCAGAGTCCAAATGAAACAAAAAAGTGCCCCAGAAGATGAGCAGAAGGAGGAGGTAGAGATGCTCAGAGCAGGGGCACAGTCCTAGAGAACACACACACACACACACACACACACACACACACACACACACACACACACACAGAGTGGGGTGTGAGTCAGAAGCCACAGGAGGTATAAACATTGAAGTGGCTCCAGATAGCAGAAATGCACCCAACACCTGTGCTTTAATTACTCCCCTCCAGCAGCGCCGCAGCCTTGTGATCCACCATGACGGGCCGAGGTCAAGCCGGGGTCGAGCCGGGGTCAAGTCGGGCCAGAGGTAGAAGCGCTCCTCGGCGCTCCTCG
Organism: Tetraodon nigroviridis; assembly: GCA_000180735.1. Classification (NCBI taxonomy): domain Eukaryota; kingdom Metazoa; phylum Chordata; class Actinopteri; order Tetraodontiformes; family Tetraodontidae; genus Tetraodon; species Tetraodon nigroviridis. The sequence goes on along the minus strand of CAAE01014674.1, from coordinate 573,185 downwards.
GTGTGCGTGCCGGGTCCAAACCTCGGGTCTGAAGCTTTGACTTGCTAAGCACCCTCATTAGTATTCTGGAACGCTCGCTGGCAGCCATCCAGGCTCCGTGTGCGTGGAGGAGGAGGGGGCCGGCGGTGGAGATGAAGAGGAGGGTCCCTCTTCTTCTAAACAGCTGCCATACGAGCGGTGGACGACATTCCCATTACCATTCCAGAGTTTGCTTTGTTAAAACCAGTCTACCCATCTCAGGCTCCCGTAGAACCGTGGAGGAGCGTTCAGATGACCTTTAGCTGGACCAGCAGATCAGGCCCACCCAGTTGCTCAACTGGGATTAAACAAATGACTCAACTTGGATTAACCAGTCTTGAATATTCCAGTAGGAGGAGAGAGGCGAATACAGCAGAGCGAAGGCGTATCTAAACACAACAAACTTGTTCTGGTCCAACTAGTCGACCCTGCTGGAGGGCGGGTGCTGGCGAGTCTGTCTGGAACCGTCTTGTTTGACCTCTTTTTACGTCTCCTTAGCGCTCGTTTTCCCTCCCAACGTTAGCATCAGCTGTAGCCAGCGTGTGCACGAACCCGGGCGTGGCTCTGCCGTCCTGATCACACCGGAGTGCCTGTGATTGCCGCGCGCCGCCCTGCAAGGGGACGGGACTCATGAATCCAAATGTTGCAGCGGGAGTCAGCGGGTAACGCCGCACCCAGCTGAGCGCTTCTTTTCCACTTGGACTGAGCTGCCATATAAGCAGCGGCGCGTATTCCCTGACTTCGGGGTGCAACAGAGAGGAACAACCCCCACCCCCCCCACCCCCACCCCTTCCTCCCCCAGCCCCGGGCTCTGCACAACCGCATCCCCACTGGGAGGGTTACTGGTTTCATATTGTGTGGAAAGCGTTCCCATAGACTAGCGCGGCAGCTATGGGTAAGATGATTAAGTGCTAAAGTTGCATTTTCTGCTGGGAGCAGGCCGCCTCCAGGCCAGAGAGGCTGCATGATTGCCTCTGTGTGCTACATTACGTTGACATGATGGAGAATACTCTCCCGGGGCCTCAGGTAATGTAAAAGGAAAGTGGGAGGGAAGGGTGGTGGGGGGGCCCATTCCATCCTTTTCTACCAGGACCTCAGAATTCTCTGCGTGCAATTGGATTTGCTGGTGGGTTTCCCTGCGCCGCCACCTTAATATTGATGGCAGACGGCGCTTTGGCACGTGGGTTCGTGACGGCACGCACCAGGGGAGTCCTCTAATCCGATCCTGCCGTCAGACTCCCAGAAGTCCCCCCGCTGGACGGCTAGAGCACCGCCGACCAGGGCGAGGGAGAGAAAGAGCACCAACTGTGGACACACAAGCAGCAGCGAGTCAAATTGGACCAATAGTGTCCAGAGCGCCATTTTTTTTTACCCCCCCGGGTTATTAACAGGAGGCTAAAAAAGGCAAATTTTTATAAAACTAAATCCATCAGCCAGACAAGTGGAACAAATGAGTCAACCTCTCTGTTGGGGGGGTGGGGGTGGGGGTGGTTTTCTTCCCAAACATGAAGGGCGGCCGAGGCCTCGTCACCGAGCATCTGCTTACTGAAGCTGTCCCTGAAGGTCCTCCGCTCGCTGTGGTTGCTGGCCTGAAGTTCAAACGACATGAGCCGCCAGCCCGTCCAGCTAGACTCCAGCGCGGCTTCAAGGACGTTCTCTTTTCAGCCTCTTTCTGATCTCTGCTTTGAATTCTGCCAGCGAATGGTGCCATAAATACCAGACCAAACTCATGGAAGGAACTGGAGAGACTGGAAATAGCTGGAGATCCTGGTTAGAACCAGCACAGTAATCAGATTACAGTGGCTCACTGGAGGATGATGGGATTGTAACCCAGTGTTGTGTTACTGGATTGTGTCCATGCTTCAACACGTTCTGTGTTTGTAGAGACCCCAAACACCAGTTCGCTGGTTCTGACTCTTCACACCAAAGAAGGGCCTCCAGGTCTGTATTTACAGCAGCCTCCCATAGCGCCTCCATTTGTCTCCTCCTGTGTGTGTGTGTGTGTGTGTGTGTGTGTGTAAGAATGGGTAACCTTCTCAACATCTGCAAGCACTCTTTTCAAGTCCCCCCCAAAGAAAGATTATAATAAGCTCCATCTCTGACAAAAACACACATTTAAAGCACAATTACACCCCCTGCTTTCTCGACTTCATGAATTCTAATTCGTGTCTTCTTGTCTTCCGCAGATCCGTCGATGTCAGAGACACAGATTTCCCACTGTCTCTCTCTTCTTCCCAAAGATCAGAGGTTTGCAGGTACAAATTATGGCCTGAAAAATACCGTGGTTGGTTTTTTTTTTGTCATTTTTCTAGCACCTTTGGACGGAGCACGTTGTGCTACGAGAGCCACTCATCCACAGAGACGCAATAAAAAGAGGAAAAAGGTGAAATGCAAACCTCAGCGGATCCAAAAGCAGGTACCCGTAGGTAAAAACTGGATCTATCACATTCTTTAGGCCCAATTTCACAGGCCATACTGCAGCCGAGCGGAGAGTAAATGGGAGAAAAAATCCAAATAAATTGCTAAGGTGAAGGTTTGTCTCTTTTTTTCCTTTTTATGGTGTTACCGTCACGACGCTGCTGTGATCTAGATCCACAGCTGTTATTTTTATTATTATTATCAAAATAATGCACATATCAGGAAAAATATGTTAATTTCTTTCTCTTCTGTACCAATGCCAGCATGACACCTGTAGCATGGTTAGCTACCCAGAGAGTCCTGAGCTACCCAAACGCTGGAGCCCCAACAATGCGGCTTAACAACGCTAGCAGCAAATTGTCCTGTAAGGTGGGGTCACCATGGATAGGACTTGTTTGTCCAGCATGTCCAGTCCTGATGCTGATGTACATGTGTGCAGATGTGCAGCCCCTTAAGCCGCATGGCTATTGTGCCAGGTCTCTAACAGAGCCTGCGCTCAATGTGCTACAGCAGCTTGCCTGTTGGAGTGGACCACCGGGGGCCAAACATCGCTCCTCACGTGCACCAGTGAGTTTTGATCACCCATGACTCCATTTCTCCAGTTTACATTGGTTTTTTTTCCTTCAGGCCACCTTTGATGAATGTTGACCTCTGCGGAGCGGAAACACTCCAAAGGAGCTGCAGTTTTTTGTCTGTCATCCAGCATCACAATGTGGTTCTTGTCAAACCTACAGAGGTCCTTACCCTTGCCTAGGAGAAAAAGAAAGTTTTAATAATTTCCAGGGAGCAGGTCATTCGCCTGATGACATCCTCCGAAGAGCAAGTTAGTTCATAAAGCTTTCAATTGCAACCCAGTTAAAGTAACATTTAGTTATGAGAAAACTGTTAAAGTTATGCTAAAGCTCTTTACTTTGATTGCATTATCTCAGATTCATGTATAATCAGGGATTTTGTCGAATATTATGATACTAAAACTCTGTTTTCAGAAGAAATTACGCTCATTCAGCAGCAGCAGCAACTTTTTCCTCTTTTCAGAGCCGATGAATCTGATTGGCTGGTGAGATCAGTGCTCGTCCTGTGATTGGCTGTTCCTTGTTTCCGGGGCTCTGCCGTGCACTCACTGACGTTTCTCGGTGGAGAGAATGGCTGCCAGTGGAGGTTAGCGAAATCATTTCATTGTTTTGTCTACCTTTCAGACTCTAGTAAGGCGTTATAAAGTTATAAATTTTACGTTTATGTGTTGTTGGTGCGTAACTTTACAGACTCGCTGAAAAATTTACGACGTATTGCGGTCTCGTTTAGAGCGGTCGGGCTCCCTAGACTCTTCAAAAACTGTTGGTTATCATTAGCCTCGCTATGCTACTAATGCTAGCTCTGGCTAACTTTCGGTCGGTTAGCTCGCTACCTACAGCTGATGGTGTAAACACTTGTGTGTGTCAAGAGACAAAGGTTGGACAAGTGCCTGTTGAGGTTACGGTTATCACTTGTAGTGCCCGGGCTTCAGACATCGCTTAATCCCGTTAATGTGTCCCGAAGATAAAACCGAGATGAGTCGAAGGATTCGACTTTTCTTATCGTCCTATATTATCTTGCAGTGTTTGTGTCAAAGAAAGCTTGCTAGCATTAGCTCGATGTCTGCCCAAAGTTAAGCTCTGCCTATCAACTGGTCTTCAAAAGCAGAAGTCTCACTGTGTCTCAGTAAAACCTAAACTTTGATCAGACGCTGTGCAGAATGCGCAAATAGTTCGGAGTGTTATTTCCAGTAGTTTGGATTAGCTCTAACCGATTTAAGCACCAAGCAGTGGCTGGTGTTAGCCTGCTAGCTTCCACCTGGCTAGACAGGAGTTTGTTTCCTCAGTCCTGGTGAGTCTTTGTCCTGACAAGCAGCCTGTGTTGCTGATGGGAAAAAAATATAGTTTTCTTTTAGGTTTGTAATAAAGTAAACCCTGGCAGGTGCCGAGAACTTGGTGCTACTTGTGGAAGTTGCTCTACTGAAGCAAATGTACGATTACTTGATATATTTATTTAAGAACTAGGAGGCAGGAGACTTTTAAATCTGTAATTTATGGAGTGTTTTGCAAAGGGAGTAAACCTTTTGTGGTTGCCAATAAATCAATAAATATTTTTTTATAAAGTGCTCCCTTACCTGTAGACATGTGAACAAGTTATTTATTTATTCATTAATAACATTCCAACCAAACTGGTACACGCTAAAGTTTGATTCACTGGAAGTTTGTCAACAAATAAAAAAAGGTGCTATTTATTTCCGCCGTTGAATATGCACTGTGTTGTGTCTGTGATGTGCTCACAGAGGTAGGGAAGCTGTTACAAGTACAGAATGGGACGCCTCCAAGCACCAACTTCAACGGGGTAGATGCTGTCCATGCCTGTAACATGCTCCAGCAGCTGAAAGCCTTGTACGACGAAGCGCAGCTCACCGACATCGTGGTACAAGTGGATCACGGCAAGACTTTTTCCTGTCACCGAAATGTCCTGGCAGCCATCAGCCCGTACTTTAGGTAGGAAACTTGAAACGGGTTTTATTTGTTTTTTTATATACAAAGACTGCTTGAGAATTGGTAAAAACGTGTTTTTTTTTGTGGTTCCACCAGGTCCATGTTCACCAGCGGCCTTACAGAAAGCAGCCAGCGAGAGGTCAGAATCGTTGGGGTGGAATCTGAATCCATGCAGCTGGTCTTGGACTACGCCTACACCTCCAGAGTCGTGCTTTCCGAGTCCAACGTCCAGGCCCTCTTCACGGCAGCCAGCATTTTCCAGATCCCCGCCTTGCAGGACCAGTGTGCCCAGTTCATGATCAGCCGACTGGACCCCCAGAACTGTATTGGGGTCTTCATGTTTGCCGATGCTTACGGTCACCAGGAGCTGAGGGAGCGCTCGCAGGACTACATCCGGAAGAAGGTTGGTGTCGTGAGTGGTCCTCTTGACCTTTACTTGTGATTTCGTCCTTTGATCTGCTTTTGTAACTGTCCTCTTTCCGTTTCGGTGGCAGTTTCTGTGCGTGTCCTGGGAGCAGGAGTTCCTCCAGATGACCGAGGAGCAGCTGGTGAGCATTTTGAACAACGACGACCTCAACGTTGAGAAGGAGGAGCACGTGTACGAGAGCATTGTCCGCTGGGCGGAGCACGACCTCCCCGCTCGCGAGGCCCACCTGGCTGAGGTCTTCTCCCAGTGCATCCGTCTGCCGTTGCTGGACGAGGCCTTCCTCAGTCGGATCCCGGCCCCCTTCGCCTGCGCCCTGTCCCTGTCCAAGGACCCCACCGAGGCCAAAGCCCGCTTCAGCGGCACCAACGGGTGCCCGCAGCGCCTGGGCATGACCGCTTCTGAGATGATCATCTGCTTCGACGCAGCTCACAAACACTCAGGGAAGAAGCAGACGGTGCCTTGCCTGGACGCCGCAACGGGGAGGGTCTTCAAGCTGTGCAAACCCCCCAACGACCTGCGCGAGGTGGGCATTCTGGTCTCCTCGGAGAACGACATCTACATCGCCGGAGGTTACCGGCCCAGCAACAGCGAGGTGTGCATCGACCACCGGGCGGAGAGCGACTTCTGGCAGTATGAGCACGCGGGCAACCGGTGGCTGCCTCACGCGCCCCTGCTGAGAGCGCGCATCGGCTGCCGGCTGGCGCACTGCTGCGGGAAGCTGTACGCGCTGGGTGGCCGCGTGTACGAAGGCGACGGCCGCAACGCCTTAAAGTCGGTGGAGTGCTACGACGCCAGGGACAACTGTTGGACAGCGGTCAGTCCCATGCCCGTGGCCATGGAGTTCCACAGCACGCTGGAGTACAGGGACCGCATTTACGTCCTCCAGGGTGAGCTGCAGGGCGGGCGGCTTAGCGAGGAGAACGCGGCGAAATAAACGTGACGTTTTACTGTTTGTGTCGTCCGCAGGCGAGTATTTCTTCTGCTTCGACCCGCGAAAGGACTACTGGAGCCACCTGGCCCCGATGAGCGTCCCCCGGAGCCAGGGCCTGGCCGCCCTCTACAAGAACTGCATCTACTACATCGCCGGCATCTGCAGGAACCACCAGCGCACCTTCACCGTGGAGGTCTACGACATCGAGAAGAACACGTGGAGCCGGAGGAGGGACCTGCCCTTCGACCAGGCCACCAGCCCGTACATCAAAGCCATGCTGCTGCAGGGGAGGCTGCACCTCTTCGTGCGGGCCACGCAGGTCATGGTGGAGGAGCACGTGTTCCGCACCAGCCGCAAGAACTCCCTTTACCAGTACGACGACGAGGCGGACACGTGGGCCAAGGTGTACGAGACGCCGGAGCGCCTCTGGGATTTAGGGCGCCACTTCGAGTGCGTGGTGGCCAAACTTTACCCTCAGTGTCTCCAGAAAGTGCTTTGAGGCTCCGAGTGTGGGGGGAGCCGGCCGGCGGGGCGAGGTGGAGGCGACGGCGACGGCGCAGCGGCCGCGCCTCGGCTCCGCACCGCACAGACCAGCTTTGGTTGAGTCTTAAATTCAAACTTTGGTTTAACATGATCAAAATGAGGGTGCTTTAAAGATTGCAGTATTTTTTTTTTTTCCCTTTTTGTTTTTTTTTCGTTTCGTTGTTTTTTTTTTTGCGTCGTTTAACCACACGGCACCAGCTACCCACACTGATGCTCGTTTAACAAAAACCGTACAACCATCATCAAGTGCAATTATCCTGTTTGTTCTGTTGAGCCATGTTCTAGTTTCGTTGTAGATACCTATAGATAAGGGTTTTTTTAACAAATAATAAGCATGCGAGGGAGGGTCCTGGCAGGATGGACACGGATGCTACAAAACAGAAATCTCTATATATAAACTCCTAAACTATACAAATACGGGTAGGGTGAGTACACTGCTCGGTGAGGTTGCCGGCTGAGCTTTCTGCGTGGTCATTTCTTTCCTTCTTTTAGCTCGAGTCTTTTTTCAGCGTGTTTGTAGATCAGTTTTGGTTTTACGTGTGCTCATGATTTATATTTTGTCCCGGTTTTCGTTTGGCCGTCTCTTCCCTCCCGCGCCTCCCGCCTGGAGCCCGGTGTGCTTTTTTTGCGTCAACCGTGGGCGTTCCCGCTCTCCACATTGGAGAACTAAGGACAGAGTGGAAGTCGCGGCGACAGGAAGTGGACGACTCCACGCCGGGTTTACCTCAGAGATGTCAGATGTGCTTGAATAGGAGAAAAGGGACGTTTTGGGACCATGTTCAGAACCAAGATGTGAAGCTCTGCGGTTTCTTTTGTTTCCGCTAGGTCGGAATGTCGGGGGGGGGAAGACAGAACGGCCTTCCCCGGAAGCGCGGTCAAGCCCTCAGAGGTCCCCTTAATCCCGATCTGGTCACAGAAAACAGTTGTGGCAGCAATAAGTACGGGAGCGTTGACGGGGCTGTCAGACGCCTCGTGGTTTCGAAAGGATGGTTGGGTCGTGGTGTGACGGCCGGTGGTGCAGAGAGGCGTCTGCGCGCTGCCCCCAGCTCTTCTCCGCCCGCGCTCGGCCTCGCGCAGAGGACGTGTTTCTTTACGACAATCTTGTACAGACGAATGAACCGCCGCTGAGCCGCAGAAGGGCGACACCAGGACTCGGATGGTCGAACTTCTCCAAGAGAAGCCCCCTTCCTCCCCCGCTCCTCCCCCTTCGCCCCTCGCTGACTGCTCATCCCTTCATCAACGTCAACCGAAGGCTGGAATCGGAGAACTCAGGATTTCTACTGAAACACAGTACTGTATTTAAGCGTTTCTGTTATGTGTAACATACTGTAGGTTTGCTGTACTTGCACAGTTTTGGTTTTTTTTTACTTAGTTTTTATATAACTTGAAACAATAGATGTGATTTGTTTTCGTCTAAAGTCGCTGTTTTGTTTTTTTTTTCTTTGTGTAATTCTAGCTACAGTAGAGGAATCCTCACGTGCACGAGTGCTGCGTTTAATTTTGACCCCCCCCCCCCCCCACGCTTCCTCACCGTTGTACAGTGTTTCATCGTCACACCTCACCAAACTGAGCGTGAAGCAGCGAAGCAGATCTCTAAAATTCAGACACCAGTCGCAGAAAACACAAGCTGGAGGACGGACGTTTGCCGTGCTGGGGAGCGGTCGGCTGACGGGTGCTACTCCGTTGTCTTCATGTGTTCTCCTCTTCTTTGCTGGGTTTATAACGGTGGTTGAGCTCAACTGTGAAATTCACATTGCACATCATTTGAAATAAAACCATGAAAAGGTGCCTGGTCGCTCTTTTCTTGCATGCACGTGTGCAGCGAGGTGGAAGAGTGTGAAGGCGGTTTTGTTAATAAGAGGCATGTCTCACCACGAGCCGAGGAGGTGGATCTTGTGATTTTTTTTTTTTTTTCTTTTTGACCCCCCCCAGGCCAAAGAGAGCACATGTGACTCGACGTCAGATAAAGCAGCCGACTGGGAGCGACACACACAGGCTGAGCAGCTGTCCTGAGAGGTATGTTCTCTTACCGCTTTCCCACTGCAGGAGACATACATGCGAGAGTTTGCTGTTGCAGCTGCAGCGTCCGGAGCACGACCTGCTGCAGAGGTCACGCTCTGGACGCTCGCGCCTTGCCCCCCTCTCGCAGTAGCCTGCAACGTGTCAGGGAGTTTGCTGGTGAGGCTCCTCTAACGCCGCAGCGCTTCTGCAGAGGGGTTGGGGGTGGATTCTAGGTGAGGTCTTTTGTCTTTTGGCCCCTCTAAATGCGCTGCTGCAGCGCTGCAGTCAACTGAAACTCGTGTGTGTGTGTGTGTGTGTGTGTGTGTGTGTGTGTGTGTGCGCGTGCGTGCCTCTAAACTGAAGCACACGCTGTCACATGTCGCCTCTCTGCAGCCAAAGACGACCCAACGCCACTTTGCCACCAAGATTTAGGCAAAAAACCCACATTTTGTGCCTGGTTAAGAGCTTTTTTATTACTTTTCTTGTTGCATTAAACACATCTGTTTTTCCTGAACAGGATCATGGCCCCTGCAGAACCAGTGGGCTTCAAACCCATTGATGGCGGTTGGGGCTGGGTGGTGGTGTTCGGGGCCCACATCTCCATCGGCTTCGCCTACAGCCTGCCCAAGGTGCTGTCCATTTTCTTCAAAGAGATCCAGGAGGACCTGGGCTCCAGCTTCAGTGAGATCGCATTGATTTCCTCCGTCATGCTGGCCGCTGTGTAACGGGGGAGGTTAAGTCAAACAGGTTTTGGTCGCAAAGTCCAGGGTTGTTTGGTGGGGGATGGGCGAGGGGGGGGCTGGGTGGGGGTATAGTCCCGTTGGATCTCTCTCTCAGACTAGCGGCAGGAGGACGAGGCCCTTACTGTGACGCGTTAGCTGCTCACATCTGAGTTTGTGAGCGTTCAGGTGCAGAATGAAAACACAGGAAACTTGTTTGAAACTTGTGCAAACCTACATTGAAATGTTAAGTGTTCTGTAATGTTTAAGCCTGAGGACCGATCGGAAAGAGAATCGGGTCCCTGATGCAGAGCGATCCATACCTGATCGCTGGCAGCTTCAGCCGCTGGTGGCCCGTAGTGGAGGCATGCGGAAGTAGCGTAGTTTTAATTTAATTTATGAATTACGCAGACCAAAATAGCCCAGAGGTAACCAAATTAAACCTGTATCACTGCGATATGCCACATTCAGGCCCTCCAGGAGATCAAAACACAACTGTTTGCCTTATGAATTCACTTCTTCATAATTTTAGGTGTAAATTAGCACGCTGGTTAAGCTCTTCACTAGGAATCTAAACAAAAATATAGGCAACACCACTGTGAAAGAATTTGGTACCTTTTTAATAAAAACCATCTGATTTTTAATAATACCACTGCAAGCCCCTTTAAAGGGTTGGAGTTTAGGCCCACAGCTTTTAGTAACATTAGTAAATCATCTCTGTTGGAGGAAATGGAAACTGTCGTGTTGCGTTCGGGCTCCTGAACGTGCACAATGCAGGAGTTGACACGATTAATGGCAGAAGTGAGAGTTGCAGCGGCGTCGCGTGATAACCGTTGTTTCTCCAAGGTTACGGGACAACAGGATGTGCAAGTGAAGCGCGCTGGACTCGCAGAGGCCTCGCCGGTGAAATATTTCCTCTCGCCGCCGCTCCGGCAGACGGCTTCATCATACCGTCCTTGGAACGGCTTCGGCAATGTCAGCGGAGGGAAGAGACGGGGGGGGATACATCAGAGAGCGAGGTTCAGCACGCCGGAGCGAGACGCCGGCTCCCCCGGGACGCCAGTGACGGCCTCTTCAGAGGAACCTCTGACTCCAGGGGCGCAAAATGATAAAGTTCTAATGGAGGCAGAAGCGGTGGTGTGGTTGGAGCTGCCCTGTAGAGAGAGGCAGAGAGAGAGGGAGGGAGGATCCGTCTTTGACCCCGGCAGGCCCGCGCTTGACTGTAGAAAACAACAGCGGCGGTCGTTTGTCACCGCGGTCACGAAACCAATCAGCACCCGCGAGAGGAGCTGAGGAGGAGCCGCAGCCGGAGACAAACCGGCGCTCAAGCTGCAGCAGGTGTCGTTTTCCGCAGAGCTGAGCGAGCTGGAGCGCTCCCGTGAGGGTTTCTGTCCAGCTGAGGGTCGCAGGAAGTGAACCCACGCTCCCAACACCGTGTTTTCCTTCCTGGTACCATCAGACTGAAGTGGAAACCAGCAGACAGCAACAGTGTTTACAGCTTTGGCTTTTTGGTCTGAGCTCAGTTTAAACCTGTTATTTCTGTTGTTGTTTGCCTTGCAAAAGCATTTCTCGCTGAAAAAGAACAGCTTAGACATCTCTGCCGTTCTGCTGCTCACCCTGCGCTGTTTGTTTGGATCTCAATCATGTGCTTTAATCTTTTTTGTCATTTTCAAAAAAAAAAGCCCTGTTTGCTGTGGTAAAACACCACAGCAGCCATCTATGTTTACCTTCATATCGTTCAGGACAAACAACCGTCTTCCTTCGAGCTCCGATCCAGCACCAGACGCTGACTGAGCTTCCACCCGAGGCCAAAGACACTTTTCGCTCAGGGTTTTTTTTTTTTTTTTAATTTCAGAGCAGCCAAAAAAACCATAAACGCTTGCACTGGGCTCCATATTGGTTCGCCTTTCTGTTCCTGCCTTCAGGAGCCGCCATGTTTGCTTTGATTGACCATCTCGGTGTTTGCTGTGTGTGAAAGGAGTAGAACTCATGTATATCTGGATAAAGTTTTCCCTGCAGGATGAATGAAGGGAAGCGCGATGGCGTCCTTTAACCTTGCTTTTTCCGGGTTAGTGATTGGCTGATATTTCTCCCTCTCTGTGTTCCTGTCTGCAGGTCCGCTGAGCAGCATCCTGGTAAATCGCTATGGGTGCCGCACGGTCGTCATGGTGGGCGGCCTGATGTCCGGCCTGTCGGTGGCCGCTGCCTCCTTGGCCAACTCCATCATTTACCTGTATTTTCTCATCGGCGTCGTCGGAGGTAAACGATGCGACTGTTTAGCTGCTAACACAGCTGCTGACCTTGAGCAGGACGGGACTTTCTGGGTCGTCCTTTTTCCCGGGCAGGTGTGTGTGTATGTGTGTGTTCAGGGGACGTAGAGCAGCTGCCCCAGCTCCTGAGGTGCTTTTGAAGAACCAGGAGGGTCAGAAGCTGGGTGGTAATTAAAGCCGACTGGTCCCTGATCTTGGTCTTCCGTGGCCTTCCGTTCTTTGCTGCGAGCTCCCGTCATGGTCGTCACACGGGGCTCGTTAACCTACCAAGGACTCCCAGGAAGGATTAATGGTCCCAGCTAGCGGCCGCTGGTCAACCCGTGGCCGGGGGGGACCCGCGCCCCAACTCCCTTCCTGCTCTCGTCCCTGCTAGTTTACCGAAAAGTCATGTTTGATACCAGGCAGGCCTTTAGCACCGGAACACAGGTTCCGCCCGCTCCCTCTTCCTCCCGCCCTGTAGCTGTGTTTAAACACACTTTATTTCAGAATGATGCAAAAAAAAAAGAAAGTATTTTTCGGATGTTTGTATCCCTGCAGATGCTAACAAGTGTTTGCTGTGTAAACGTAGACGCGCCGATACCAAAATTAAAGTGTGTTAGCAAACTGGAAACAGACCTCCTGGGCCCGTGTGCAGAGAGGAAATTAGAACAGGCTTTTCAAGTGCTTGTGCTGAGCGCTTGGTTGGTACAAAAACAAAACGAAACCCTTTTGCCTGCTCCCCTCCTGTAGATGAATAATGTCCGATCCCCAGATAATTGTGCTGTTAGCAGCCTGTTAAACACACGGTCCTGCTGAATATCCTGATAAACAGGCAGGCAAGACGTTTAATTGACTCTAGTTTAGCTTTACTCCAAATGAGACCTTCGCATGAAAAAGTGAAGTGAGCTGGAGCCTAAATGAGCAGCGAGCAGAATCGGCCTAATTTAATCTGAGCCTCCACCTGTTGGAGTTTGTTCCAACGTCTTCTATTTTTTTTTTCTTTTGCTGTATTCTCACAGGCTTTGGACTCGGCTTCAATCTCAACGCGTCCGTCACCATCATCAGCAGGTACTTCCACGTCAGGCGGCCATTGGCTAATGGGCTAGCCATGGCGGGCAGCCCCGTCTTCCTGTCCAGCTTGGCCCCCCTTAACCAATTCTTACTGGACATGTACGGCTGGAGAGGAACTTTGCTCATCCTCGGGGGGCTGCTGCTCAACTGCTGCGTGGCGGGGGCCCTGATGAGACCCGTCAGGCTGCCGCCTGTGACCTCCCCCGCTGACAAAGAGAAGGAGATGGAGAAAGACCCCATCTGCAGCAGCTGCGTGAAGAACGCCCGGGGCATCCTGGACCTGTCCATCTTCAAGGATCGAGGCTTCCTCATATACCTCATCGGAAATGTGATGTTCTTCTTCGGCGCCTACGCTCCCTTTCTGTTCCTGGCAGAATACGCCGTCAGTCAGGGGGTGGACGAATACTCTGCGGCGCTCCTGCTCTCCATCGTGGGCTTTGTGGACATATTTACCCGACCGACCACAGGCCTGGTGGCCAACTGCAAGCAGATCAGGCCCAGAGTCCAGTACCTGTTCAGCTTCGCGGTCATTTTAAACGGTCTCTCCCACTTGGTGTTTCCCCCGCTGAAGGGCTACGCCTACCTGGTCATCTACGCCATCTTCTTCGGATGGAGCTTCGGCATGGTCTTCGCTCTGATATTCGAATGTCTGATGGACCTGATCGGAATCCAGCGCTTCCCCAGCGCCGTCGGACTGGTCACCATCATCGAGTGCTTCCCAGTGCTGGTGGGCCCGCCTGCTGCAGGTAACCGCATTTATTTTATCCACAAAGTTGCATAAAATAACTTTAAACCAGAGTGTGACGTCATCGTATTGCGGCAGCACGCAGCGTCGCCATGGCAGCCACATGCTGTTTACCTATATGCTAAGGCTGGGATAATTATGCTATGGCTAGGATAATAACATCATGGGGGAAGATGAGGTTCTGGTCCCAAAGCCAAGTGTGTGTTTGCTTACTCATATCCAGCTCCAGAAACATCAACATTTTAAAGCAACACGCTCCCCGCTAGGTGTTCAGACTGAACTAGCTTTGTATTTTACTTAGGAAACTTTCACCCGACATAAGTCCCAAAGGCAGGTTTGCGGCTCCGTTTTGAACACCTTTAACGCCGCAGCGTCGACTCCGCGTCCCTCTGCCAACGTCTTCCTTCCTTCCTGCGGTTTTAACGGAGTGCACAATAATGTGTTCCGAGTTTGTCTTGTGTCACATTGTTCTGCACGCCTGGCTCCCTCCTCCAGGGGCCTCAATCTTTACGTCTCTGCCTGTTACTGGTCCCCTAAACCGCTGGGTCGGTCCAATTAGACACAAGTGCAGTAAGTGGGCGTAATTAGCCTTTAGCTTTGGGTGTCAAATGATGCTCGGTTTAAACTTTGGTCATTAACGCCTTGTACCTGGGCTATAATTAAGCTCGGAAGCATTAGAAAAAGGAAAAAATGCGATTTGGCCAGATGGACTTAATTAGCGCTCTGCCAATCAAGCGGCGTCTTAATGAGAGTGATGGTCTGTGGGTGCACGTGTCGGAGGAGGGTGCATCCATCACACCATCCAGATGAGCTTCCTCTCTTCAAACTGATCCAGATACAGAGTGACGTCTCCGTCCAGGTGTGCTTGGAGTTGTTAAAATGCTACAGTCGGACCGGATGGACGGACGGATGGACGGACGGACGGACGGACGGACAGGCAGTGCTCACTGCAGATGCAGTTTGACTTGAAGACCTGGAGGTTTTTCTACCGGAGCCGTTCTTTCTGCTGCGAGGCGGTTTTGATAGTTACGGCTCCGGGAATGGGCTCCTCCTCTGATTCGTCTCAGTAGCTGCTTCTCAAATTGCCTCTTTTGGAGACGCAGGTGGAGCCGAGGTGGTTCTCCCCACCCCCCAACACATACACACCCCCCCCCCCCCCCACACACACATACACACACACCCCCCACACACACACACACACCGCTTTGCCCTCAATCCTCTGTTATTTCCAAAATGGCTCCTCTCGACTTGGCCCACGCTCGATTTCACCGCCGCTCACAGGAAGCCGAAACCAAATCTGAGTTTAGCGGCGCTCTGATGTTTCTGAACGAGGAAGTGTTGGGTTCCGTCAGTAGTGCTGGAGAACAGGTTTGCTTTGGTAAACACATGTAAACCGATTCCTTTTTTCCACACCTGTTTCCTCCTCCCAGGGCTCCTGGTGGACGTCTTCCACGACTACAAGTACCTTTTCTACATGTGTGGCGCCGTCATCCTGACCGGAGGTCTCTTCCTCCTCATGATGAACGTCTACAACTACCACCAGCTGCATAAAGAGGAAACGGCGAAAGATTCCGAGCAGAGGCAGAAGGACCTGGAGAACCAGCCGCAGGTGCAGCAGACCAGCCAGGAGGTGACTGGACAAACAGAGCCCGAAGCTGAAACGGACGCAGGAGGTCAAAAGAGTTTGGAATAATTCTCCTTTTTAAAATCCTATTTTGGTGGTTTATTAAAACCAAACAAGACTTGGAGCTCCCAGACCTGCTGCCGACGTCCCGCCGTGCTGCGTTCACACCTGCTCCGGCAGTCAGGACAGAAGGTTCCAGGTGGGACTGTTGGGACACCTGTGGGTGTAGGCGTTGGACAGGGGGGCCTCGGGGTCCGCCAGGGCCCCTTCTCAGTTTGTGCTCAGGGTCGGCCCTCAGTCCTTGTGTTTGCACATCGTTGCCCCCCCCTACCACACAGATCTGCCAAGCTACCTCGTCTGAGTTGCAGCCACTAACTTGGTTGATCGTTTAGAAACAGAGAAACAACCTCTTGTTTTTTGATGTTAATACAAAAAAAAATGTGTAAAATTTTTGCTAATATGCCAAAAACTCACAACCTGTAAATAGAAATATTCAGTTTTATGCTGAATTGACCCTCTAAAATCCCCTAAACTCCCTTTCATGTCCTCTCATCAAGTATGGACTCACTGGGGACAATAAAATAAAAATACCAGCTTAAACAGGGATCAGACGAGACTGGTCCACGGCCGAGGCAACAGAAGAGAAACAAACAAAAGGCTACAGTCATCATGGAATTATTTATTCATGTTTTGTTTGTACTCTATTAGTTCTAATACCGCCATGTCTGTAAAACACATCTTTTTCTTTGTTTGCCAACATTTCCTAAAAGCTTTTCGCTTAAAGTCATGATCTTTCGTTTGCCAAAGCAGCTCCGCAAATTTGTCCCGTCTGTCAACGCGAGCCTGTCTGTGGTTTTATCAGATTATCAATAACTACTGCTGTTTTTCTCAGGGAAATCGTGCAGTTTCCTGTCTGTTGTCAAAAGGTTGCAGCTTTAACAGTGTTAACACATTTCCACAGACCTAAAAATGTGTCAAAATACACCGATGGCCTGTTAAACGAAGGACTTTGGCTCCTGAGCGTGATCGACCCAACCAATGCAAAGAGTCTTTTTTGCTGTGTCCTGAAAAAACAAAAAACTTGGGATAAGTCGACACTTAAAAATAAAGAATAAAGTTTTTTTTTTTCCAACAGGAGTGACCGGATTGGTGGGGGAGGCGGGGGACATATATGCTGTTCTAAAGTAAACAGGGGCCTCTGAGCTGCAGATGAAAAAAAACACCTCTAAACCGGTTTTGCCTCACAAAGATTGCCACCCAGCGCGGATAGGAGTCGCTGCTTTCACGACCTCTGAGTGGAGGCGAGGCCGGCGGAGGTTTGTTGGCAGTAGGGGGGGGCCCGAGCCGACGGGCCCCGAGGGGATCCCCGCTGGCGTCTGTCAGCGCTGGGAAAAGAGAAGAAGAAGAGAGGCCGTCCAGGGCAGCAAACACACACTCCCCGACAACAAACACACACTCCCCAGGAGGAGCCCTGGGTTCAGGGGTCCCTGTCCAATCACAATCGTCCCTCTACCTGTTGGCGTTGGGCCCCCACCACCCCTCCATCCTCGTCAGGTTTGGATTTTTCAAGTCCGGTTTTGGTCTCTCTGAGTTGAGGAGACAGGAAAGGGGCCGTCCCCACTCGGGGGCCGTTCTTCATCCATCACTCCCGTCTCCGCCCCAACTAATGGAAGTAATTTAACGTACATCTATAATTAACGCGCCGGGCCGAGGCGGCGTGGTTGGCCTGGACGGGTGATGGAGTACGTTTATTAGCGCGTGAGAGCCTGACCTCCGCCGCCATCGCGGAGGTCAGGCTGGAGGAACTATTCAGAGCAGGGACGCCTCAGCGCCCCCCACAGGCTGGAGACGGAAGCGTTCTGTCCTTCCGGCCTCCTGAAGGAAGGTGAGGACACACCGCTCCAGCAGCTCTCTGCCTCAGGCCGATGCTCCGCCTCTCTGTGTCCTCCTTTCTCTCTCTCTCCTCCCGCCTGCCTCTGCTTTTATTCCACTTCTTCTAATTTCCCCTCCACCTCTTAGAAAACGGAAGCGCTTCAGGAATCCCTCCGTCCCTTTTTGCAGGGAGCTGCTTTGCACACAAACACAGTTCAAACCCGGCTGCCCTCGGTGCCGTCTCCCTTTGAAGCTCGCTGCGCTTTGAATGCGGCCCGTTTGAACACGGCTGCCCTCTGCATTTACTTTAAACACTCCAGAGCCACGGCACTGCCTCACTTTGACACACACACACACACACACACACATACATACATACATACATACATACATACATACATACATAATAATACACATTTTCAAATTCACATCCTAAACTGAGTTTCTCCTCCACTTTAAGCTCACATCTCCTTATTTCTCTCCCTGATTGCCTTTAGTTTAAAAGAAGCATCCAAACATGGGAAATTACAGCAAACACAGAGTTTCCTACTGAGATCCACAATGAAGAGAGAGAGAGAGAGAGAGAAGAGCAGTGGCCCCCGCCACGCCACAGCACGCCACGCCACATATGTTTAAGGTTTAGCCACCAGATGTGGCGGTCTCGGGGTCGCTGGCCCCCGGCAGGTGAGGGCCCACCGCTCTGATTCTAATGGGCAGCATCTGGAGGAGGCGACGGATGAGACCAACCAGCACGCTGACAGGTGCTGAGTCGTCTGTCGGGCCGACCTCCGACCCCCGGTGGACCGACTCAGGGGAGCCTTCATTTACCGGGGCCCTGGTTCAAACACACACTCATCGATTAAGCAGACTGTTAACGGCGGGCCCTTCCCGACCCTGTACGATCTTTGCGGTACATAAGGAGCTGCCGATCCTGCAGACGTCAACCTGTGCAGCGTGAGGAGTGTTTGCTCACCAGAGCCTTACCGGGAAGACAGGGAAACACCCAGTATAGCAAACTTCCAAAGTAAAACCAGATTTAAACATCTACTTAGGGACTTAGCAAGACAATTGTTTCCTCTTTGGGGTGTTTATGTCTGAGTTTTTGGTTGCTTAGCAACGCTTCTGCAGGTGAGACAAGTTTCAATATTTGTCATAGGATTTTGTGCTTAAAAACAGAAAGACCTTCGGACCAGCAGGACCGTCTCTGCAGCTCCCAGGAGGATCCATCCATCCTGATAGGATCTAAATATCCGCTAAACTAAACAGGAATATTTGTTTGCGCTGCGAAGTGAAGCCTCTGTGCTGCGTGTGTGTCTGCTCTGCAGCATCCAGGATAGTTTTGGTGTCTGATATAATTAGGTGTTCATGACCTTGCAACTTCCCTCCCTTCCCTCTCTCCTCTGATTCATAGAGGAGAGTTGCTTTTTGACGCAGGGCAGTGGAGATGAAGTTAATTCCATGGCAACTGCCTGTAATAAGGTCGCTTAGGAGGTGTTTAATTAGTGGGCCACAGTCGTCCCTGCAGAGGAGCTTTTTATTACCTCAATATGTCACAGCCTGCACTATAGCCACACACACACACATGCAAAAAAATGGGATTTTATGAGAGGAAACATTGGAAATATGGGAGAGAAAAGACACAAATATAACTAAAGCATCAAAGGATCAAAGATCATCACTCTGTGCTTTCTTGCCTGCTGCCATTTTTCCAGCCAGCTGATGGGTGGGTCACTCTCTGCCCCGCAGGAATGAAGCTGTTCGTCTGTTCGGCCCCGACCGTCAGCGGCACTCTGAGCCAGCTGGATGATCTGTGGAGGCCTTCGGGTGCCAGGACCAGCACCAGCGTCTGAGGGCCTACGCGGGACGTGCCAGAGCATCATTAGTCGAAGAGGGTGAAAGAGGTAGAAGGAGCGCTCGAGGGGTGTGTGGACTGAAGTGGGCCTGGAGGAAAGTCAGACTTAGAGGGGTTTTTATTGCAATCAAAGGATCACACAACACAGTCCAGCTGGCACAAAAATCACCTGTAGCTTTTAGAGTTGCTCTATGTGTGTGTGCACATGTGTGTGTGTGTAAACCTAAGTGCTATTCCTTGATTTTTTTTCTTATTTCTACTTCTTTGTGCTCTTGATCTGATCTCACGGATCAGATTTAAAAATAAAAATGAAAAACCCAACAAACCGTTTGAAGCCATCGATGCCGAGAGGTTTTATTCGCCACTAGAGGTCAGTGTTGCTCCACTGTTTCAGAGGCCTGCCGCCCTCTTTTCATTGTTTTCTGCTCATAAGGCTCCTTTCTCCCTCTAAATCAGACCGACCAGTGTAAAAAACTTTAGAAAACGTAGTTCTCTGAAGACCTTATAGACAACCAAACTACAAAATGATTTTATATAACACCTAAACACCTAAAAGTTGCATGAAGACATGACAGGATGTCAAATCTGATGAAGGCATGAACGCACCTAGACAGAAAATAGATTAATATTCCGCCCTCGGAGCGATTCCTAACATCCAGTATTGATTGCTGGAATGTGTTGTCAACGTTTAGATTTGATTACAGCTGACACGCAGAGCTCCGGATGAAACACAAAGCCGCTAATGGCGGCCGCGCTCCGTGCATATCAAATATAGCCCCGTTCCTGCAGGAGTAATTAATATCACACTGCGGTTATGAAATTTCCGGCCAATCGGATTTTCCACGCTCCGCAGTGGCTGTGATTAATTGGAAACATCAGGAAGACGCTCCAGAGATGGACTCCAGCCTCGACGGCGCGGAAGGGCCAGGAAGGCTGGGGAGGCCGCCTCTTCCTCCCGGAGGATTTACCTCTTTCTCTTCGCAAGCCGCCTCTGTCCTATTTCAGCGCTGGCTCGCATTTCCAGCCTGCTGTCGGTGCCAAACCTCCAGGGCTGCAGCGGCACGTTTTTCCAAAAATCATCCCACCCAAAGGCTGTCAGAGATCAGTCAGCCGTCATCGGGCGGGGGCAGATATTGACCTTGTGGGGGGGGGAAAGAGACACCGCATTCCTATTTTCAGCCCATCGGCCGGCATGTCCACCATTGATTTTGCTGCTGGATCATGTGACAGAAGGACAAACGACTCAAATTTGATTAAAGCGCGTCGACTCAAAAATACGCAGCGACTTAGACGCGGTGCACTAGGATGAGGGGTGGTGTTTGCTTTCTCTTTTGTTCTTCCTCAATGAACGCTGTTGGGTGGCAGCAACATTGACGTCGAGGCAAAAACAATTTGTATTTATTTAAATTTGACTGAAGGGAACTTTTAGATCTGCCGTAAAGGCAGACCTCTATTTTCATGAACGGTGGGGGAATTAAACCAGTCACATGTTTGGCTGTTCTAAAGACACAGAGTCCCTGATGTCCTGGCTCCGTAATTGGCCCGAATCATCTCCAGAATAATCCCTTTTTGAGGCCATATTTAAAAGCCTCGCATGAAATATTATTTTCTGCTGCGCGTCCCAGGCTGCGTCTGCGTCTTTGTCCTTTCTCCACTCTCCCTGCAGATGAGATGACTGATTTTGAGGTTGCGGGGTGGGCACGGGGAGGTCTTCCCTCACACTTTGTCGTTTCCAGGCCAGAGGCCCCCCAGGGGCCCCTCTTCGCAGCTCTCCACCCGGCAAAGCTGAGCGGGGCCGCTGACACGCGTAACACATCGGTCCCGTCACCGCCGTGGCTTATTTTAGAGCGGCTCCGCTGTCAGGAGAACTTTAACTTTATGTAAATCATATTAATAAATTTAGGAGGGTGGGGGTGGGGGGGGGCTCTGAGGAGTTCAGTGCCGGCGCACGAAGGTGAGCTGACAGATGAAGAGAAAAGGAGGAGGAGGAGGAGGAGGAGGAGGAGAGGCTGCAGACAGTGGAGCTCTGAGCACACCTGTATGCTAATGAAGCTGCACCTTAAAAGAAGCCATGAAGAAGCTGTGTTATGTTTATTCTCTTCATGATTCCAGAGTCGGGATGATTTCCAAGTCCAACAGCTTTTTCTAAAGCTGGTTGGATCAGTAATCTGTGGGACACCAGGCTGGTGTGTGTGTGTGTGTGTGTGTGTGTGTGTGTGAGAGCAAAGAGGGAATCTTCTCTTAATTAGACACTCAAACTTCACAAACGTGATGTCGAAGAATTGACTCATCAGGACTCATCCAATCAATGGGTGGATGGATGAATGGCTGGATGGATGGATGATTGATGGATGAACCGATGGATGGATCTCCTCTGGGCGAGTTCACACAGGGAGGACTCTCATCAGAACCTCTACACCACTAACAGGACCTCAAATAGACCCTAGTGATGACCAACAGTTAAACTCGATGTCTCCCTTTCACACATACAACCTCCTCTGTTACAGCATCGAGTGTGTGTGTGTGTGTGTGTGTGTGTGTGTGTGTGTGTGTGTGTGTGTGTGTGGGTGGACGTTAGCATTGATACCTGCTCAGTCCAGAGGGCCCATGTGGTGTTTACAAGGCCCGCTACGCTTGCATATGTTCCCTGTCTGTCCAGACTAACAAGACACATCCCGCTTGCCAGCGCTGCTAATTATTCCAACATCCCGGCGTCTCCGGGGACACCGGCCAAACTCCATATTTAACTCCGACGTGTAAACGTCTCCAGCATCAGTGAGCAGACGAGGAGTTTCCTTCATTCATTCATGATTTTAATCAATATTTTATCAATTCTCGAGGAAACCAAGAGGTGCTTTAGGTCTGCTGGTCTCTGCGCTGGGAAAGCGGAGGAAGACGATGTTCCATCATCTTCATCCTGCCAGCACAAAGATAAAGAGCTGCCTCCGAGCAAGGAGACCGCTGGGGCACAGACCCGGCGTCGGGCCGGAGTCAACTGTGCCGCCCTGGCCTAGAAGCAAAGTTCTGTCTTGGTTTTATTTGGGTTTTGGATCTTCTACCCTGAGCTGTCAATCAATCAAACCGATCTAAACGAACAAAAGCAGCAGATTAGCCAATAACAGGCGGAGGGGCGTCACATTTACGGGTAAATACGCGGTGCTGCATTCACAGCATGCAGACTGAGTCCGTACGGGGCCCCTGAAGAGCCAAGATTTGAGAACCAAAGCCAAGATGTTATTACACACAGACACACAGCAGCAGCAGCAGCTAGCATTGGTTCCTAGCATACATTCCCAGCCAAATTTACGACATTTTTCCATTAAAAGCTCGTCCCTGTGTGAGATTAATCTAAATTTAATCAAGTCGATGGAGACAGACTTCACCCAGCAAACCGGTGAAATGCTTCCTTGATCACATCTTCTCAGTCCCTGCAGATGATCACCTGACTCCCAGGTGCTGGGCGCTAACTGTAACTTTGCACGCCTGGTGGGTTGAAGTCTGGGCTGGGGGTGGTGGGGGGGCGGGGCGAGAGGTTGCCACTGGCACCAGTAAACACGACGACTCTTCAAAGAGTCACAGTTTGACGCTCCTCGTTTCGGCGTTTGCTGGGACTTTTGTCTTCTCCACACCTGTTTGGTGTCGTCCCCCGTCCCCCCCCCCCCCTCCCCAGACAGCTGAGGCAGGAGCTTCCAACCAGGCAGCGGAGCAAGGCATCGCACTCCGGGTGGAATCTGGGAGATCTTTAAACACCAAGCTGCTCTGAAACTTCTCCGTGCTCCCAATCACTTGTCGGCCCGGCGATGGAGGCCGTCAGCTGGAATGGACGAGGGGGCGGGGGCGATCGGGATCCCCGGGTCATCCATCACCGGCCCGTGGACAGTCTATGCCAGCCGGGCCCGGAGACCCCGGATCCATCAGAGGGGACAAATCTGACATCCAGAAAAATGAGCATCGCTCCCAACGTTGACCGCGGCCCAGCGCCATCACCTTGGTAACCGTAAGATACAGATCCGGAATATTTTCCTCTATTTTTGTTGAGGTTCTGACAGTTGGTCCCGCGTGATCGGACACTCGGGTCCTCCTGCGGGCGTCTCTCACTCACCCACACACACACACACACACACTCGTGTTGGACCACCAGAATGATTAATGACCTGCTCGTGCGTCCTGGTACGGAGCCCATCGGCCCCACTGGGAGCCGACTTCAGGGATTAAGATGTCCTTCCTCGTGTCTCTGGAGGCCTCAGGTGAACCGAAGCCGTTCCCGCCCTCTCCTGGGCCAGGGGCCACCCCGGAGCTCAATGCATTTAGCGGGAAGATATTTATGATGTGGAAATGGACGACCGTTTATTCAGCATAGCGAGCGCCCGCCCCTCCACACACACACACACACACGCCACCCTCTCTCTAAAACCATTCTTTCTTCCCATAGTCTTTGTCTCTTAGCAGTTCATCACGTTCTGGCCCCTCACCTTTTTTTCTCTGCACTAAAAATGATTTTATTGTTGCTTGAAATTCACGATTAAAACGGTTAAAAATGAATTAAACAGTAAAATAAAATCCAATTTTTTGTATTAATAAGCATTTCTTTGGTTTTTTGTCATAAGGTCACACAATTATTCAGGTCCGACGGCTTCATAGATTTATCCAAGTTGAGGGAGAAACGAACAGAAGCGTGATGCAAAAATCCAAACTTGACCAAGGACAGGACACCAATAACACGTCAATACCTCCGATAGCACGTCTGAGGATCACACACACACACACACACACGCACACACACACACACACGCACACACACAGCAGTGGCAAAAAAAGAAAGGAGGAGGGAGAATATGAGTGTGTGTCAGTATGACAGGGGATCAATAGTTGTGTTTGTTGTGGCGCTCCCGTGGCGTGTATGTGTGTGT
>CAAE01014674.1:517725-548962 GCA_000180735.1 Tetraodon nigroviridis | reverse complement strand
GCACACACACACCGCGACCAACAAGAGCCTTTCTTTTCTATGTGTGTGTGGCCAGAAGCGGTGGCCTGTTTTATTAACTTAATCAGTATTTTTATTACAGTAAACAGTTTGTAATGGAATAAAAGGTCCAGAGAAACTACATTACCACGTCTCCGTAGCGACTGTGAGTAAAATCATGGGTTTCATTAAAAGCTGACTGTAACTGGGGGTTAACCTCTGTGATTTATCCTGTATCATTTTCATCTTAACGCTACTTTATTGGTTTTACTGGCTCCTTAGAGGGTCAGATGCAATAACGGCGGGCCCACAACCCTGGTAAATCATGCGGTAAAGCAGTCCCGCTCACCGGACGAGAAATGGCAACGCCGTTAGCGACGGGCGCAACCCATGGCGATGGCGGGACACTCGACGTTCCTTCACCTCAGCCACCCTCCTCTCTGGCAGGCCGCGAGTTGCCCCATGTGTCTTGACGGGCCGTCATCGCCGCAGAGGAGTGATGGAATACTAATTAGAGCGCCACCGCTTGAATTATTCATGCATCTTAATTAGGAGAGAAATTTCCCATCAGGCTTTTTAGATGTAACTTAAAGAGACTGACTCCTATTTTCTGCTACTTTCAGAGTGTGTGTGTCTGTGTGTGTTTGTGTGGGTGTCTGTGTGTCTGTGTGTGTGTGTGTGTGTGTGTTGCCTACATCCACGTCTTCTGAATCCAAATTGAATTTCACTCAGCCGAAACTGAAAATAAACACAAAGAAAACGGTTTTCGGGGCAATAAACAGTAATTACAGCCGTAAACTTTGACAAACACGCAGAAAAACTTTACGCCCACTGTTTGCGCGGTCAGAAAAATGCGGTCTTACCGCGGCTAGGCTAGCATAGCGTAGCGGGCGTGTCCCTCTCGCTGGTTCCTCTTGAGGTGGTGAAAGTTTGCTGGCTGGAGTCGAACCATCTGCTGCGGTTTAGCTGGCAAATTAGGTGCTCAATGTAGCACATTTGTTTAGGTAATTGGGAAATAATTAATAACTTGAGGAGATAATAATACGACACTCACAGCGGCGGCAAACCGATTAGCGCGGAGTCTTGCAGCGAATGTGGATTTGTGGCGGAGGCTCAGGCGAGGCGCCGCTCGGCAGGGATCTCGCTGTCCGGCCCGTTTGGCTGCAGCGTTGGCGGAACCGGCTGCGAGGCAGCGAAGCAGCAGCCAAAAGACCTGACGGACGCTAAACCAGCCTCTGACCACACTTCGAGATGGTTTTTCGGTAAAAGTCGGCTGCGCTGAGCGACTCCTAAAGAGAATCCTTCCATCTGTGGAGGTCGGCCATGCAGAGTTGGTGCAGGGAAGGTAGATGCTAGCATAAATGAAGGTCTGTGTGTCTGTCGGTCTGTCTGCAGATAATTATCAGGGGCCGATTTAACGATGCTAAAGCAACGGCGAGCAGGTGCAGGTGGATTTGTCTTAATCTCATTCTGGGTTTAATTAAAGACTTCTGGACATCAAATATTGCCCAATGACGTCATTCTTTTTTTCTCCGTTCCTTTCCCAGCTTTTCCAGGCGCCGTTGAGATTAGATGAGAACATCGTTTTATTTTGGATGCTGCGGCCGACCAAAATAGCCCCAAAAAAAATCAGAAACAGACAGAAATAGGGTTGTTTGAATATGACAGAGGAGGGCCAACCTCAGCTTCAGCGCCAGTTCAGGCCCGAGCGTTAAATATACATGTTTATTCACCGTTTTTTTTGCATTTTCACTCCCTTGTAGCATCTTCAGTCTGTCAGGTGTTCTTGCAAGTCTGCGTCAAGGACATCGGATCCCTGAATCCGGGCAGCGGGATGAGGGGGGGGGGCTTTCCGAACGTTGCTTTGTTTTGCGACTGAGAAGGCGAACTGACAGCTGTTTCTGTCAGTTGTTTTTTCAAAGATTGGTTTTACTCGGCTCCGCGGCGGCAGAGAAGAAGACGCGGTACGAACCGACAGAGGCACGTCTGAGGCTGCGGAGGAATGAGGGGATGAGCACAGCAGGACAGACCTGCCAAAAGAAAGAAAAAAAAAACACTTCAGTCCAACAATAATCAAAGACCTGTAACACAGCAGCGTTGTCAAGGACGCCAGCAGTCAACTCTGTTAGGATACCGCCAATTGTGAGAATCTGTAAAAAAACCCCCCACATTTGGACTCTAACCGCAGTTCCCAAAAGTGCTAACCAAGGTTCCTCCTTTTTAAAAAGAGCAGTGTTGCTAGTTGGGCTGAATTTCGTGCTTGAAATGGGAGGTACAACATGATCAGACCTTCACAGGAGTCGACCGAGAGAAGAAGCGCAGCTGAAACCAGGGTTTGCTTGCTGTCACCGTTGCAGGACGGCAGCCGCTTCAAAGGCAGAGAAATCTATAGCACACATCCTACACCAGGTAGTCCCACGGGAACGCGTGACGGGCGCCTGGAGCATCTAGCAGCTTCCTCCAGCCTCCTGATGGGACGGAACCGAGCGAGT
This sequence comes from Tetraodon nigroviridis, assembly GCA_000180735.1. Classification (NCBI taxonomy): domain Eukaryota; kingdom Metazoa; phylum Chordata; class Actinopteri; order Tetraodontiformes; family Tetraodontidae; genus Tetraodon; species Tetraodon nigroviridis. The sequence continues at coordinate 546,473 of CAAE01014674.1, read as the reverse complement.
CGCTTTTCCGACAGAACCCCAGAAATCTGATTTAGCTGCTTTGGAAAAAACAAAACACAGGAAACTGAACTTGAGTTCGGTTGATGTGCTGGTGTGATGCAGGACTGGTGCACCTATAATGGCCTCAAAGGTTCTGGGTTTGATTCCATCCTCTCACCTAAAGGGACCCCGGATGGATCCCTGTGGACACCTAGAAGACAGTGAGGGAAGGTTTGTTCGTCTCTGCCTTCGGAAATCCAGCCTGGAGCTTCACGGCATCTGTCAGCGTCACTGAGGTGAACAGCGCGAGGAACATCAACGCGCTGCTCTGTTAGCGCTCTAATCTTTGAAGCCACTGGTGAGGCGCTAATGGGCCCCTAATTTGCCACGTGCGCTGGTTCGGTGCCTTTGAAAATGGGTGAAACTGCAACAGATTTCCAGGCATCATGTGACTACAAGCATGATTCTCTGAAGGGAAGACGAACCTAAGGAGGCATTTCCGAAGTCCCTCAACTCCTCCTTCTTTTCCTAAAGGAGGAAATCAGGCTGATGAAAATGAAAATGAAAAGAAGTTTTGGTTCCACCAGTTGAGTTCTGAGGATGAAAACGAGGCTCCAGCCTCATTCCTGGTGACGTTCCAGACAAACTCAGAGGCTACTGAAGCACAGCGCCCCAGCGAGGCGTCCTTCTTATTAAAAAAAACATGTCTACTAAGGGAAACAGGTGCTGGGAGGGCTGGTGTGTGTGGCCCCTGAGCTCTGGAGCCCCGATCTCCAGAGAACACGTCAACCTAGAAAGACAACATCCATCCCCTTCACCGTCTAGTCGGGGGGTAATTGAACCATTGGATACACCGTCCCCCTCATCATCTTCAGCATCTGCGAGGACCCCCCCCCCACCCGAGTGTAATCACGCTTCCATTTACATGGAGGGCCCCGAGAAGCAGCCTCGATAAAACCGCGCTGCCTTGAAAGATGAGCTTTTAATCTGGGCGCGGAGATGAGTTTTTGACCCGCACCCGTTTGTTTCCATAGTTTCCTTTTCCCTGTCACACAAAAGTGACCCGCGGTAAATTCGCCGAGGCAGGATGGCTGCCTGCCCCCCTTCCCCCCCACCATAACCACTGTCAGCACGCATTCATTAATATCCCCATATCTGACATGGCGGCCAAAGCGGCGCTCGGCGGAAAAGGGCACTTGTCGTGGTGGGTGAGACTTCCTAACAGGCAATCAGACGGGCTGACAGGGAGCGTCAGCGCGCGTGTGTGTGAGTGCGTGTGTGGCAGCAGTGAGAGGTTCCGCAGTCTGGGGTGGGGGAGGGTATTTATTCTTCTCACATTACCCTCTATTGACCCAGGTAATGGGGAATTTTAAAAGGGGAAAGAGTCTGAAATATCCTTTGAATGCAGGTAATGGTTCATCCTGGAGAGCCGTGGCCGCTCCAACGACCTGCCGGCCCGTCTTCCTGGCAGACTGGTGCAGCCGTATCGGTTTACTCTGTAGTGTTCTGGGATGTCACAACATCAAAACGGGTCAACAACAAAGCTAACTTTCCCTAAAATTCATAGCAATTTAGATGCATTTCCAAAAAAAAGGGATAGGGCAGAAAAACTATGCTAGTTTGAACTGAGTGCGGGGTTTAACTTTGTTAATTAAACTTGACTCTGTCGGGTGTTAGCATTAACCAGGCCACTCCGCAGAGGCGACACTGAAGCTGTTCCACCCAGAAAACATCCCCATCCTGTTTGCTCAGCGAAACTACGGCAGGCAAACAAAAAGGGAAGACGAAGTTAACCACCAGTCGGCGTGCAGCTAGCGTCCCTGCTAATTGCTGTCACACATTTTCAGTGCTCTGAGCCTGGATGTGTTCCTCCTCCTGAAGTTTACCTCATTGTCAATTCAGTTGATGAGCAGAGCACAAATAGCTTCTAGCGCGTTTCGCCGCACAAACAGCTCGACACACCTCCCCACAGACGCGACGGCAGAGGGCAAACATCTACATGCGCGGCTAACGCTACACCCGCAGCACCACCATAAACAAGACCTTCAACCTGGCAGATTTGATTCCTTGTGTTCAGTTTCATCACCTTGTTTACCATGTCAGGTTCTAGAATAGTGCGCGAGTGCTCGTCGGTATTGCGGCCTTCATCGCGCCATTACCGCCGCGCTGTGTATCGCCGTCGGAATCACAGGCGACAGGCCACTTTTCCCAGGTGCCTTCACACAGAACGTCCCCGCGTTTGACGGCAATAGCAACTGACACGCACAGGATTCATATATTCAGCTGGAGACGGCAGACGGGGAAAAAAGGAGGCGGCAAAAACTCCTGTTCTCGCTGGCGGCTGTCAAAGGCACCTTCAGTCCGCAGTCTGCTTGCTTTTGTACACACAAAACACGTTTGGGTGGCGGCGCCGAACGCTTAGGCTGTTGCCGAGTGAATTAATGTTGGAAATCGGAGGTGGCAGGGAGTTTTTTTTCCCTCCGCCTGACATGAAAAACAGAGAAACCTCAGTCAGTAAATGGCCACGGCGCGCTGTCCTCACGGAACCATCCCGTCAGCCCCTCTCGAGGAGCTCTCACCTTTATTTTCACTCGGCAGGTGGCATCAGAGATCGGCGTTTCAGGAACAGGCCCCTGTGAAATAAGACGCACGTGAGGATAATTAGTGGGGAAATTCAGGCGTAGAACCGTCCAATCAGGTGGGGATGGTTTCATTTCCTCACCTCTGACGTCTGCTGAGGGTGGAGAGGGTGGACGCCGTCCCGGGAGAAGGTCACATCTGCTCAGAGGCCAGCTGCGGAGATGGAGAAAGTGTCGCTTCTTACACCTTTTTTTTTCTCCTAAAACCGGCCTCCGCTTTGCTGAATTCTGCAAGACAGTCAAGGTAATTCAAATCGATTCCAAAGTCCTTCAATTACAGACACCCTGACAGCAGGATCGGCAGAGAAGAATAGATTTTTCTGCCCGTCTGAGGACCAAGGCCGCATCAGAGCCGGGACAGAACGGGCGATGCGTTCCATCAGTCCGTCCCCGGTAAACCTGGATGAGACTATTTTTTTCTCGGGATCTCAGAATGAGAATGTGTATGTGACAGTTCTTAGCCCCCCACACACACACCCGCACACACACACCCTTATCTGTCCCTGGCGTCTTTGGCAGCTACATGGGAAATTGTAAATATTAAGCAAACGCCTGCAGGCAATTCCTCCACCATTACCGCGTTATGAACTAATATGTTGGTTTTTGTCGCCGCCGAGCGACTCAATAAACGTCCAATAGTTGGCGAGAGACGGCCTTGACCCTCCCGGTCCGAAGGGAAGTTTCTCGAGAGCGACGGCGCTCCCGTCGTGCTAAACACCGCGGCAGCGTCGCAAAGTGGCAATTACAGCTTTGACATCAATTCAGAGCCACGTGAAAAGGGGGGAAAAGGCGCCACATTTTGAGGAAGCAAAATGGGCAATTACAGACAAATAAAGCCGCAGCAGCGGAGGAGGGAGAGAGGCAACAACGGGACCGGCGCAGCATAATAATTCCGATTAATTAAAGGAGAGGAATGTATAAAAGGATGTTTTCACAGGCGCACTCGGCTCCCTCCAGCTGCATTAGCCCAGTTATAGGCGCCGAGATCCATGACAGAAGTCTCCGCGCTGACCTCCAAAGCTTCCTTCTCCCCTCATCTATATTTATACGAAGCGGCGGCACTAATTTTGCCGAGTAAATCAGCAGGCACATTTCATCGTGACCTCCAGCTCGACACTGAATTAAACAATAGCAGGGCCCCGAGAAGCCTCCTTTAACAAGCCTTAAATTCCTCCGTCCAATCCATCAGCGGGGATATTTCTGACACTCGGAGGGAAGAGCATGAAATAAGGCAATTATTGAACCCTTCAGCCCATTTCTACGGCTCCGCTCGGCCGCCGAGGTGCAGTAACGAGCAGCCGACCTGCGAGCTGGTGTCTCCTGATGACTCCCGGCGATGGAGGCGCTTGGGATTAATCACCCCAGAACGTACGGGAGTAGTTACCCCACAACATCTCTCATGTCAAGGTCACCGCCTGTTGTTTGTCGTGTGGTGTACAGGTGTGTGTGAAGGCAGCCTGGAGTAGATGCTGCGCCTCCATTTCAAGGCGGGGCGGTGCTGGACGGTAGGCCGGGAGCCGGGAAGACGAGGCGTCGTCTCTGACGGTGGCGTCCCGACGGTTGAAGAATTCTGAGCCTCGACAGAAACACGGATCTAATTTTTGCCGGGAAAACTTCCGGATGCATCCAGCAGCAAAAACTGCGTGTGTGTGTTTAATGGCAGTGGCAGTCGTCTGAGCGCCTCTCCGACTGTCTGACAGATAATCTATCACGCCGTCAGCAACTCCTGCCGCAGCCATGACGACGGTTCCGTCCAACCCAACACTGGAGCTCACGAAAAAGGAAAAAAAAAAAAGACAGAACTGGAGGCTTTTTTTTAAAATAGGCTTTAATCTGAGGCAGGATTCACAGTCTTCAGGTATCTGATTACAAAAGCTGTGAGCACAATCACGACTTTCCTTCTTCTGTTAAAGTTTCTTAAAACCAAACAGGCACAAGTGACAGAAAAACGGAGCAGATCCAGGTTTCACAGCCCAACCTGGTGTGATAAGGCAGCCGATGGACCCTTCCGGGCTCAACGATCCGAAGTTCACCTTTGACCCCAGCGTTCAGGCCAGCAGCCACGTGGAATGTGCACCAACCATTTGGTCTTAATCCAATTTCAAAAGAGCAAATAGAAAAAACGGGAATTACGAAAGCAAACTGTGTCATCGGTAGTGAAACCACAGCGTTGGTGGTGGACGGCGGGCTGAGGCCTGCGGCGGGGCCGCTGCGGCGGACCGAGGAGCGCGACCGAGCCTCTACTTCCTGATGGCGGCCACCGCTTTCATAGCGGCGTCGTCCAAGTCCTCCGCCGCTGTGATGGGCAGGCCGCTCTCCCTCAGGATCCGCTTGGCCTCGTGCACGTTGGTCCCTGAGGGGAGTAGAAAATGGTTACAGGGGCGGGGTTAGAGCTGGGGACCGAGGGGGCGGAGTCACAGGAGGAGACAACTGAACTGAACTATAGCTGGAGGTTTACGCCACATTGGTGGAGGCAGCCAGAAGGTCATCACATGACCTGACAGATAAACCTGTTTTAAGGTCATTGAAAGCCTCTGAATTAATATTACATCAATACTTGATTAATCATGATGGCAGATGATTGATCCTAATGTTGTCCTGAAGCTCTTTTACTCCTGAGGATCAATACAGACCCACAGGCCCGGGACCTTTACAGCCCGGCTCAGAGGTCAAAGGGCAGCGGGTGACCTCATACTGGAGCCAAATGGATTGTCCTAATTGGCTGTACGGTGTGTAATCAGAAGGGTTAATGCGTCAGTGTTTGCTGTGTGTGTGTGTGTGTGTGTGTGTGTGTGTGTTTGCCCTGGTTGACCTCAGCTCTTCCCTGTTGACATGTAATTAAGAGCACATGATGTGTGTATTCCCAGGAGGCCAGGCCCCCTCTCCATCAGTGGTCCTCATGAGGAACTCCATCACCAACTCCGCCTAACGCCTCATATTTCATCTCTTTAGTCCACTCGGATAACGAGTCTTCCTCCAAACACACTTCTGCTCCAAACAATCAATGTCATTAACAGCGTCTGAGCAGAGGAAGCTTGTGAAACACACCCCACCCCCCGCCCACCCTGGAATATGATCAAAGACTTTGTGTGTGTGTGTGTGTGTGAGCCTGCAGCCTGCAGTCTCAGGTGAGGAGAGTGTCCACTGACGGTTCAATGCAAATGGGTCACATGACACATTAACCACACACAAATACGTCAAGGAAACGACAGCAACACCTGCATTTTTACCAACTTATAAATATTCAATAGAAGCTGCATGAATGAGTGTGTGTGAGTGTGTGTGTGTGTGTGTGTGTGTGTGAAATTGGAAACAAAATAGGCACACTGGTGTTATTTATTAAAAGTGTGAGGATCTTACACACGGCAGGGTGAGAATGCTTTTTCCTGAGTGTGTAGTTCCGCTGTGTAGCAGCAGGGAGCAGTGAAGACTGTACGGTGTGTAATCAGAAGGGTTAATGCGTCAGTGTTTGCTGTGTGTGTGTGTGTGTGTGTGTGTGTGTGTGTGTGTGTGTGTGTGTGTGTTTGCCCTGGTTGACCTCAGCTCTTCCCTGTTGACATGTAATTAAGAGCACATGATGTGTGTATTCCCAGGAGGCCAGGCCCCCTCTCCATCAGTGGTCCTCATGAGGAACTCCATCACCAACTCTGCCTAACGCCTCATATTTCATCTCTTTAGTCCACTCGGATAACGAGTCTTCCTCCAAACACACTTCTGCTCCAAACAATCAATGTCATTAACAGCGTCTGAGCAGAGGAAGCTTGTGAAACACACCCCACCCCCCGCCCACCCTGGAATATGATCAAAGACTGTGTGTGTGTGTGTGTGTGTGAGCCTGCAGCCTGCAGTCTCAGGTGAGGAGAGTGTCCACTGACGGTTCAATGCAAATGGGTCACATGACACATTAACCACACACAAATACGTCAAGGAAACGACAGCAACACCTGCATTTTTACCAACTTATAAATATTCAATAGAAGCTGCATGAATGAGTGTGTGTGAGTGTGTGTGAGTGTGTGTGAGTGTGAGTGTGTGTGTGTGTGTGTGAAATTGGAAACAAAATAGGCACACTGGTGTTATTTATTAAAAGTGTGAGGATCTTACACACGGCAGGGTGAGAATGCTTTTTCCTGAGTGTGTAGTTCCGCTGTGAGCAGCAGGGAGCAGTGAAGACTCACAGCAGCAGGGCGAGGACAGGACCCAGCTGTGTGTGTGCGTGTGTGTGTGTGTGTGTGTGTGTGTGTGTGTGTGTGTGTGTGTGATGTGATGCACACGCCTGTGTTCACCTGCAGCCACTAGGTGCTGCCAGAGACCAACTCTGGAACAGCAGGTCCATCTCCGTGTGTGTTTTGTGTGTGTGCGTCTGAACCACGTGGACGTACAACATCAGGATCATTGGTTGAGAATGACTCCAAGCCTAGGAAGGAAGGTCCTGGGCTCTGCTTTTTTCAAAAATTAGTAAAAGAAAGCCACTCTGGACAAACTTGGACCATATTTTTAAAAGAAATAGCAGAATCTTTAGTTTATAAATGCATTACATTCCTAACTTGTGCATCTTTTGAGGTGTCTTCTTTTTTCTTTCTAACCAGATGCAGACTTCCTTTAGAGTGCTCACTGATCACCAATCGCAGCTTCCCTGTCTTTGATGTTGTCTGCATCAAAGAAATGATGATAATGAACAAGGACCAGTAAAATCTGCTGTGTTGAATCAGTTTGATTTTGCTCATTTTTCTAAAAGGAAGGAAAAAAAACAAATAAAAGCATGAAATATTGGGGTTAACTAGCAGATTATTCTACGTTTTAAAAGCGCAACGGATCAAAGAACGCTGAGCTGCGGTTTTAGCTTTAACGCTAACAACACTGTCAGGAATCAAAATACCATCTCCTCCACGCTGGAGAACATGCACCTCTGTAATTAAAGAGGAGAAAAATAGCTTTTTTGTCTTTGTTCTGAGCAGTAAGCAGCCTCTGCTGCTCCCTCCGGAGCGCCGGGAGAGCGCTCCGTAAATCGATAGGCTGTGGAACGCACTTAACCGAATTCAGCCACCCTTTTCCCAGGACTCTGAGGGCTATTAAAGTGGATTTTTTTTTTCCTTTTCAGAGGCAGTCACCATCCTCCTGGAGAAATATGTCTTTGTTTACAGTGTGGCCGAAGGGGGCACTGCAGGACCAGCCAGGTTAGCGGCGCTTCCCGGCCGCAGAAGCGCCGCTATCAATCATTAACATGTGATGTGAGGAGACAATGGGCTGTTTTAAGACGTGGGCTGGTTTTCTTTCATCTTTTAGAATTTAGACGTGGCTGGACTCAGGTCAGATTCTTCAACAAACAAGGTTATTATGGGCTGTGCTCATGAATAATACAGAGCTCAAAAGCCCGTGCGGTTGAGCTCGGTGGTAATCCTGCAGAAGTCTGCCCTTAATCCAGGGTCGACGTCGCGTGTTTGGACTCCTGTCCTGAGGTCGGCGTGGGAGCAACGGTGTCGCTAGTTGGTGCTTTAGGCGCCATGTAAATAAAACTGAATGGACTCGAATTTTCTCGACCAGAGTAAACACTCGCTCGCTCTACAGATGCAGTTCTGGAGGCTCGGCCTCATGGTCTGTATCGCCGACGTACGGGAGCACCGAGCTCTGCAGCCGTGACATCAACCCAGGCCTTCACACACACACAACCGTCTCAATTAAAAGCCTGCAAATTAATCCATTCTGATCCCGCTGAAGGGCCGGGTGATGCTCGCGGCTCTGCGGCCCGACTGGCAGCCTGAGCTGATTGATTCTGGAGCAATCTTCTCCGCCAGGCCGGAGCCCAGGATGTAATGACCCACCAGCAGAAGCTCGGATTAGAGCCAGGCAAGGAGGAGAGGCTGGAGCGACCGGGAGCAGGGACCGGGAGCAGGGACCGGGAGCAGGGACCGGGAGCAGGGACCGGGAGCAGGGACCGGGAGCAGCGACCTTCTGGACTCGGCCAGTTTACGTCATCACCCACGATGAGTGCACAATGAGCAAGCTTGCTCTGACAGCTGTGTGGACGCGCTCGGCGAGGATCGACGCCACGGGGAGTGCTTGCGTGACCCGTGCGTTGAGGTGAGCGAGGCCACTTTAAGGCAAACAGCTCATCAAGAGCACTGACAGATGCTGGAGGACCGAACCCGGTTTTAAATCGCGGTTTCAGGGCCAGAGCATTAATCACTGTCATGGAACTCTTATTAGGCTAAGTGCTTCTAATCTGGACTGGAGATCAGTGAGCCGTGAGTCCATGTCTGGGAGAAGGCTGCTGCTGCTGGTGGTGCTGGTGCTGGTGCTGGTGGTGCTGGTTCTCACCTTCTAACCTGACCACCAGGGGCACCTTCAGCTGCAGCTCTCGACAGGCCTTGGTGATTCCATTGGCGATGATGGCACAGTTGACGATCCCACCAAAAATGTTCACCAAGATGGCCTCGACCTGCAGGGGAGGAAGATTTAATGAAAACAGGCGGAAAACAGGCGGCAGATGTCTGCATCACACCACTGTAAACATTTACACACCGTGAGGACACACAAGGAATAATCTGATGCAGCAACAAAACTGCATCTATGATAATTTATTCTTTCCTTAAGCTGTGTGTGTGTGTGCATGTACACACTCTACCAATCTAGACCTTGCTAATTACCTCAGCTAGCTCGGTGGAGGAGTAGACAGAGCACGCAGGATTAATCCTCCATGTTTGTTTATAATCACCGCTAATCTGTAAGTGCTGATCTGGATGAGCAGCTCGTGTGTGTGAGCTGCTCATGTGTAGGATTTCAACGGGCGGTAATTGCGTTTATGAAGAAACAAAAATCATCATCTCCTCCTGAGACTGGGACGAAGATCCACACCAAGAAAAGAAGGTAGGGAGCTGTGATGACCGTGATGGGACACAGAGGAGAACAGCGGAGGGTGGACAGGGAACAGCCCAGGACACAGCATCCCGACCCTGAGGTCTGCTCAGTGAGGGCCATGACTAAAGAGGTGTAAAAAGTGTCAGACGAGGAAAACGCTGTGGAAGAGCTCAGCGCCGAGGGGTGTGAAACGGTACCAGCTTGCTGCTTCTCGGAGCTCGGCCGCGTCTCCTGTTTTAATCCCACTTCTGACCTCTGCTGTGTGCCGGCGTGGCCGAGGTCACCGCCTCTGATTTGCCGTGCGGACGATTTTAATTAAAGAAAATAAGAAAGAAAAGAATCCCAGCTGTTTCCAAGCAGGTGGTCAGCTGATCTCCCCATCACTGAAACACGCAGCAGAAACGTTGACTTTTCAGACTTTGGAAGGTCGAGACAAAGCTCCCGCACAGTTTCGCCTGGGTCCCGCTAGGGGGCAGCAGAGAGCCGGGAGTCTACCAGCTCGAGCGGACAATGGCTGTGCTGTCACCTGTTCTGCAGCAAGAGTCTCTATTCTTTCCAGTTTTTTTTCTTTTTAAAGTCCCTTTTTCGCGCATCTCCTATTGACTTTCAGCTATATTAATGGCAGAACAGATGTGATTTATGCAGGCTGGCAAAAGATTAAAGGCAGAGTTTTTAGTAGTGACAGGGATAAAGTTTTCTTTTTGTTTTCTTGAAGACTCCTAGGTTTATTTCATATTTATTTCACACACCGAGATGCTCTACGCAGATTTTCTCCTGCAAACCGACAATTTAGAGTCAAGAATTGGCAGTTCAGAGACACAGCGCCTAGAGAAATGCCCAGTGGGATCTAAAGAGACGCTTCAACCAGAGAACATAACCTAAAAAATGACGGTACACAGAGAGGCTGCAGAGAGAAAAATGTGCGTATTGCATCTCAACCATCCTGTTGTCTTGTAGGTCAGAGCTCCCTCAGTAAAAAAATGTAACCTGGTTCAGACGTATGATCCAATTTCACTCTGCGCCATGGTTTCAAAGAAAATTGCTTCATTCGGTACGCAGCGTGATGGGTGACCCAGCAGCATCCTGATGCTAAATTATCCAAACTTTTGCACTGTCGAATTTTAGCCTCAATCAGAGAGCCAGTCACTTTTTTCCCTGTAAAAGCATTCATTTCAGGTGAGTAGCTTGGCAGTAGGGCGGATTTCTTTCATCGGAGCGCAGCAGAAAAGCCTCCGCCGGCTCGCTCTTGTTAGGGAGGTCTTTGTGTTTCTTTCAGGCAGCGTTGCAGCATATCTTCAACCTGCGTGCCACCGGAATGACCTAGAATTCATAAAATAGGATCATTTCAGCTCTCATACCTTCACCCTGCCAGATCAATTGTGTCAAAGTCCCCCAAAAAAGGTCTCTCACGGGAGAAAACTGCCTTTTTCTTAAAAGAAAAACCAAAAAAAACCCCCTGTTCACTTGCTGCATTTAGGGCATGAGAGGAGGAGGAGAAGAAGGAAAAGAAGGTGAAGTGTGTGGGACAGATTACAAAGAAAACACTGTAAAGCAACAGAACATCTCCATATCCCGTTGAATAAGTAAATAAACACGATGGTGGAGATGTACTTCTCTCCTCCGAGCTTTCGCTCGGGGGAAATAAAAGCACCGCATTCATCTTCGTTTTGCAACAGTTCTAACGTGTTTCTGCACACACTGCTGAATTATCAGTGAAATACAGATTTCCATGCTTACACCCCTGTTGAGCAAAGCTAATCTCTCAGCAGGAAGAGGCGGAAAAGGGAAAGAATCTTGTTCCTTTTGTTAACGGCGAGGAGAAAAGAGGGAGGAGAGGGGCCTGGTTGGAGATGGGCGTGTGTCTCTCTGTGGCCTATTAGGGGCTATTGTTCTGCCTTATCTGCTGGAGACAGCCTGCAACGTCCCGCCTATTTAGGCAGGCTGTGATTATTTGTCTCCGAGCTGCTGGGGGGGCCTGTGGCTCGGGCACGGGGCCACAGGTTGACGCGCAAAGGCAGAATGGCTCCACTTACATCAAGAAGAAGAAATAAAGGTTTAGCTTCTGCTCTCCGACATATTTGTCACGTCTGGAGTGAATTCCTGCCGAAACGATGTTTCAATTTTCAACTTTCAACTTTAATTTGTATTCGGTTACTGAACTTATAACATCACACATATTAAATCATGTAGAGGACTAATTGGATTTACTGATTGTGATTTGGAAGGTCAAGTTTTAAGGATAACTTAAACAAAACCAAGCTCACACACTCACACAAATCCCTTCTCTTGGAGGACACGGGACAAGAATGAGGGAATGACACAGAAGAGAAGCTGAGGGAAAAAAGTGGGTCTTGAAGTCAGAGACTGAGACAAAGTGAAACAGATAGAGGAAGAGTGATGGAGATGAAAAGAGATGAAGAGCAGTGATGGGAAGTGGTGCGGTCCCTGGCTTCTATTGATGGCCAGGATTGGCCCTGGCAAGCAGGGATAAGAGGGAAATAATTATCCAGGCTGCTGAAGCATGACAGCTCCTTCTCAGGACGGTAAAGACAGCCTGCGCATTATGTCAGAGGCTGGCGGTGTCACCAGAGGAGACACCCGCTGACAGACAGCTGCAGCTGAAGTTCCTCTGGATGTTGAAGGACCCAGCCTGACATCTGTCTGGTCGATGCTCAGTAGAGACGAGCTTTCGCTTGGAAAACATACAAGATGTAATCGCTAAACCCAGGTCCACCATCACCTTCCTGTTTACCGGTGCCATCTCAGAGCCCCTGCATTGATTCTGTGTGATGAATAGGTCTGAAATATGCAACCTAAGATCTATTCTATCAATCTGGCCACTCATCTCTGCACTTGCTGGAGTAGAACTACCTCGGTTTGTTGTTTAGAAAATAAATCCGGCCGATTTTCTGCAAGACTCTTTGTATCCTTTCGCTTAAAGTTACCCAGTTTGTTTGGAGGAGCAGTTGGGAAGATACGTGATGAGTCCCTGAAATGTCTGGCTGGGTTTCTTTTTCTTTTGAAGCTGAGCCAGAGAGGGAAGATTTTCAGAGAGTTTGCCTACTGTCAAAGATTTAGATGTGTACAAAACAAGTCTCTGGACGCCAGTAAAACAGCGAGTTTTGGGCCGCTAACATTTATGACGCGAGCATCGACGCAGGGGCCAAATGGAATGGAGATCCGTTCCAATCTAAGCCAGTTGGTGCTGACAGTTGGGAGATAAAATGATGAGGCATCTGGTCTTTAATGATTCTAATCGTCTGCCTTCTGATCCAGCCGCTGCCAACTCTTCCAATTAAGATTGTTTTAAACATGTCCGACAGGTGCTGGCAGCATAAACATGCCAATAAGCTAAGCTGTTCGTAAATTAAGTAAAAAAAAAAAAGAAAGAACAACTGCACACGCACGCACACAGCACGCTCTTTCTCAGTCGTAAACAGAAGAGACGACACCGACGCTCTGCTGATTCGAACCGGATCCAAAATACAAAAACCGTGGCGGACCTCTGCTGTCTAGCGGAAAGAAGGCGAGCGTGTACTTGTTTAGCTCCAGCCTCGAGCTTCCACTGCTCCACCCAGGCCACAGATGAGAATCATTTCAACCCTTTTGCTTAAAAAGGACCATAAATATCTGCTTGTGTGCTGGCGATAATGGAGGAGGCAAATAACGTAAAACACCAAAAACGAGAATGGTGGGGCGTGTTCAGCACCGACACCGACATCAGCCGAGCTGAGCACGAGTCAGATGTGCACTGCGCATCTCCTGCTGCTCACCGCAGGGCGTCAGGATGCCCCTAAACCCCACACCCGCCTGCCCACACGAGTGCCGCTACGCTGTGGATTGTACTCGCCAATCGGAGCAAGCGCAAGGCAGGCAAATTATTCATACCCAGAGGGTGCCCTGTCACTGCTGACAGGTAGACATAAATATTCCTCCACCTCCCCACCAAGGGTTAATGGCTGTCCATCAGGCTGCAGCGAGCCGTACAGATGAACTGTGTGCCTGCTGCAGACATGCGGTGTGGGCACTTTTGTCGCAAAGGCAAGGTCGTTTACAAAGAGGGAGAAATGTGGAGAACCAATGGAGTCAGCCAAAACAAATCCAAGTTCTAGTCCTAGAATGTGATCCCGAAACACTCCTCAAAAGTGAAGTATTATTTTTCTGAAGAGAGGAAACCTGTGATAGTTGGGGAATTCCATCCATAATCACCTCAGCGACCAGGCAGCTAACTAGAGGCGGGATTTTCCAGGAGCCAGCGTTTTTCCCCTCTTTGTCCCTAATGCTACATGGCCAATCAGGATTAATTTATTCTGATGAATGCACACAGAAGGTCAATTATCCAAATGATTCCAGTTCAGACTGCACCTGATCTGGGGCACCAATGAGCCATTGAAAGGGCAGATGGGTGTGCTTTGCAAGGCAAATCTTGCCTCCACCTCGCCACCATTTGCATGTGTAAACGCGCAGCCCATCCACTCGCCCAGAGAAAAAGCACGTTACACTAATGGATAAACATATTTTCCATCCGATCTGCCGAGGCCTCAACCACTTCCCCTGCGCGGAAGTTATTTCTGGACAGTCACAGCTAATGTTCAGTGGATACAATGATAAAATACTCGTCTCTGTTTATTTATTTCCGTCTTACAGCCAAGAGGTCCTTCTATCAGTGAGGGAAAAGATGTCGCCAAATCGTCATGGACAGACTCACACAGACGAGGCCAGCATTGAATTCACAATACCTGAGCGTGACGAGAGCTGCGATATTACATTTTTGATCACACAGACACACGAGCGAATAGGTCTTGAATGCAAACTGTTATTTTTTTTTTCTCTCTCTCAACAAAGGGGGCGACCGACGGCACTAAGGCCGACATTCTGCCCTGTGGACTTCTGTTGAAGCTCTGGAGAGCAGAGCAGCATATCAATTAGACATTATGGGTTTGCTCAGGTATTAGAGGGATCAGAGAAGCCGATAAAAGCCTCAAGAGGAAAAGGAAGAGCCCAAGTAGACTCCGGATCGATGAGAGATTCATCTAAGGGCTCCCCTGCTTGTCAGGGGAGCCCATAATATGGACAAATAATAAGACCTTTGAACTGGAGGCGAAGAGTATTATCCTAATTGAGATCTCAGATCCGAATGAACTCTTGCTGATTTCTCATTAATCCCAGTCTACAAGTCTGTTCTACTCAGTAGCTGAAAAGGAAAGGTAGGAAAAAGAGCATAGGTTGTAGGGAGAAAAAACTGACAAGACTTCATTATTTCAACACACCTTTGGGGAAACAAGCTTAAATAACTTCATGCAAATGTGACATTTGTACACCTGTAATTACCGCCGTGTAGCTAGCCTGTGGAGCAAAGAACAAAAGTAGTGATATCACTGTGTCCGTGTCACCGAGTCCAGGTCTGTGCTGCTCTGGTGCACCATGAAGGCCTTCTGAAGGTCTTTTTAAAGCAGTGGGTGTAAAGACAGTTTACAGGTGATATAATCATCGGTCCTTGAGTAAACGATAACAAGAAAATGCAACACAAAATTGCTCCGACACAACCTCTCTGTGCATAAGCACACACAAAAGGCCTGATAAAGTCGAGGTGGGACATGGCGGAGGGGGTGTCTCCAGTCCCATATCCTCTCTGCTCGGCCAACCACTGTAAAAACTCCATTATTTCATTTTTTTCCAGCCCGTAAACCTTAACTCCTACACTTAAAACCCAGGAAGTACCGATTCACCACTGCATTCAGCGGACCGATCAGTTCTCCACCTCAGCCTATAAACTCTTTCACTATCCCCCATATAAACAGGATCAGCCCCCATTCACCCCTCCATCAACGTGGGACCCCTCGCAGCAGCCGGCCACGGACGACCAGCCTGCTTGTGTACACTTGCGTGTGCGAGTATTTGTGACAGAGAGCGAATGAAAGTCTTTTCTGGCGAGATGAGCTCCAGTGATTACAGGCTGAGACAGTTTTCTAATTATTCTGTCAAACATCAATCCTGTGGGCTGATGCGGGCCATCCTGTGGTCTGATGGACAATGTAATCACCACTGGAGGTGCCTCCTCCCCACACCTCTGCCTGTTTCACCCTCCTCTGCGTCAGTCCTCACTTTTCCCAACGCCCCTTGTACGCTGACGTGCTCCACACTTTCATATCCAACTATCTCCGTCTTCTTTCAGGCATATCTCTTTGTCAAGAACTATTTCACCCTAAATCTAAGAAAGAGAAAAAAACAACAACCACGAAAGGACCACTAAAATTAGACACAGTTGTAGAAACAAGGAAAAGATAAAACACTGCAGAAAAGTCACGTGCGATTGAGTGAAAGACAAAGTTCATGCCTGCTGCACAACAACGGGCTGCCATGTTCTCCGCTTTGTTCCCCCAGACAGCAGACGGACCACAGCAGCAAACAGTCGCGTCAGCTTGAACAGATTTCCCAGGACCGAAAAACCCGAAATCCTGTAAACTCTTCAAACCCGTTGACAATTTCGTAACATGGGTCCGACTGGAGAGAAATGTGAGGCGGTGTGAGGTGTGAGGCTCCGCAGGGGGCGAGTAGAACATCCCGAAAGATATAAATGCACACAAATTGCTTTATGGTGACACAGGAAACACGACTGTTTGTGCCAATATTTCATTTCACGTTTGATGCCAGCTCGCCGGTGTCTGTTCCCGGGTTGGACTAACACACACACACACACACACACACACACACACACACACACACACACACACACACACACACACACACCCTGCTTTGCATCACAACCATGGCCACAGAGGAAAAATGAAACAGGTAATTCCTCGGGAGACGTGTCGGGGGGAACTTTTATGCGCGTCTCCGCGTCTTTCTATTATGCTTTATAATAAAGAATTGAGAAAGCTGGTATCAAATCAGGCTGGGAAAAGCCAATTACTCTGACAATATTCAGCCGCTGTATTGCTGGCGGCAAGTCTCGTCACAGAAAGCAACAAATACTCTACCTGAAAGTAGATGAATGAGCTGCAGGGGAAGCGAGGAGAGCCGGGACATTTAAAAGAAAGGAATTGTGAATCCCTTTTCAGTAAATGGAGCAGCGATTGTCTCTGGGATTGGAGAACTGTGTAGAATTTCCGGCGATGTCTTGAAGTGATCCAACTACTCTGTTGATTTTACACTGAGGGTTTTATAAAAGTGGACAACAGAGAGAAGCTGAGGAGGAGGAGATGAGGAGGGCAATGCGAGTTTCAAAGAGCGCAGAGCTACTAACAAGCTTCAAGGGCTTGGGCAAGAATAAATACATATGCAGAAAGACATGGCTACAAATAAGAGAGCCAGTGCCTAATTTTATCTTTTTTAAACCATTTCATTACTAACTTTGAAGTATACATATATTTACAATAGCACTGTTAAAAGGCCACGGGTTTGATCTCTAAAATCAAGCAGGAAAAAAAATAATGAGTACAATTTGACAACAGTAGTAGCCAATTGCTGCTTCAACCTTTTAAAAGTATCACAGCAGATGTTAGAAGGCCAGTAGATGTTCCACACGGCTGAAGAAAAGGTCAGTCTTGTCTTGTTCCCAGATTTGTGCAGAGCAGATCCACAGCGTCTGGAAACGGCCAGCTAGGGCTGTGGCAAAACCATAACCGAGCTTCTTGAGGCAGCTTTAGTGTGAGACGTTCCAAGCTCGTGTTTCGAAGCACCTGCACCAGAGTGACGCCGCTCTGACCTCCACTAACATCTTCTAAACTTCACCAAGGTTATTCATCTTAGAGGACGGGGGAGGGCACCATGTTTGTGGCGTCGGTCCACGGCTCAGGGAGCACGGACAATCTCATCTGGGCGTCTGAACGACCTTCCACAATCTCCCTGCATGTGAACACATAAGAGCCAGGGGAGCATGAAATGGGCCAGTCCCACTTCTGCCGCGACTCAACAACACACTTTGGATGGTCCCTCGAATATGGAGGGATGAAGAGAAGAAGTGGAAAACTGGAAAATGGGTGAACAATGACAGACGAGTTGGACGTAAGCTACTGGCAGGCTGAAAGTGTGTAGTTGTAGTTGTAATTAACAGATTCCATAAAGCTAAAACCACATGAAAAGCGGAAAACAGCAGAATTTACTGTTCTAAATTCTAGCCATCGTCTCCGACAAACCCAGAAAGACATTTCTGCCACCAGTTGATGAGCGGCGCCAATGTAAATGGGATTTGCATTTCCTTTCCTGTGGGTACCGGACTTCACAAGGTCGCTCCGGCACATGGAGCCACCCTCCCTGTGGCATCCACAGGCTCTCTGATCACTGCGCCCGCTCACCCCCCCCCCCACTCCTCCACCTTACCCTCGGTCCCACGGTGTGAACCAGGTGCTGTGATGACAAAACGCTCTTGGCAGCAATAAGAGAACAGAGAGAGCAGAGCTCAATTAGCTCAAGCTCCAATCCCAGATCCTCTATTGATTTCCCACGGATGAGGAATGGCAGACAGGAGAGCGCTCAATCAGACATACCCATGGGACCTGAGCGTGCGTGTGCGTGTGCGTGTGTGTGTGTGTGTGTGTGTGTGTGTGTGTGTGTGAGTAATAGAAAGGGAATCAAAAGGGCACAAACTGGTGCCAGGACAAGGTGAAAACTAGTCTTTATGCATACATGATGATTAAGTGATGGTGTTGTCTTGCTGCAGAAGAAAAAGCCAGTGTTTTTAATGGCGCGCTCCGCTGTCCTGGACTAGACCAGGCGGAGCAGGAAACAGATGAGGCATTAGATCCCTGAAGGGCAAATCAGTCTGACAAGTCATCAGCTCTCCGATGCATCTCTGGACAATTCCTCCACTACCTAATTTTAACCTTCACAAGAAAGATGGAAGTGACGCCGGTGACGTTTGGTACCGTCTATAGATAGAACTTTGGACCGGGTGATGTATTTTCAAACATTAAACCCGCTGTTGCTGGTCTCCATGCTGACATGGCTGCATTTCTGGTGCAAATGTTTCACAGCAGTGCAAACTTCAGCGAGGCATGTAAAGGAAGCAACGACTGCTTTGCTGTGATGGCTCCCCTCCTATAACAATCTTATTCTGCGGTTTGAACTGCTTGGAGGGAATATTAATGCTTTTACCTAACCGCTTCAGAGCTTTTACACGAAACAGGCCAGTAAGGCGCAATCTCTGTCAAAAAACAAAACAAACAAACAAAAAAAAACCCCCAAAAGTCATCAAAAATGTATTATACATGACAAGGGCAAGATTTTAAAGCAGCAAATCTCCAGGAAAACCATTACATAGTGGTAAAAGGGGTCTTCTGTAATGGGAAAACAATGCAATGACCTGCACTGCACAGAAGAAAAAAACAGGCATGCATCACCAGCGAGCCACTTCTCTTTTAAGCTACACACATACCCCCCACACACACTCAGTGACTGCCCATTACAAGCAATGTTCATCCTTCTGCAGCCTGGCCTCAGCCTGGTAGCCCCAGTGCGTTGGCGAGACAAAGTACTCACTCCTCTGGTCCCCCTATTTAGTGCCTGTGTAATATTCACCACACTGGGAATGAACTCCATTACCGTGGAAGCTTGTTTTTGCTCCTTTGCGTGATGGTTTTGCATTACTTGTGTTTATAACACGGGTAGCCGATACATCCCCCTGGGGTCTCCGCAGGCTTCAGGCGGCGAGGTGAATTCTTTTCCCGCTAAAACAACAACACGCCTTGACTCACACATCACAATTGACTCATGTGATTTAAAAGTTGCCAGATTCCTCGGAGGGCTGTGCGTGTGTGTGACATAGGTGCTACGCTGCGGGGGTGTGTTGGCACCTAATAGCATTTCTGCAGCGCCTGAAGATGCTGAATACATCATGCATGTGTTCGAGTGCAGTAACCACACAGGCCTGTCGAAGATGGAGTGCTTTCTTTCCTTTTAATGCAGCAGCAGCAGCAGCCATGGACAGGAGCTTCGATATCTCTGTACGGGGCTGAGAACCGCATCGCTTCGGCTTCTCTAGGATTTATCCGGTGGGCATGAAACTGAGGGGGAGCGCCTCACACTTGACTCTAACAGGATTTGGCTAGATGAAAGGCTAAAGGAAAATAATAGATGGAAAAGGAGAAAATGTAGAGAGGAAGAAGAGAGGATTGAGCCACAGTGGAGTGAAACAGTGGAGCGCTGCTAAAAACGTCTGCGCTGAAATCTAACAAAATAAGACGTTTTCAAAGAATACCGAGAATAGCGTTAGAAAGACCAGACTGTGCCCCCCCCCCGCCCCACTGCCGAGAGAAAGACTGGACCACAGGTGAGTTTAAAGCAGAGCCACTGAGCTGGAAAGAAGGATAATAATATGTAGTTATGCTTGAGTGCAACAGAATCTGAAATGCTAGGAGGCAAATTTATACATTTGCAGGAAAAGGTGAAAAGACACCTTCAGGGGAAACGTCAGCATTACAAGCTGGGGTTATAACGAGTATTATCATTAACACAAGTATGTACAGCCCCCTCACCCCCCCTTCTCTTTAGAGCCCTGGTAGTCCTTCAGTGGAGAGTAGAAACGACACTAAGAACACAAAAGGAGGTCCAGTTTCTGTCAACATAAGGCGTTTTGACATCCGACCGCCACTTTTCCTCACACAACTGGCACCATGCAAGAATGAGGTGATTTGGCTTCTAGAATTTGCCGGCTTGTGAGAGAAACCTCAATAAATTCAGCTGTTCTGTCAACAATTTATTTTATCGATAAAAGTAAATATGTTCTGACTCGAGGCCGAAACTCAAGCAAAGCCGAGCAGTCTTGTAGAATGAGCTGGGCTGCAGCTGGCGACGGGTCGCTTTGAATCATTTTATCCACACGATCAATTTTTGATGTTTTTTTTTTCCCCCTCCCGCCTTCTCGCCCCCTGTATGACTCTGTCGCTTCATCTCGTCCCCATCCTTTCGGGGAATAATAAATTTAAGATAATGACGGCTCTAAGAGTCGGTGCTGGAGTAGCACGCAAACAAGAAAAAGGAAGCTTTGTCATCTGGGCCTCTGTCTCAGCTATTCAGCGGCAGCAGAACACTCACAACACTTACGCTGCTCTCCGCACAATGAGCCCCAGACATCAAAGCGGAGAATGAAAGGGAGAGAGCAAGAAAGGCAGAGGGAGGGGAACGAAAAAGCAACCGAGGAAAACAGACTGAAAGAAGGCACAAAGACCAAAATTACCTGTTATCGTGGAAATGTATGGCGTCGTTACAGCCGGTTATTTATATCTCCACGGAGCAGCTGACCTCTGCCAGCACATCCGTCTGCTCGTTCACAGTAAATGAACCGCTGGCGTTGTTATCTTTACAGTCAGAATAGGAGCTGTCAAAAACAGAATCTGCTCCTGCAGCAGCCCATTAACATTCAGCTAAACATTCCTGTAATACGGATGATTCATTTAAGGACAGACCAGGACTGCGGATGTGGATTTCTACAAATGCTAACAAACAGCTGGTTGGCTGAAGGTCATCAGCATCGCTGCCTTAATATTTCAAGGCAATTAAAGAGAACAGGGCTTTCTCTAGGCCTTACAAAGACCTGGAATCAATGACATCGCCTTGTCAGGTTTACCTAGCCAAGGGCACGCTTTCTTCCCAGTTTTCCTCTTTAACTCAGGTGACTGGGATGAAAAAAAATAGCAGCTCTCTCACTTTTATTATGAAATGATTAACATTCCCTCCGCAGATCAAAGCAGGTTTCCCCCGAGTGAAATGCTAATGGTGTTTCAACCCAGTTTAATGCCAATCCTAATTTACGGTTTTTCTATTAGAGGGGAGCTCATTATTACCACAGAGAGAGAGACGGCAAGACCAAACTAACTTCCAGAAATGTGGAATCCACCAAAAACAGACGCAGCAACAGAGAGGTTGCCTCAGTCTAAATGAGGATATCAAAATTGTTCCAGTCTTGTACAATATTGCTGAATCATAAATAATGAATCCTAACTTTGCTCTGAGTAGCATGTTTGGAACTGTGAGGTTTTCACGTGTTTTGACAATAAACAACAAGGCTGAAACAAGCCGTGACGGTCAGGGATGAGGACTTCCTGTCGTTTTTTGCATCAGCGCCAACATCAGGCTGGAAACAGAGGCAATCTGCTGGAAAGATGGCCTCAAGTGGCACAGGAACGTATCCTGGCAGCTCACGCGTGTGATGAGGAAACCAGTGGAGGAAATAGATGTTTAGTTTAGTTTCTTCTTAAGTGGCAAGATTGCTTTGAATATGTTTGTTGGAATTATTTTATAGTTGGAACCTCCAAAACAAATTATACAACACTTGTAAGGTCCCAACAGCATATCCTTTCTGCATTTCAAACTGAGCGCGAACAAATAAGGAGGCAGAGAGGAGTCCGGCGGCACAGACAGACGAGAGAGCAGCGGGGGAATTAGCAGCATTACGGCTGCCAACACTCAGTTGCGCGTCACTATCGACGCAGAGCTCGTGTTGTTTAATTTAAGGTTGCTGGCCTTCGAAATATCGAACAAGACTGCAACCTGAGCTGCCACTCATCGAGAGATGCACAGCCTAGTGAAGTGCTTCGAGCAACCTTTGAGCAACAATCATGATCAGGCAACTGTAAAAAAGCAGAGAGACACTGCCTATCCGCCTAAGTGGGATTTCATCCATGTTTTATGACACCATTCACGGCTTTTTTTTTTCTTTTTTAACTAAATACCTTGTACTACAAACTCGTTTACATACCTTAGGGTCAGCATTGAGCAGCTTAAAAGCCTCGTACACCTGCCTCTCTTGAACGCCGCCCCCCAGGTCCAGAAAGTTGGCCGGCTTCCCCCCGTGGAGATCAATGATGTCACAAGTGGCCATAGCTAGACCAGCTCCATTCACTGCCGAACGACATACAGGTCAACCTCAACCTTCAAAATGCTCTAATGTTTACATTTTACAGACACGCTGGATGACTACAGAGCCCAAAACAGATTGTAAATCAATGTAGAAATATTTGAAGGTTACACTGAGCTCAGGGAAGGGGAGTAGCAATCATTTAAATTATATTTACAACAGTTCCATGACCTGAAAGCACAAGAAATGAGACTCAACCTGTATTTCTGTGTGTGTGTGAGTGTGTCGCACACAGACACATCTGTGTTTATGAGGCCACTGAGTAAGCACCTGTTAAGTCTGTTTTACACTGTAAAAGCTTTGATTTATGACAGGAGAGAGGCCCTTTAATGAGAATGCTAACAATCTGCCTCGCTGGAGAATTTCAGGGCGGGTTATAGCTAATTAGAACGCATTGGTTACGGCAGCACTCCTTCTGGAACCCTCAGACAGTGGAGGGAAACCCGCTCTGCCTTTCTACCTCCGTTTTAAATGTCTTTAAGCGTCCCGCTTATGTGCCTTTGGGGGGGAGCGTTAAAGTTTTACTGTATGGTGCATTTAGAAGGTACTAAAGGACTTCATTCTCTTCTCGTTTCTGCCATCCTTACCGAAACAGGCGATGTTTCCATCCATCCCGATATATTTGAGGCCCCACTTTGCCGCTTCTGTCTCCGTGGGGTCGCTTTCGCTCATGTCGTCCATGGCGAACACGTCTTTCTGGCGGAACTCGGCGTTGTCATCAAAGTTGATCTTTGCATCAAAGCAAACCACTGAAAGGATGCAGGACAGTAAATTTGAGGTAAAGGCAGTCAAACAGAAAGGCAAACAACATATTTGTATATCCTTAAGGGCTAAAAGAGTGTCAGTTTAAAAGGAGCACAGTTCTTACTTTAAAAAAAAAAAAAAGAAAATCTTATAGATTTAAATGAGAAGACTGCTCATACAAAAAACAGCTCAAAAACAGATCCCAGATCAGATCAGGAAAGTTAGCTCGCTAACAATCCAACCCTGAAAGGAGTCATTTGGCTCAATCACATTCACAAAGCATTCGGAAAACAACAAACTGGTCTTGTCAATCTCAGGTTAATCAGGCTTTGAACAAGAATCTGTTTGAGGGAACTAAAGAACATCAAAGTAGCGGTGCGTCGTCGGCCCTGGCGGAACACGGCGCAGTCGCTGCTGACGAGACAATCGCTCCCATTACTTTGGGAGGAAAATTGAAGTTCAAAAAAAGTTCAGCCGTTAGCAGAGTGGCTGGGAAATGCTTTCCCCCTATCGTTATTTCCAGCAGAATCACAAAGACTTGAAATATGAACCTACTAACTGACAGCAGAGGCTTTATTTTTTAAAACGGTTTCATTTGTCAAGACAACATTTAAGAAAAAAGCAGAAAATGAAGAAACCTGAGCAGTAAATACCATTATTGTAACAACAAGATGCTGGCACGATCACTCTGCACAACAGCGGGAATAAATGTCATCAATTAAAAATTCATTCGAGCTGACTGACTGACTTCCACAGCCTCACGCGCTCCACTGAGCTAATCAGATAATAAGATTTGTCCCCTCGGGGATGATTTAGCACTTTCTCATTAATAGTTGATCAGATTGTTGCCTTTAGATGATTATCAACCATTAGTAATCGTCAACACTCATCGACATGCAGTGTATGTGCCCTGTTCCTGCTCCCAGGGGTGGTTGAAAAACAAAGAAAAGGTCAGCAGGTGAGAAAAACCGTATCAAAGTGTGGCAAAAACATTTCTGATTGTAATCACACACACACACACAGAAAGAGTACCTTGTCCTTCAGGTGTCTCTCCAAAAGGATTGACTTCGACTTGAGTGGCGTCGACTTTGAGGAACAGATCGTAGAGCCTCTTAATCTGGTCGGCTGCCTGCGAGGTCCACAGAGGACAGTGATTACTTCATGCTTCTGACTCAGAGAAACCGAAGCCGGCCGGGCCGCACAGACTCGCTCGTCGCTTCAGGCGTGACGGCAGGATGCCCTCATCCATCAACATGCAGTCAGAGTTTTGGGTTTCCATGAACGTCTCCATCCTGAAGGTGACTGCACACTTCAGTGCTAACACAAAATTCGCCTTTCAGTTTGTTTTTAAACCAGCTGGGTGACTCGTTTTACAATGAAGCTGGTAAAATACCTGTTTAGATCTTATCAGGCGTCTTAAAGAGATCCAGAGTCGGTCCCACATATAATAACACACCCAAATGTTGTATGGGTCATTTCAACTTGACATTATAGAATTATGTCATCCTTATGTTTCCATGGTGATGTGCAGGAAATACCTGTCTCTGCAGAACTCCTTTGAAGCCCAAATTCACTGCCATGCGTAGTGCCTGGTCATCACGCACACCTTCAAAGATATCAATCACTTCCTGCGGTGATTTATTGGGAAAAAAGAGCAAATGGAGGACAAGCATGAGACCAAAGAATGAAAATTTAAAGACAAACGGTGCAGCTGCGACGCATTTGTTTGACCTAAAGGGAAAAAAAAATGAAGAGGAGCTTTCAGTTTAGGGCAAAGCCACAGTGTGTGACACCACTGTTAATTACACACAGCATTTCAGGCTATAAAATTAATCATTTAAAAATAAACATGCACGCTCTAAGCTCCAGATGCAGTTTACTTATTAATGCCAACATCAGCAGCGATGTGAGCACGTTATTCCGCATCAGCGTCATGAATAAATTGCATTTCAAGTTTTCACTCTGTCTTTCCACATATGCACAAATAACAAAAACACCAGCGAGCGAACCAAACACAGTAGATGCTTTTCTCTTCCAGCCGGGTATAAAAAAGGAATGGAAAAAAAAAAGAAATGTTGGACTGCCCCCGTGCTCTAATGATTTAATATATTGAAGAGGTGGCTCTAAATACTATCGGCCTTTGTACCTCGTCTTTGGTGCATTAAATAATTTGGAGCCAACGGTACTAGATGAAACATGTGTTTGTCACTTTAGCGTCAATAAATATGGACGTTATTGTTGTTTCTAGTGTGACCTTTTAATCGTCTACAGCTTCCAGAAGAAACAGAATTCAAATTCTGACTTCAAACCTGGACAGTAGGAGAAAAAAAAAAAAGAAAAGTAACGTAGGTGATATTTTTCCTACTGATTATTATGTCATCGGGGTACAACTCATTAGCTACTAATTGGGTTCATTTAAATGACCCACTCCACCCAGCGCACACTCATTACTTGATCCAACGCTGATCGCCGTCTGGCAGTTTAGAAAAGAACTGTCTTAAATGTACACATATAGAACTGCAGATTCTGCAGGCAAACATTCTGTACCTTAAAGATGAGCTCCGGGTTGCTGGCGGCGACCTCTTCGATATCCACACCCCCCTGTGGGCTGCCTACCATGACCGGGCCATTGTAGGACCGGTCCATTAGGATGGCAAAGTAGGTCTCCCTGCTGATGTCCAGAGCCTCGGCCACCATCACCTAGACACAGGACAGCAGCTAAGCTGAGCACATGACTTTGAGGACTCTTTCAACTCATCTGTCTAGACTTCCCACTAGGTGATGGCCATCTTTTTGGACACAGGCGCAAAAGGGAAACTCTATGAAGCACAGAGAAAGTCTAACAGCCGGGAAAAAAGCCTGAAAGACTACAGGTAGAGTTCCAAGAGATGAGAGGAGAGCGGAGGCAAGCGGGATTATTAAAAACAGGGGAAAACTGTCTTGATCAAAAAAACAAACAAAAAAAAAAAGCACTTCAGCTGCTGTGGGGCTTCTGGGTTTGTTTGAAACTGTAAAGGTGTGTTCTTTCAGTCTCTTAGCGAGCAAATTAGGATGGATAGCTTCCCCAATGCTTCATGTGATCCCGCAAAGCTTTTATCCGTGCGTCCTCATCATTCACCCGAAACCAAACATCTTCTGGTTTTCTTACAAATTACAGTCAAATACGCTTTCGTCTCATCCAGTTTTCTTGTTTTACACCTCAACAGCTTGCTCGGTGAGAAATCAATACAGTCCAGCGTATGCTCCCTGTGGTGTTTTGTGGCAGCCATTAGTAAACCACATCAGCGCACCAAGGGCGTCTGACCACACCGCTGCCGCATCCCATAATAAAATTTACTCAGCAGCTGCTTTACTCTCGCTGAGGTTCCTCGCGCGTTTAATTTGGCAGCGGGTGAACGGGCGAGGGTAGATGGGGGAGCCTGCGCACGAGCACAGGCTGCACACCGAGAAGCAGCCTCACCTGGAAATGACTGCTTTGAGTGCAGGCAGCATGCAAGAGAGGAAAATTAGATTCCAGCTTGTTAGTGGCAACACGGAAACAGTTGTTTACCACACTTTAACTCACAGCGAGCGACTACATTTTATGCAATAAGCCATCATCAGCCGGCGGCAAAAGCCGACGGCAAACAACAGCAGGCAGCCGCTATTTAAAGTCATCATTAAAGACATTTCAATGTTTGTCTCCATCTATTCATTTCCTGGACAGATCTGCAAAAACAGTCGCCAGAGCAGCTTTTACTGCACTCAGACGTGTGAAAATGAGTAAACTCTCCTAACTTGAATCCACAGTTTGGCTCACCGTTTTCACTTTCACTCCCTCCTGCGGCGTCTGCTTTGTTGTCAGGTTGAAACCCAGCATCTTACTGGCCAGATCACCGACCACGGCCGGGCTGGAGGAGGACAGAGGAAAGGTCAAATCTCATAAACCCTCACCCTCTAAGAGTGGGCATGTAGAGGTGAGGCCACTGACGAGGGTGTTTTCCTCTGCGTTCTCCTGAAAAGCGCTTTCTCGAACAGACGACAGATTCCAACAGAGCTTCTGGGAATGCCGAGGCTGAATGCCAGGGCCGCATCTTCCAGCACGCTCCGGTATACCGGGTGAGTTAAAATGAAGAGGAGGGGGCTCCCCACTTGATAAATGAGACAAAGGTGAACTGTGTGCTGGTGTCACGGAGCTCAGGTGAGTCTCGCTTTGAAGGAAAAGAAGAAAAAAGTTTCCAGCCTAAAGTAGGGTGATGATGATGCATGTCTGGGACAACTGTCATAAATCACATTAGGCCAGCGGGAAGCGGCAGAAACCTTGACTAAAAAAAAGGGCAGTATTCTTAGTAAAATGTAAAGAAAAGCAAACAACTTTTTTGTTCGGCTGATAAAAATGTAGATGTTTGATCTTCCACTGGAGGAAGCCGTCACGCTCAAGTCCTGGCGGTACAAAATAAACCACTGCCTGGCTCGTAACACTTTTGCTGACCTTTAAAAAAAACTGCATTTCCAACATTAATTGAGGTTAGCTCTTCAGCAAAACAGATGTGTGAGGAAAAAGAAAACTATTGCAAAACAATCCTGCGCGTCGGCGCCGAGGGAGCATCTTCAGAGCACTCTTTGAGCCTCCTTTTTGTAAAAGCTGCTGTCGCCGTAAATAATCCGAATCCATTTCCAACAGCAACCCTCGATGTGGAATCCGCACTGGGGTGTACTCACTCTTTAGTTAAGTGCACGCCGCCTTTTAGGCCGCTGTCAAACACGCCTTTGCCTCTGCCGCCAGCCAGAATCTGAGCTTTCAGCACAATCTCCTTGGCGTCTGGGAGAAAGAAAGACAAAAAGAAAAAAAAGGGTCAAAAAAAAAAAGATGAGAAGCGATTGAAGGTATGGTCAGCAGTCAGGGTGACCTCCTGAGTTAGAGGCTCCTACGCTTCAGCAGTGTTACTGAACAGGCAACACGGGTGCTGCCAACATAAAAAGGTGCTGCATCCCATAATAATAAAATAGGTATGTAAAGGAAAAAGTCCGAGTAACGAACATGCTGGGAGACATGCTGGCACTTTAAAATGGAACTTCCAGTTGACACTTGACTTGACACGCCTCTTCCATTAGTCAGATAATAACTTATTACATGCAAATCCTCTTCTGGTGCGGAGTAGGAAAAAGGAAAATCAAGTGTAAGAAAAACTGAAAACAATTCCAGAGAAGAAAAAAAAGAGGCATTGGTGCATCAAGATAGTGAAAATTGTTTTTTTTGTTTGCATCACAGCTCTTTGACTCCTAATGGAACCTCTCATATTAGCTGGAAATTACCAGCAATAAATGAATACATTAATAAATAAAGTTGGGGATTAAACCGACTCCGTGGAAGTGAGATCAGTTGTAGATCGAGTGATAAGCTGATGGAAGGAAGAGAGGAGTGAGAGACAGCGTGTGTGTGTGTGTGTAGAAAGGCACAAGGCTCAGAGATTAGACATAAATCTCTAAACATGTTGATAAAAACGAGTACAGCACAAAATTCTAGAGTTCACAGCCAGATGAAACGGTGGACCCTGCAGGCAGGTGGTGAGGAAAGCAGGCACAGAGGAAATGACTTCAGTTTTAAATGAGAAGGAGAAAGAACAAAAAAAAAAACCTCATAAGAAGAGGAGTCACAGATGTAGCCTGACAAAGGGGTGTGCGTCGTT
>CAAE01014674.1:502154-516653 GCA_000180735.1 Tetraodon nigroviridis | reverse complement strand
CAGCCAACAGGCTGCATGGTAAGGAGCGGAGAGCCATTATGGAGGCAGGATGACAGGCATGAGATGGCCTCTAACACCGGGAAAAGGCTGGTCCCTAATGAGAGCCGAGCAGAACGTGGAAGGAGAAGGAGCATGTAAAATTAGACGCTGTTCTGCTCAACTCAGACGCTGATGAATCAGACAAAAGAAGGGCATGTGAATTAATTTAACCAGAGAAGACGCCAGTGGGCCCGGTTTTAGAGCCGGAGCTTGGTGCCCCTATAGGAGTAAAACTTCAGTATTGAATCAGCTATGCACGAGGTCACCCTAATGAGGGCGTGGGGGCGCTCCAACAGACAGCTCTAAATTGTACTTTCTAAGATGTTAGCATGAATAAATGTTTGCGTCACTCTGTACATGAATGCAGCACATATGTGACATAATTAGCCATGCCCTCTGCAGCGCTCCATTCGGTTATTAGCCGAGTGAAAGCCCCTTTCTCGCGGAGGAGGGAGTCACGGTTGCATAATCGCTTCTCCGCTTGCATCTGTATCATGCGCAGCCCGCTGTGAAGATGCAGAGGAAAATTTTTCATCTCCATTTATTTGGTATATCTCGGGGACAAAGTGAAAGAGATTAACGCGGCACAACATCTCCAATCACATCACATGCGATCAGAGTAATGTGGTCATCGTCCTCGGGCCTTACTCGTTTCCTGGTAATGAGTGCAAATCAACTCCCAGCTGCACAGAGGACGTCGCCCCGTTCCTCCTCAGCACTCTTTCGGAAACGTTGTCTTCTCCCTCCCCATTCCTCGTTTCTGAGACACAAACTGTTGTTGGCAACTGCTAGCTTTGGTGTGACGTTCAAGCAAAGCCTTGATCCTGTGCAGGATGGTGGTGGATGAGGGGATGGACACGGGCGGGCTGACAATCCAAAGACGGCGAAACACAAGCGGGGTAGGGGCTGGGGGGTATGCCAACAAAAGCAGACGCTAAATGAAGAGGACTAATCAACCTCGGGCGAGAGAGGAGAAACAAACACGCACATTCAGGTGCGATCAAACACCGAGCCTGAGCTCCTGTAGATAAAGGCGGAAAGAAGAAAAAAAAACCCTCAACATCTGTGCTTGTCATGACAGCTTCTATTCCTGTTGCAGCAAAAAGGCAGTAAAATCACCACAACAATAAAAACAAATAGTAACCCTAGTTATGTTGCCATGAGTAAAGGGTACAGCAATTTAGCACGCACAACAAGCCTCCCAACAATTAGGGTTTGTTTGTCAGCAGCCCAGATTTCCACTAGAGCAGCTGAAGGCTCATTAAGCGACAAGAGCTGTGAAAAGTTTGCAAGTATCTGATGAGCAGTGCCCGTCAAACGCGTGCTGGCCCGCTCGGCCTGACAGGACTGCTCAGTGGAACACGTTTGTGAAGGAGATTTACAGATCCTTCATGTGATGAGCACAAAGGATCGCTGGAATCATCTTCTACGAGTTCAGCTTTCCATAAATGTTTCCCCTGATTCCGAATCTCCCGGCCTGCAAGATGGCCAGACAGAAAAGATTCACATTTTCCTGCTGTTTTATGACCTAGAAATCCTCCAACCTACACATCTAAATGTTAGCCTCTATCCTTTCCACTGAAAAATAAGTTTGAGGACTGTTTTCCATCAACCAAAATACCTTCAAGTTCTTTAACAAGGGACAAAGGAATACACAAACACCGGGAGAACCTGACCTGTGTTTTTAGCTCCATCTGAATATGTCGTTGCTCCATCTCTGTCTGTCTGCAGCTCTAATGATGCTATCTCAATGCTGCCCTGTGAAGGAGAATATCGGCACCCTGGACTGAGGTGTCATCTCTCCATGAGCACCTCCTCTAGTCAGTGCTCGCGTGGCGTCTGAGTCCTCATTAGAGGCCAGAACCACCTGGCTTTCTGAAAGAGGCAGCAGTCCTAATGACATGCGGAGCTGGCCCTGGTCTCCTCAATGACAGAGAGGTGCAGTTCAAACCTCTGCCTGAGGCGTTTTGGGCTTTTTTTTTATCACTGTCAAACAAGCAGAAGGTTGCAGTAATGACAACAGTGCAGTGAAAATGGGCACTGTGTCTGGAGAACGGAACGTTTGCGGCTCTTTTAATACTTTTGCAGGAATCCACTATGGGAAGCGAGGAAAAACCTGGAAAAATTCAATTTGATGAATTCCATCACTAGGAGAAAAAGACCTTTAACAATAGGCAAGTGGTGGTCTTACCAAGAGGGTGAGATCATCTCCAACAAGAGAACCACAAACATATTGATCCATAGGTGCACTCCACCCACGTACTCTGTCCGTCTGAGGCTAAGCCAACATTAGCATGGATGTATGGGGAGTAATCTCGACAACCTGAATAGTTGAGGGTGCGTAATGAGGAGGAGGAAACACTAAGCTGCTTACGGAATTCAGCTCTTTAAGAGACAGGCAGCTTTGCCCTGCAAAGCCTATTTACAGCTGTTAAGACAATTTCAGATGCGGAGTCGTGTCTCGCTGAACGTGAGGCCTGGAAGCGGCTGATGTATGGAAGGGAAAGACGCTCTGCACTGGGGCAGCGACGCCATGATGCGCACACATGGCGCACTGAGCCGTCTGTTGTTTAACATCTGTCTTCCTCCGTGACAGGATGAGACGACTGACATGAGCTGAGCGTGTTCATCATCAGGATCACTGCAGGTGTGGGAGTCAGGCGAGATAAAAATACATGCAGCTCCCTGCTCCTGACACCCCCCCACAACACATTACAATTAATATTACTGTTTTGCTCAATGGTGCTAAGCTGACCCCAACAATCTTACTCAAATATTAAATCAGTATTGTTGTTCTGTGTTATTGTGCATAAAAACATTCCATGAGTCACATCACAATAAAGAAGGATTAACTCACAAACGGTCTGCTCTTTTGTCAAGTGTGTATTTGCCTTTCACAGCTTAAGCAGACAATAGTGAACACAGTGCACGCAGAATACAGATGCTAAATGAGCAAACCCCTGTGGTAAAAGCAGCAGCGAACGCAAACCAATGGGGAGCCAAAGCTGCGGAGACACACAAACACCCGCTTTGGAGGCAGAAAAGTGGATAGTTGAGGTCACATCGATTTTCGTGCGGCGAAAAAACACACGGTCATCAATTTGGAGCATCTTAGCGGAGCTTCGAGGTTGTCGGATAACTGCATAACAAAGTCCTTTGCCCCTCAGGTTTCTGTACATCAATATATGCATACAGTCGTCCCCGTGGCTCCTGTCTGCTCCACCTTTGAAGAGGACGCGTTACCGTCGGTTGTACGTCCCATCAGAAATGAACAAAGATGGAGGAGGGCGGCCTCGTCCCTCACTGCTCCAGACTAAAGGGGCCGCGCTTGCCTCCACTCTCCACGCTAACTGCTATTGTCAGCACTTGCCACCCGAGACTCCCTCTGTTTTTTTTTTTTTTTGAAGGGGAAAGATGAAAGTGGTCTTAAAAGGCTCTTGAAGTGTTTAAGTGCACGGGGCCACTCTAGTGGGGATTATGAATGAGAGCGGAGGTAATGTGCGCGGAGGAGAGGTCTTACCGCGCTCCATGTTTTAACCACGTCTGACAGACTGTGCGCGTGTCGAGGTGTACAGTCGCAACACAAACGCCCCTTGCCCGTTTAAAGGCTCTGTTGGGTTTCACTGGTGAGGCAGGATCCGGAGCCAAGGGATTACACTTTTTCCTAGTGGGTCGACTCAGGAACAGCCAAGGAATCAAAAGCACCGGCGGGCGCACAGCAAAAGTGTTAGGAAACCAGAAATGGCTGTGTCGCTTCTTACAAATTCACTGCTCGATGAAGCATGTAATGGCCTTATTACAGCGCGCGGGTTCGGGCCAGCATTATCCAGATAATGGCTTTATCGCTAAGTTTCGTGACAGTTTGGCTTAAAGAGGAAGTGAGGCATGAGTGATGCTAATGTCCCGCGGTAACCTATTGGCACTCCACGCCAACAAGAGGGCTCCGATCTCTTTTATTTATTAAGCACAGTTAGAAAACATTAAAAGTAAAAGGTAAATCAAATGAGGAGCATTAGGAATTTGCTAAAACTTGCCATTGTTTTGTTTTGTTTTTTTTTTTTTAAATCAAAATACAAACAGGAGTAATTGTTTTCCCTTTTTAATTAGTACTGACTATAGCATTTTTGGCAGCTGTGAAGGTGCGAGAACACAACTATTTTTAAAATTAATGACAAACAACTGTTCAAACATCACAGAGGTTGATGTTAATCCCCTCTACACCATTTGAGTGACAAGTAATTAACAACATACCTGCTGCCGTGATAATTGGAGGGACAGGCAGGTAGCAGCCTTATATTTAGAGTGGTAGATGTTTGGTGTTGTTGCTCATCGGCAGGATTCTGAGGGTATCTTTTCGAGTCCCTGCTAGGAAGAGAAGAGCCTATAGAAGAAACCGGTTAAAATCCTCAAAAAGTGACAGGAGCTACAAAAAATACAGGATAGTTACTTCTCTTCTAAATTGACACACTTCATCTTCACCTGCATTAAAATGCTGAACTCTCGCCGAGAAGGCCGACAGGAAAACAAACAGCAGACAGGCATGCCAACGGAGGCGACGCGGCGTGGAATTATTTGCAGATCACAAGCCGGAGGCACAGAAGGAGGTCTGAGCTGCCGCAGAGCGGAGATGACTAAATGAGCAGATTCAAAACACTTTAGCTCAAGGCCAACAACAGTGTTGTTGAATTTCTTCTTTCTTATTATATCCTCCATGTTAGGCGCAGTATGTGGGACGGCGATGTAACTTTAAGGGCTCGTGAATATCTCCGGGAGCTAAAAAGGAGGACAAGAAAACAATATCTCAAAAAGGATAGCATAAAAAAAAGCATAAAAAGGCAAAGGCGCTTGGTGACGTCTTCTTCAGCCCAAGATGTTTGATCAGGACTGAAGTCTGCAGACGCTGTGACTAACTACATTTCTGTCCTTCAAACGTAGCTACAAAAAGAACAGACGCACTCCCACACACACCTCATCAGTGTTTTAATGTCAAGGAAGCTCACTATTATTCAGTAAGCCAACATATCAAATGAACTCTCCCTCTAATAAGCACACATGAGACTTGACAGCCAAGCAGAAAAAACAACTGTTTACACTGAATATTCATAAGCCAGTGAAGTATATTAAAATAGTTCCTACCTCTGATAATTGTTTTTTTTTTTTTTTTTTTAAACACGCCGAGGCTGTGTTAAAGAAGGTGAAGGAGAGCAGCAGAAGGTAGACGGAGGGAGGAGGGGGTGAATGAGGTGTGGAATAAAAGCAGAAGAGAACATATCAGGCAGCGATGAGGAACATGTTGCCAAAGCAGAGTTGGGGAGATACGGAGGGCAACACGCTGTGACCCAGCTGATAAATCGGGTTTTCATTTACATGCAGGGAGTAGCTGTGACTCCCATTCATCACCCGAGCACGGCGGAGGATAAGCATCTGATGTAGCTTCCTCCCACCGTAGCTTCGTCATTGAGCGATGGCTGGCTGCGACAGGATGCGCAGACGGGGGAGGGACTGGATATGTGATTTTGGTTTGGAATCTGGACTGAAAATCCATCAAGATCTGCTCAGCAGATGTGAGCGTCAAGCGGGCGGGTAAGTGGGCGGGGGTGGGCAGAGTGGACCGCATGATCGAAGTCTTGCGGAGTCAGTGTGCAAATGTCCATTTGCGTCCACATGCAGATGCTGACATGTGGCAGTGGGTGCTACTGCAAGCAGGAGAAATCTATATTCATCACGGGGCTCAGTGCGATATCTCTGAATTTAGTAGATAGCAGCTTGGTCATGTGACTGGGTGTAAGGCATGTGTGTATGTCACCGTATACCATACTGCAAATGCAAAAGAGATAGAAAACAAAAAACAAAAAAAAGGAGAAAAAAAAACTACAATCTACAAACCTGAACAATGGAAGTTTCAAATTCCAGGCCAAACACGGCAAATCGCAGACAAAAAATTGTCTGACGATCAAAATCAAATCTCCACACACCAAGTTAGTCTGATTAATCATCCTATCAGTAAAAAAAATGTTTGATTTCTGATTCTTTTTGTGGTCTCGTTGATAAACGGAGTCAATGTGGGACTTTTCAAACACCTGGCAGTCTGAACTTGAAAACCCATGATCACAGGCTTCTTAGGAATGATCAACCAATATCTAATGATTATCCATTAAGAACAAGTGGGGACATAGATACAACTCAAACTTGATCCAGTCTCGTCTGCAGTCCTCTGCTGTGGGTAACGAGGTCCGGGTTCTAAACTAAAGCAGAAGGGCTGTAGTCGCAAGTAAAAGCTAGTCAATGATTGGGAAAAACCTGGAGCTCCACTGAAGGATTGCCAATTGTGGTGTGAAACACGTCCATCTCAGGTTGTAACACACTTTTGCTAAAGCTCTTCCTGACCTGTCCTTCACAGTAATTCAAAAAACTTTTCCTCCTGATTATCAGGCCTACGAGAAGAGCGTCAGGATAAAAAGAACGATTCAAAGCTGGTAAAACAACCTGCAGATGTTCATTCATCTGTGAACAAGAGAAGCGTCACCTCTGCAGAATGACTGTCTGCAGTCTACTGCAGTCTGTCTGCTCCTCCGTCACCTGCTGATCCTGTGATTGGGTGAGTGTCGCGACGATAGAAGAATAACCCAAACCCTCGCCTGGAGAAGCGGGCTTTTCCATCCTCACTGGAGGTGTAGAACCACACTTCCCAGAACTCACCTCACTACTTGGAATAACAGGCAGATTAGGGGCTACTTTGACCTCTTTTCACATCAAATGGAATGAGAGCAGTTTTTCTTCACCACCATCTTTTTTTCCTCTACTTTGGTTCTTCGCTGGCAAAATTGTTAATTTGGGCTCTGTTGCTTTAGTCTAAGTCAGTGTTGGAAAATAAGGACGGCCTCCTTTAGCTGCCATTAATCCCGAATCACTCTCACAGCCACCAAACTGCAATTCAGCCACTGAAATAACACTGGGGCCTTTTTTTAATCTGCTTCTTTAGAAACACCTGACCATAAAAGCACCACTCAGTCAATTATCCACACACTTTTCAGCCCCTGAAAATGCGCACAAAAGGCTGTGATATTCTAATCCCATGTTTTTTTAACATCTGTAAAAGATAAGATGAAAAGCACTTGATCACATCTTGTTATATTTCGAAGCTTTGGAGTGAATACAGTTAAGAAGCACTGAGAAAAAATAGGCACAGACACAAAAGCTAAATTAAAAAAAACAAATCAGGTTCTAAACAGGAAATGGCGAGCATGAGCGATTTTAAAACAAATTACTGCAGATGAGCGCGTGAAGAAGAACCGAGCGGACGCAAGTGCTAAGCTGCAAAGGCACAAGCCGCCACACATAACCACGTAGCACAAAGACGCGATTAGACCTGATAAAACTTCAGCCTTGATTAGCTGTTTGCGTGTCCTGCAGTGGGACCACGGAGGCAGTGGTAATGTTCAGCAGTACCTTACAGCAGCGACGGCCATTAAACCCAAGTTTATGTAGAGCAGTTAAAGCGCAGCTGTTGTATTCATTGTTTCCACTCACAGAATGGCCTTGCATGACCGGAGGTTCCCCCTGAGGTTTTAATTATGAACAGACTAGAGACCTTCTCTGAAAAAAACAGTATTTTCAACGATACCACCTTGTTAAATATGGATTTCCATTAAATCTTTACACCCCGAGTTAAACTTTAAGGGCTGCACAGACTATTTGGCAAAGCTTTCTTGGAATTCTTAGTAACTTTGGTCCTGCCTTGTAAACCTTAAGATGGATGCCGCAAGCGTAGTAACGCAAGCGTGTCTTTTTCCTTGGCCGCAATTCAAATCACCGTATTGACCCAAGCTGGGGTTAGAATTAGGACATTTTCCCAAAGTGAACAGTAGTAAATTAATGTAAACTAAAAAACAGACTTTTACCAAGGTGAGATGGATGCTAAAACAAGCAGAAGACTCTCGGTTAGCTAGCACTGACTTGCTTTAACAGAGATGCTACAAGTAGCACAGCTGTGGAAACGGCAAACATGAGTGCAAATATTTACTTTATCCAGTTCTGCTCAGTGGTTTCATCTCTGAGCTAACGCCCGACGTCTCTTTCACCCCCCCCAAGGGGATGTTGCAATGTGAAAAATGTCATTTAGCTCCAGTTTCTGTAAGAACAGAAGACTGTGGCTGCATGACCAAAGTGCCCTCGCAGCAGCTTTTCTACATCCACTAATGTTGTGCACTGCAGGCGAAGCATCAGTGCTGCTGCCCAAGCCTTATTACAAAAAACATGATAACCCTCTGCTAGCTGATTGGTACGTGCACGCCATTAATAATACGTCAGTGAATTATTTTCTCCTTTTTTGGTTAACAGTGACAAACCTCCTGCCCCTGGGGAGAGTGCACACGTCTCCTACTACTCACTGAGCTTCTTTGCAGCCTCCAGGGCGTCAGAAGCCGTGTCGGCCACGTAGAAACGCTGGACGGCCACGCCACTCTCTTGCATCAGCTTCTTGCTTTGGTACTCCTGTAGGTTCAGCCATCTTCTTGGAGTCGACCAACTTCCCTGGAGAAGCAGAAGGAAACAGGGTTATGAAAAAATGCTAAAACATACCCATGTAGAGAAATCTCTACTGGCAAACTTCTCAGTTCCACCTTCTCTTCAGCTGGAGAGAAACACGCTGTCCCCACCAATCAGCAGGAACCACTGAAAAAGCTTGTCGCAGAACTTCATCAGAGCCAGTAAAGGTTATTTTCCAGAACAGAACATACCGCTTCTTGGCCTTTTGTTTCACATAACCAACGGCGGTAATGAGGGGCATCTGTAGGTCACCTCTGCTCCCTCGTCTGAAAGGTACAAACGCGGACCTGCATTATTCATGTATTTCCGAAGCAGCGCGTCTAAATGTGGGCAGGGCGAAGGCTCTCATTCCCATCAGTCCCGACTGATGGCTGGGCAGTCTTGAAGGGGTTCATTGGTAGAACCAGATCTGTGGATATGAGTGTTACATAGAATCAAAAATCAGTTGGATTGTCAGAAAAAAATCTTCACAGCCTAAACAAAACAGGCTGCAAAGTAAAAATGTGTTCTTTTGGACCACTTGAGCTCTGTCAGGCCACTGGAGGGCCATCTTAGCCAGGTTCGCTCAGCTGCCTGTCTCTGACACTCTGTCTTTGGGTTACTTCACTCAAAAGGTTAGGGTTCAACCAATTTCTGTGCAAGAGTTCTGATCTGAAAGAAGGTGGACCTCTGCAGCCTGCACACTCATCTGAGGTGGGTATTTTAGACACGTGTGCTGGTCTAGAAACAAATGTCTGCATTCACTACAGCACTCTTCCACACAGTCACTGGGATAGCTGGAGACCTCTACTTCCCACCGTAAACCACAGTGGGGGGGCATTGTTAAAGCTGCTCAGTCCTGGTTTTGTGTAAGTTTTTTAAATGGCTGTTTTGTTACCTTAGACAGAAAAAGTGCTGAAAAGTGAGAGAGCAGCTACACAGGCAGCCTTTCCCCAAAAAGGACGGGTGATTACCAGGACAGCTGAATTGGACAAGCGGTGGCCCTCTGAGCAGTGGCAGTCACCACAGGCAAAAAACCAAAAAACATTCTTCAGACCGTTTCCCCCATCTATTAAAAAAACAACAAAGTAAATCCTATGAAAATAATTGAACTAGATGTGAACAAACTGGATTTTCTGAGCCTCAACATCTGTCCTTACAGCTGATAAGGTGACCGTTTACATTGGTTAAGACTTTCGCCTTCAGGTGCCGCACCGATGTTTGCACATCCTGTCTGTAAAAAGTACCAACCACCAGAAACCCAGACCAGGACGTGAGTGTGTTTGGGACACATGATGTCTGGATCAGGACCAGGAACAGTCTGCATGACCTCTCATCAAATCACCATCTTTATTACTAATCCAGAACGGTTTGAAAGCCCCTAATTAAAACGTGTTTTGGATGCTAATCACGCTGTTTTTGAGTCTTGAAGAATGCGATAAACATCCATTTCGGGCTGCACATTTCATAATAATGTAAGTAATACTTGAGAAGCAGCAGAAGTGGTGAGTGGCAGCACAGCAGGCAGGCAGGCATTTGGCCTGCAGCCCCCCCTTCCCCCAAGGACACACGCTCTGCAGCAATCATCATCAGCCGCACTTTAGAGACAAACCTACCTGAGCTTTTCCACCAGGCTACTGCCTCTTCAAACAGACACACACAGCCCGCATCACACTAATACACACAACGAAAAAAAAAAAAACCCTGAACTGTGCGCTCTGACATGGGGGCCAATCTCGCATAAATATTCATAGAAAGCTCTGATACACACAAAAGCACTCACAATACTTCCTGGTGGAGGCAGAGGCGGGGCGCAGCGGTAACAATGGTAAACAGAAATATTCTCTACTGATGAACATGTAAGAGGCACTTATGGAAAAAAAAAACCCTTTCTGCAAAAATAGGTCGTTTTCTGCAAAGCATGCAGAGAAGTCTAGAGAGCAAAGTGAAAATTTCATCTTCTGTCGCCACCTTGAAGTCTGTAAAAGTTGTTCTGATGCCAAAGATGGGTAAGAAACAGGGGAAAGTAATCTAAATTTATCATTCAACTAATGGCAGTCCTCAATGACTCAGTTGCTCACAGCAACTGAGGAATCGCCCAAAAATTTTGCACTTGCACATTTTTACACGTGTTAGATGTCGTCCTGCTGTCTAAACAAGCCATACGAGGACAGATGAGGATTTGCCTTCCTCTCTCTTAGTTTTAACCGGCGCAAAAGTCTCCCGCAAGAAAAGTTTCGACATTGGTGCATAAACACAGCGCACGAAGACGGAATGCGAATCAGTAGAAAGTCTTGCATAAAATATGGCACCAAACTGTCACTCTCGCCGCTGAGCACCCAGAGTGGCTTCGCTCTCAAACGCAGAGGACAAACGGCGCGTTGGCAGCAGCTGCATCAGATTGCAAAGTCCTTGTCACGGCTGTACTTATGTACGAGTGGCACTGAAGGACGAAACCTCCCCTGAAGCCGCTCCCTATCCCAACGCGCCCCTCTGCTGAGTCCATAAGGTATTCGGCATCATGTGGCACAGACGGGACTCGTACGAGGCCTTCTGCAAAGATATTTCCTGACATACAGCTTTTCCGCTGT
This sequence comes from Tetraodon nigroviridis, assembly GCA_000180735.1. Classification (NCBI taxonomy): domain Eukaryota; kingdom Metazoa; phylum Chordata; class Actinopteri; order Tetraodontiformes; family Tetraodontidae; genus Tetraodon; species Tetraodon nigroviridis. Next base: position 505,497 of record CAAE01014674.1, on the reverse strand, counting down.
TTGTCTTTCCGATAAACCCGAGGAGTCAATATCCTGAGGCTAATTTAAAGCCGCCGTCTTTATCGCCCTGTGTAGAAATGTAGCCTGGTGTCAGAGAGCCACCAAATGGGAATTTATTAGGGCCATAAGTTTTAATTTACAGGGGAATGTTACAGAGTAGGCAATCACCTTCGATCAGGCCCATAAACACCAGACAATGTCAGTGTGGCACCGCTCGTTAATCTGCTGCCTTCTCGAACTCCAAATTTCCTTCCGGTCTGCCTGAGCACACGCTGTGTGTTTACAGGAATTTACTTTTGCTGCTTTGTAGATGTGTGAAAAGTGTTTGGACACACGCTGCTTTGGCTGCTTTTTAAGAAAGCTTTAAAGTCTCTCTTCTTTCTTTAGTGCGCTTGCAAAGTCTCTAAAAAGCTATTTAAATATTTAGAAGCAATATACCAGATTTAAATACAGTCCAACCACAAAAGATGTACTACAATGAGCTTCCAGAGATGCTAAATATAACAGTGGTATCCCCAGATGTCTGGTGAGGTTAAAATCCTCATTACACGTCACGGCCAGAGCCTAACCCCTTTGAAACAACGCTGCCTTATTAGCGACGACAAATGACTGCAGAGTTAATTAACCAAAATGCTCCTTAAGGGGCATTAAAAAATGTTTAAGAAATTAACAGATTGCCAGTTCAACAATTCTGTGTAATTGATTTGTTCCCATTCAGGTTATGAACTCATCGCTTCCCCGCCTTTTCTCCCCTGTCCATTTAGCTAACCATCCAGAAATAATTTAAACGGGAATTCTGTGGTGTCCATTTCCATGAGTGCCGGCGAAACTCGAGCGCGCGGTTATCAAAATCATTGGCGCACTGATTGCTGTGGAATGTTTCTCTGCTAATGAGGTGGCAGCGTGCTACTTAGCTGCAACTCATAAGTACAGGCTGTCTTGCAATTAGACATACACTGTGTAGCAAGCCATGAAAGAGGTGACACACTGAAGGAAATGGAGGAGGCAAAGAAGCAGAGCTGATTTGAATTTTCTGCATAAACAGGCCTGCCGGATTTTCGCTGAGAGCTAGCCATGTAGCAAGAACCGTGTCTCCTGAAGCATTAGCGGTCGAACTCTGAAAGCCTGTACCGCTTTAATTATTACAGCACTTGAGTATTGATGGCGGGCCTTTCTCTCGCTTCCTTGTGCTGCACCACCTGCGTGTTTCTGGATGAAGAGTCATGGAAAAGATAAGAAATCTGTATGCATATGCATGGCATAACTGGATCAGGGGAGATATTCTGCATGTGTAAACAGGTTGACAGCCCACCGCCTACTCGATGGGGGTTCGAGATCATTTTCTTTCTCAGTCTTATTACTGCTAGCCCACTCTTTAAATGGCTGCTTTTTAAATTGTGTTTTGGGACAATTAGAGTATGAAGAGAGCAGACAACATCTGCCTGTGGAGAACACAGCAGCAGCAGCAGCAGCAGCAGAGTTAGGAACAGCAGCGGTAGAACGGAGATGGTGGTGGGAGCAGGAGAGCGTGGCTGCAGGATTAAGATCGATACGATTTGCATCATTGGCAGGTCTTTAGACGGGGTAGGTCTAATCTCCCGCAGACAGGCGTAAGAAAAGGAACCCTAAGTGTGGTGTCTGTACAGATAGGGATTTCAATAATTAGCATGGTTAATAAGAGAAGGTGTTTGGAGTCATGTTCAAAGCTCAAGTCTGGTGATTAGATAACACTAAAGCAGAGAAGGGAAAGAGAAAACGGTGCCAAAGTTCACCCTACATGTCAAGCAGAAGCTATATTTGTAACAAAGCCTACACTCTTTTTTGTTGCCAACTTATGTAATGTCTTTGGTCAAATAATCAAATACGCCTTCTATGACAAAAGCAGGAAAAAAAGGGTAGCAGAAGGACATAAAAATGGGCCTTAAACACAAAAACTAACTTTACAGCCCCAGAGTCAGCTGGGTGTTGATGTGAATGGCTGGTTCCATGATTATTTCTCTCTTCTCACCCATATTGGTTGATTCTTGGCAACTTGTTTTTAAGCTGGAACATCAAACAAGTTTATTAAACCATAAAGCATAAAGTTTTTCCGAACATCCGTTTCTGGAAAATAGGAGGATTGTAGAAGTGCTGACTGCAACATCTGAATGTTTATCATATCGAGAATGGAACACTCAAGCACCATTAGCGCATACTAAAGGTTTCATGTTTAAATGTCATATCTCGCAGATGATTAATAAGTTAGAAGGTGATTTATAATATGTTGCACTCCAGGAATTACAGCTGCCTGCATCCACTGTCACTGTTTCCTCAACTAATTCCAGGTCTGCCCTAACATTTCTCCTCATTATCCAAACAGCAACAACAACAGAAGTTACGCCGATAGGAGAGCGCCGACTCATTGGATCCTTCATTTTGCTGCCAACGTCTCCTAATGACTGCAGCCTTTTTAAATTATTGAGAAAGCCTAAGCACCTCACCAGCAACAGAGATGGCTATTAACCTTGGTGAAGCGATATTCAAATCCAGTTAGAGCTAACTTCATCCTGCAGTATCCCTGGCGGGGAGGAAATGTAAATGTGTTCCAGCCGAGACAGATGGAGGAGCCGCCCCGTTGTTTGAAGTACCACCAGAAGTAGTCAATGCATGCGGAGAGTTCTTTGCTATCCCCCCCTCCCCACCCCCCCACCTTAAAATATTCAGGACCCAGTCTCATTGAGATAGAGATAGCTCCTGTCTTTGTGTTTCCCTTCCAACTGTGCTGGGCTCGGAGACAGCTGCGTTACTAAGCAGGCGTACCTTAACCCCCCCCTCAAAAAAAAAAGAAGTACCATTTAAAAACTCACTACTAAGCAGCGACAGTGAAAAACAGCCTGAGGATTATCTCGCTGCGCAGACAAGAATTCAGAAGATGTGATTTATGAGAGCGAGTGAGAATGTGTGAGAGAGCGACAGAAAAGGAAGAACCCCGGCATTCTCCCTCTCTGTAAAAGCATGCTGGATCCTGAGCATCTGGATATTGTGGTGTCCCCTGCTCCGGAGCTGACAAATCATCCTAAATTGAATTCCCGCCCTCAGCCGACACACTGTCAGATAATGTGATTACACTGCACAGATAGCAGGTTGTCAATCAGCTAGGGCTGATACTGCGCTACAGAGAGAATCCCTCATCATCACTCTTATCACTGAGCTGAAGGAAGAGAAAGAAACAGAGACAGCAAGTGAAGGTGAGGGGGGGGGGGGGGGGGGTAGATGAACGAGACAGGTACAGTCGCCGATTTCAGTCACTTTTTCCACACTCTCACTCAAGGCTCTACACAATGGCTGTGTGCTGAGAATCGCT
>CAAE01014674.1:475512-501895 GCA_000180735.1 Tetraodon nigroviridis | reverse complement strand
GGGTCATGCTTTGCCAAGTCTGATTAGAGACTGGGAAAAGAATATTTGAATCTCTCACCTGGTTGATATGTGTTGTTAATGCAGTACAATCTTTTACATCTGCATCCGAAGTAGGAAAACATATCACAATATTCCAATTTGAAATCTGAATGTGTCATATTCGTGTGAATGTTTTATATTAAAAAACGTTGAAACTGTATAAATGTTTCTGTACTCAGAGGTGTTTGGAATATATGACACTTAGGACTTGGAATGTAATATTAAAATAACAGGACTGAAATCCTGAAAAGAAGTTACAGCAGTTATGCAATGCAGACACTGAAAATATGCAAACACACACACGTGATTCTATAATGAAGAATTGGAGGCTGGTGTGTTGTTGTTTGACACACAGACTGGTTTTTTGCCCAAGACTTTTTTTCTGAATTTAATGGGTACTAAATAAAACAGATGGGATTATAAACTTTTTCATAGGCTGCACTGTTACATTATTTTGACAAGAATATAACTGCAGTCATTTGCAATGGTGCAAGGACCAAAGTGCAAAAGTTGACCTTTTTACTGTGGACTTATCAGAAGGTGAAAGCAGTTAAACTTACACAGGCTGGAGGTCGATTTCCTAAATTTGCAAGGTAACATATAGATGATGGTACTGATAAATCAACATTTTACACAGCAAACCACAAAATGCTTGCAGCAGGCGAATAAACCCACTTTATTGTGTCCAGAATCCAGCACTGATAAAGCCTATCTGTCAAGCTAAACCTGTTAGCCATATAGCTGCAGTAAAAGTTTCCCAAAGCGACAACAACGTACATTCGGTCCTGTAAACAGATCAGACACGGATCGCCTGCTCGTTGTAACGTGAACGCTAACGGTACCTTAAGTTTGTCCAGGAGTATATGTTTAGAGGTTGCAGCCCTCAATCCTCTTACGGCCGCCTGTGATGCCATGGATGCAGCCATGTTGGTTCTGACGTCCGGAAAGATGACGTAGTAAGCACGTGCGACAGCACGCGGTGATTTCATAGGTAGAAAGCCCAAGGTGGGTGGAGCTTTAACGGGAAGTACGCAAACACGTATTTAGGTATACATAAACTGTCATTTTTATTTTATTATGTTTTATGCATGGTAGGAAAAATAAACGATGATTTAAAATATTACATACATTGGGGAGAATCCTGAAAAACTGGTAAAAATGTGGAAATACTGCATTCAATAAACACTGGACTCCTGCTGCTGAAGCACTGAAGCACAAAAGCAATAGGGGGGCTCATCTTAGCACATGATCAGAGGATGAGCAAGGTTGTCCCGCACCACAGAAGAAGGGCGAGCTGCATGCAGCTCTCATTTGAGGTCCCTTTGGCTCCGCAGGGGGAAAGGCTGACAGTAGCTGCACTTTGGACTCTGGAGGTTGATTTAAATCAGAAGCAGGGTGGTTGAACCTTGAGCTGAGAGCTGCTGCTGCGTACGTACGGTGCATGGCTTAAAAAACAACAAGCAAACTGCCTACTGAAACACAAGTAGACACCTGGGCCAAGAAAAAAAAAAATGTAGAGGTTTGTGCCTTGTTACATGATAAAACTCTAAACCTCGCACCATAAAAATGAACTATAAGAAATCTAGGAGAATGGTATAGGTGTGCACACATACAAGAATTTTGCATCTGAAAGCAACAGGATTCATTCAGATACTTGCAGCTCCTCATGGGGGAATTTAGATGTTTTAAGTTTATGTTTTAAATATTTAATCCCATGTGGGAGTACATTGCACAAAATGACCAACATGATCCCAGTCAACAGGATTTACCCAGGAACACACGGATTTACTGTAAGTGTCTGAGGAAGATCTTTGTAGTTTGTGACCTTGTAAATGGGACAAACAATCACTGAGCTTAGCTGAGAGGTATCGGTAGGTTGAGATAAAGAGCGTGGGATGTGTGAGCTGCTCTTGTCTGAATAGCTAAATAGCCCACTCACACAGTCCTCCAGAGCCCTCATTACATGCCGCATCTTGAAAGGGCAGAGAGGGCAGAGCGATCATAAAGAGCAGTGATTATGACAGGGGGAGGGAGAGAGAGGAATGAAATACTCACTTAGAAACCATCAGTGTCAGCAGGCTGGGGAGAAGAAAACAAAGGGCACATGATATGAACAACTGCAACTATGAGGTTTTTATTTTTTTTCCAAAAGCCATTATGGTCAAGTAGTATATTTGTGAAAATAGAAAGGAAAAAAAGTACATTAAAATAAGATTGACAGAGTTGGATTTTTTTTCCGTTTATTCAGTTCTGTTTTTGAACACAAGCTTTTGATAGGCAGCGATCTGTAGTCTTGTGCTTTTCACTCAGCTAAAAGCAGAAAGGAAATGAGCAGAGTCACACTGGCACAACATTTTAGAACATCAACAACTGCTGGGAAATGTAATTGTATGTCCTGCATCTTTGGGCTGGTGCACTCGGGCTTCATCTCGTGATCTACTCCTAAGAATGACAGAGGAGTGATTCTGCACAGCTCTTATCATTCGCTCTTTCATATTTGGTCTTATCGGGGGATGTTTTGTGCTCTCAAGTGAGTTCATATTCAGCTGGGACTCCAAAAAAATCAATGGCATTTGCTAATGCTATTCAAATATTCTCATTTGGGTTGGTGTCTAGTCTCGCCGAACAAAAGCTGTTTTTATGCAAGGCGGTCACGTCAATATTTTCCTAGAATACAAAAGCGGTGAGTGTTCTGTATCCTCAGAACAAATTTGTAACTATATTGGATTTTCAGCTCAATGGTGATTTTACAATGATGTTTTATCTCTGATATCTCTACAGGTTCTAAGTCAAAACTTCAGTTTTCTGAATAATAAATGGCGTGGCGACCATGATGCTTTGTACAACAGATAAAAGGGAAACAACCTTTACATAGGAACAGAAATCTCTAAAACACGTAAATCATGCTAGTCAGATATTGAATAGGAATCAACTGCGTAAGGTAAGCAGTAAACATTGAGAGGTCCAACATGCCAGTACAAACTGCATGTGGAAAAAAAAGAAAACATCCATCTGATACTTATCCCCTGAAAATGAATGAAAAGGTATCTGTCTGTGCTCACCTCTGTGCTCTGGCCTGACACTAATGCTGTGGAATGTCTCGTCTCATCCTTTCTCCCCTGGGTAAAATACAGAAACACGGACAGAGCGAAACCACCTTGAGCCTTCCCTGGATAATCTTTAACCATTTTCCACTCAGCAAGTTGCAAGCTGTTAGAACACCAGTGATGGTGAGCCACAGCTCCCAACAGGCTGTGCGGTCACCTTATACTTAAATAAACATCTGCAGGCCTTTCCTGCAGCATAAGGACGTCCAGTGTGTTGCCATCGCAGATGAAGTTAGTGTTTCCCCATTATCATCACGTACAGAAAAGAATCATATCAGTTTTGTTGCCACAAGTTGAGAAGTTCTTTATATATCACAGCCATAAAAGAAGGCGTCAGTTGGTGAAGCCCTCTTAGTGGCCGGCCCCTGTAACTTTTTTGCTTTTCTGTCACTGTCACACTTGAGTGAAACACTGAAACACTTGAGTGTTTTGGAGAGTAGGAGGGGGGGTCCTGTGACATCAACCCTAACCCCAACACTAACCCCCCAACACACACAGTCTTGATGCTTTAATAGGGCAACCTCTGGCTAAATGCAGATACAAACAGGGCTAGGAGGCAGCTCGCTAGATCTGACCTCTTTGAGTGAATGTATACCAGGCTCTGAGAACCAGAACTACAGGCAGCACAAACAAGAGCAAGAACACTTTATGTGCACGTGAAGACGCACAAGCGGACCTAGCTTTGTAACACAGCAACAAATCCAGTCAGACCTGCATGTTTAGATAGTTTCATGATGTGTTTGCATATAGATTTATGCAGCATTAGCTATCCCCGGAACAGTTTTGTTGTCTATTCCCAGAATACCAAATGAGTGCGTGAGATACGGAATTAATGCACTTAACTGCTGAATCAACAAGCGAGGATTCAAGCAGCTTAGTCACACAGGCAGTGAGCAGACTGCCTGACAGGAAAATTAAAACAGGCGAGAAGACAAATGCCGAGGCCTGACGTTGAGCAGACAAAAGGGGGAAGCGGTGGGAAGAAGCAGGGACGGTCACTGCCACCCCGTGCTCAGCACATCTTTTGATATGACAGACGGCAAACATAATTAGTCATCGTTTTCTCTGCTAACCCTCGGAGTTCACGGTGTCAGAGGCATGCATATGTATGAGGCTGAGTCCTTCGTTTCATCCCAGCATTTGCTCCCAAAGGGTTTGGAGAGATTATGCCCCAGTAAACATTTTTTTCACTCCAGAAGAAGAGTGAGGCTGACTTCCTCCCTTCTCACCACCACCACTTAACTTTTTAACTTCCCAACATATCCGATTCTTCCTCGCGCGTGTGCTCCGGCGGTGCTGCATCGGGCTCTCCCGCAGATGCCTGCCAGTCACGCTCAGCTGGAAGCTCTCCATTAACGTGCTTTGCAGTAACACGCTCGATGCTTGTGGGCAGATGCGTCAAATATGTCTCATGAAGTGTGGGAGGAGCCCCCCACGTGAAAATGTGCAGCTCAGATCAAAGCGAGAGGCACGTTTTTGCCACGTCGCATGAGAGGAGAACCGATTAAGGTGAATCATCTGTGTTAAGCATATTTGTCTTCGCAGCAAGAACCACTGGCATCCTTCTTGAAATATCTAGACCACAGTGATATCACATCGCTCACACTGATTAGAGTGTGCTTTCTTGTGCTTTTTAAAATAAGGAAATTGTTCTGGTAGAATGGCCTGAATGAGTAGATAAATTGTATAAACCACTACAGCGTAAGCAGTCGGCCGACCTTTAACCTTTCTTTTAGGCATAACTCACAACTGGTGCTTAAACATGCTGCTGCAAAAAATTAATTTCTTTCATCATCACTGGTTAAGCGTTTTGTTGACTGGTGCATAACTTTAGTGTGAGAACGGCTGCAGCTACATTTCTGGCAGCAGATCATGTGGCTCCGCTTTTTATTTACAGTTTCAGTATCACACATGGTGGGGGCTCACAAGTACTGGAAAGCGTACACTGAATTAAAAAAAAAGAAAATCTGCTTGATATGCTAAAACAAAACACACACGCACACACACACGCACACACACAGACATCAACACAAGGGCCAGGCCAACAGATGCTGGGAAAGTGCTTAGATGTGCATATAAACAAACCCTGATTCCTTTGCAGGCCTCCCATCACACGCTGCCCCCACTCCGTCACCAAAAGGTGACCAGGTAACACATTTTAACTTTTAGCCGCTGTTCTCCTACTTTTAAGTCACCTCACAGACCTGCAGCATATTTCTGCCCTTCCTGCCCGTCACTGCAAGTAAAGCAGCAAGTTTTAAGTTTTTATTTTTTTCTTAGCAGTTCTGTCGACGCTCGCCATGTTGGGTCAAGCATGAAAAATGCATGCAGGTGGGATGTTCGGAAATGTCAATAGAGAAATCAAAGCGCTCGGGATGGTGCCGAAGAGGATGTTGGAGTGATAAATCGAGTGTTTCCTGACAGAGGTCGCAAGGTCGAGAGGAAGAGGAAGGTGAAGGAAGACATGGGAAAAGGTGATGCACCGCAAGGTTAGGTTTGCTCAACCGTGCGCCCGAGAGACCGGCTACTAGACACACTTTATTCAAGGGTGTGATTCAGAGTGTTCCTCCTGATGCAAAGTCATTTGCGACACGCTGACCTTTCCAGGGCCTCGTTCTGTCTGTGAGTTATTTCCCTGATTTAAGCCTGCTGCTTTTGCCCCCCTGGGAAATGATGATAGATACACTCGTGATCTCCAGATTAGCTCAATAGGGCATTATTGCCTACACCAGAGAAGCTGTTACACTGCAAAATCACTGATGGATGATGGTTACAGAAATGGTTTTCTTGGGAAAATTATATCCAAACACACTTTTCAATGCGGGAAATGTTTCTGTTTCCATGCGCTGACTTGGGATGATTAAATTCCCTGTTTGTTTTTTTTTTTTTGGGGTGGGGGGTTAATACCGCTGAAAATAGCAGTTGGTTGTTTACCATCCTGCCATTTTCCAATGCAAACTGAAGTATTAAATAATGCAATGGGTGTAAGCAGATGTGAATGTCATGCAGCCGATGGCAAAAGTTTAAGCTCCCAAGGCAGCCAGCCCACCTCACAGGCTGATGAATAACCACGGCACAGTGAATGCATGTGGGTAGGGGAACGAGAAAGGGGAGTTATCTGAGGCTCCATTAACCTTGTTTGTGTAGAGGCACCTCCGCTTGCCGGAGCCCGTATCGCAGGGGGAACCTCAGGAGACCCTCCACTAATTAACCTTGTGGAGACACCCTCAGTAGAGAGAGGCTGGGTCCTGAATAATAAGGAGGCCTTTGCCAGGCCATTAGCAGGAGGATTAACACATTCAACTTTTAAGGAGCTTTCTGACACAAAACCAATACCAGCCGGTGCGCATCCTGTCTGGCTGGATTCTGAGTGACACGTATGTTTCATCATGTGGTCTTTTACTGTCGGTGTCTCTGATCAGGTTTAAATATGTGTAAAAGGCAGGGCACACAGAGAAAAATACACCCACCAATTTCAATCAGCCGTCTTTTTACCATTACTGGGAGCAACAGCCAGCAAAACTGGGAAACTGAAAAAATAAATCAGACCTTGTTGGCGCCAGCTAGTTGTGCAGAACACACCGGTTTACCGGTTTATGTGCTGAACTCTTTTCCCTTGAAATCATATTGACATGCTGAAATTTTAGCCTGAACAGAAGGCTTTGATAGGTGAATGGCTGTGTCAAATGTATGCTTTATCTGTTCTGTGTGATATTCCATGCTTTTTTAAAATATTCCTTCCAGTTGTGTCTTTGCCCCCTATTTTTATCTCTAAAATTCACCTGCGCCGCATGTGAGAAGTTGCCACATTCTCCTTTTAGGAGTAAGTTCTGCGCTTGTACTCGAGACCAAATCCGCAGACACCTAAAAAGAATCCATGGCAGCCCCACTTTTACACTTCAAAAGACACGATTCATTTCAATACACAGAATTTGAAAAAAAATCCATCTTTTTTTTTTTAAACCTCCGCTCGAAGAAAAAATTTGTCGTATCAGGACAGTGAGTGACGGCTTGTGGAACTTCAATGGGTGAGAGGGGTAAAAAAAAAGCAGTGAGTTTGGTCACCTCCACAGCCCCGATTGGTTTGATTTTATTGTGTTACGCGTCTTTCTGAATCCCCAAAGAAGCGACTTTATGCCGCAGAGTTGGGCGACAGCATGGCGCTCGCTCCGAGACCTTCTGGGCTTCATGCATAATGCTCTTTGTGCTTCCTGGGAAGGATGGACGAGTGACAGGGTGCACTGAGCCCCCTCCAGAATCCCAAATGGATTACTCACTTTCTCCCCTTCTCCTCTCCTCTATTCCCCCTTTCTCTGCAGTTCGCCAGATCCTCTAATGCTGTTTGTCTCGTTGCTGTGGCCTTTTCCTGCGTGCAGCTCTGAAACAAATCAAACACCTCTTTTTTAAAGTGCGTCATCCCTGTTTCAATCTAACTTCTCTTTTAATTCATCCCACGTTTCCTTCTCCAGCTACCTTACCTTTGTCTCTCTGTTATAATGATTTATTTTTGTAAGAACGTCTGACCTCTCCCCTTCTGGAGACGTAAGTGGTTCTTCAAAGAGATCCATGTCAATTATTTCTGTCTCAGACAGGCAGCATCGTAAGCTGAGCCAAGATATTTCACAGCAACGTTTGCCTGTTTTTTTTAAATTCGTAACCCAAGTTTGTTTCTCTTCCAACTGTCAGATGAAGACTTTCCTAACAAGTGCCTCATTTCAAGCCCAAAAAGGAGTGCCATATTCAAACGAGTCGACCGGTCAAGTGAAGGGAACCCCCAGATTTATTTGAAAAATCTTGATTTCCATTACAGCGGTCAGACCAAATTATTCCATTAAACTGTGTTTCATTACTGAACAGCGCAGGGCCCATTAGCCCATTGCACCCGCATTTACAACTCCATGAATTATGAATCCTATTCCTTTCATCACAGCTGGATTGCTCTCCCTGATGTGCAAATTACACTCACGGGAACAACTACAGCTCGAGAAGAGCCGCTAGAATCCTCTGACCGCAGCGGAGCTAAGATGGACCGTTGAAAAAAAACAGAAATCCTAATTTTCTTAGCTAACACGTCTCAGCGTGTGCTGCATGTTGGCAAGCATTACAGCTCGGTTTGATCATTCTGTGCTTTGCCTCTTCTCTGACAGTAAATTGCAGCTAATAGAAAGCGGAGCCTTACACCTGCCTGTGAACATGACCCCCGGGACAGAGGACGTATCACCAAATCAATGTGTGCTCTCAGCACAGCTTCTTTTGCACAAATTTCTCAAAAGCCCGAGACTCCGTGAGCTTTGTAGAGCTCTCACATATCCGGGTCAGCCACAAGCCACATTCATGCTCCGAACAAGCCTACAAGCAGAGATTAGCGAAAAACATAAATCAGGGAATGGGGAGAGGAATTGCTCCCTCGTGTAATGCAAAGGAGATTATGAACTCAAATGGGCATTCTTCTTCGGAATAAAATGAAATACGATCTGGCTTTGGGAGTCCTCTAAGGACCATGGTGTAAACATCAAACTAAAACATGGGCCTATCTAAATAAACCTTGCACGGGTGTTTGGATTTATTGATCAGATGTTAACATGAAAGGAAACCTAAAATCAGGCATGTTATTGCTGATTGGGCTGCTTTTTATAACCAAAGCATGTGCCGCGCGCACACACACACACACAATGTAATACATTTTCGTCTGGGGATTAAAAAAAACAGGTTGTGGATTCGCTCTGTCAGACACACAATGGGTGCTGTTCAGACCCAGGTGGATCTACTTCTATCTGCTCTAAAAGAACAAAGCAGCTTTGATAATAAAAAGAACAGATTTTCTGACATCTGAGCTTGAAATAAACCCACTTGCCGGCTACATGGTGCATTCATGGTCATGGGGGGAAAAAAATGACATTCAGTATATTGTAAGACTAACGATTTCTATAACAGGGCTCTCTTTATTGTATAGAACACTGAAGAAGTAAAATGTAAAACCCTAAAAAATGGATTTAATCACATTTCGTTATGTGAAATAAGTACCATTTTCACAGTTTTTGAATTATTATTGTTCCTCCTTGGCTCTGCTCGTCATCTGCCACCTGACTGCCCCATTGAAGGGCAAACCTTGCCCTGCAAGTCAACAGAACCAATGCAATTTTGGACACATTCCTTCTTCATTAATCTGGCTGCTTTGCACTGCGAAGTTTGCAGTTAATCCTAGGTCAGACAGGAATTTCATGATGCTGACACAGCAATAGTGCACTCAACAGAAGACGTGCTATATTGTTATCCTATAAAATACTAGAATTCATCACTCGACCTCTCAGAACAGGTTCCTTCCACATGTCCCAGGGTTTTCGGTCGTTAGAGCACTGGGTTTATGTTTTTCATGAATAATGGATCACGTACACCACATTTAGATTATTAATGATTTACTAAGAGCATACTCCAAATCAATGAGTGTTTCTTTTTGGAGAGCTCTAATGATGTTTAGGTCAATCAAGAGTCCCAGCAGGAAGTCAAGATATTCAGTTTAGACTGCTGGAGCTTGGACAAGCTGTGAAATTTTTAGATTCCAGCAGCAAAAGCGAGATAGTAGGAAATAGTTAAATAAAGTTAAAAAACAAAGATCTTTTTTGTGCTCAGATCCCAAGTGCTTTTTTAAAATTTCCCAAGGCAAAATATACATTTAATCTGGTGTTTTTTAAATGAGTCAGATGTTTATTTGTGTTTTCCCCTCCAGCTCCAGGAAGGAGAGTCCAACAGACTAGCTTTATTTCTTTACTAACCACCAGCCTTGATGACCTGTCAGGCTGCTTTAAAAGGACGCCGGTGTCTTCCAGCCACGGCGCCGACCCCCGCTCGCTTCCTCACCGCCGTATGCGTCAGCTGTTGGTCGCAAAGAACTGCACCAGTGCACATTTCCTGCCCTTGACAGCTTTTCTAATGGGAGCGACATTCCTCGCAGTTTGAGAGAGAGCGCAGCCCGGAATACTCTCCTCACAGGAGTGAAGCAGACGCCTGGGAGACGAGCGCCTTGCCTTTCTTGACCTTGTGGCGACGGAGTCACTGCAGGCCGATGCTGCTGCTGTTGCTCGCCGACTCTTGGCCGCAGACAGCTGGTCTGTTCTGACATGTATCCTGAGGGTGATGGAGTGAGATTAAAAAACAGTGCAGATAAAGTTGGGCTGAGTCTTTAGACTCTGTCATCTCCATAGACAGAACAAAAAGCTGTTATTATACATTAACTACACCTCTGCACAGGCAAGATCCAGAATACTCCAATCCCTAGGTGGCCCTTCGCACTCCAGCAAGGGAAAAATCATTGAAGAACTGTTCTTAACAGTTCATAATTGCATGATAACCAGCTCTAAGGGCTGCACGTTATGATTAGACGTGTGAAATAATTAGCGTTCAGCTCCATTCTTTCAGAGTTCCTCCGCTCTTTTACCCATTAAGGATAATTAAAATCTTTATCGGCTCACTCGGGGCCAAAGGCTGCCGGTCTGTCATGTCACGCACACTCGAGTTGAAATACACACCTGTTGATGCAGAAAACCATCCTTTGACAGTTTTAATGGACTCCCTGAGAAGCTATATTGGGAGGGATGAAAGGACGTCACTGTGGAGAGTCAGACGAAGTGTTTCGCTCTGAATACAGAAACACTCTCTCAAACATATTTCTTTTTCTTTCAAAGCGCAAATCTCCTCCTCTTGTGCCTAAGGTGAAGAAATGCGAATTTAAATGTTCTGTGAGGATGTTCATTGAGGCGGGTAGTCATCCCACAAGGTTGTGAAGGGAAAGTCAGCATCCTCCAGGCTCTCGCTAATGTTCTGACCCCAATGTAAATTCATCAGTGCCATTCTGTTAATGACCTGATGTATGATTTAAGCAGTCCACGGAGCTCGCTTCCAGCCGCCTCTTAAAAGTGCTGACGGGGCTTCTGCGTGTCCGCTGGACCTTCCCTGTTGTTGAGAGTAAGCTGATTTGTGCTATTCAGCTAAACATCCTGATCCAGTCTGGTTGTTGGTTGATAGAGGGAGAAAAACTCTGAGTCTGGACTATTTTAATGCAGAAAAGCAATTACAAAACTATTCCCGCGTGTTGGTGCATGCAGATGCCGTGCCTATGGGCTCCAGATCCCGCAAGTGTTGTATTTAGAGAATAACAGAATCAAACTGTTACTTCAAACTTAAACCAAAGTTTGTGCTTCAACACTCACATCACACTATAAAGAAATAAATAAAGCCTGTGTAAGCTGCGGGGTGATGACAGTGTAGCTAACAGACTTCTGCCCCGTGGTGTGAACATCTACAGGCCTAATGAAGCTTCATGCAGACATTTGGCTCCAGCTGAGCGATGCCCACCTGACACCTTCCCTCAAACATAAAACCCCCTCAGGTGTGAAATCTTTGCTGTGTGCAGACGGAAGATGACAAGTACTGCTAAATAATGTTCCATAAACTCTTTTTTACCTGGAAGAAACCTGGGGCAGAACCTCGGGGCTCTGCTGATGGCTGGCCAAGTAAAGAAGGAAAAGAAAAAGAAAAGATCAGACACAAACGTTATAAATTACAATGAATCACAAACTAAGTAGTACTTTTTTCAAGTACTTGTAAATGTCAGGTGCGATACAGAACCTGACTCTGACATACTTTGATGTGCAACCACAGTCTTGACCTCACTGATTTGGAGTTATTATTATTTTTATATTTTCAACATGAAGAAGCAGATGTGTGCCTGTCGGTTTTACATTTTTAATTACTTCGGCACAGTGGGAGGTGAGGACCTGCTGTTAAGTGCCGCTCGGCTGTTTGAGCTGATGTCCCTGACACACACACACACACACACACACATGAACACACACCTGCAGATTCTACATATGGGTTTCTGTGTTGCAGCACAGATGGATCAGTAACAGCAAAACGAGGGAACGCTAAATTAGCAGCTAAACGTAGATGCTCGGCTGTTTCTTTTCTTTTTTTTGGGTGGGGGCGGGTCTGCCTGAGTGCTGTGACTTGGTCCTGCATAATGTTTTTTACATGTTAGGAAATTCATGTGAGCTCTCTCCCGCGTCTCCTGCTGTGCCATCACTTCATCGGAGCTGAAGCCGCCTGCTTCCAGCGGCAGCCAGGCGCAGCTGCTTCAAGGATAAACGGTCCTGAGCGTCGACAATGGCTGTAATTTTATGAAGAGGGCGAGCAGCCATGTCTTTTTATTCGGTTAACCTGATTATAGAGCTTCTCTTCGCCTGTGTGAGCACACAGTGTAATCTAAAAGCAACACCTGGGCTACCGGGCGACAAAACGGTGGTATGCCAGAGCACTGGCACACCCCACTAAAAGGAATTAAGGTGGCCTATTCAGGTCTGTCCTGACCTTGGAAAAATGTGCACTAAAAAAAAAAAAAACAACCAAACAAACAACCTCTTATTACAGATCCACCGTAAAATGTGTAATGTATGTTAATCCATTTGGGATTGTAAGGATGAAATCCAGGATGTGAAGGGAGAAAATATTGGCGTTTAAAGGCAAAGGGCGAAGCAGGATGGGGGGAGGACAGACAGACTGGTCAACACCACGGTCGAAGGTTATATCCTTCTTATATATCCTTTTTAACCAAAGAGCAGCAAAGGCTAGGGGACACTGCTGTCGCCCAGACACTATCTGGAGCTGACCTATTAAAAAAGCAGGATGCTGTTGTTGAGTTGTCCACCAGCTCTGTTATGTCATCATTTATTAGTTAAATTCTGAGAAGAAACGGGTGTTTCGGAGAAAGTAGGCTAACTGGAATGACGCGCTTTCTTTTGAATGGCTCATCTCCGCTTGTCAATGTTTCCACATCATGTTTACAGGTTATTTCTTGATAAGTGTGTCCCGTACAAGCTGAGATCCAGACAGATAGCTCAGCCCTGTCTCCACCTATTGAGCTGAGGAGTGAGAGGCGCCTAAGCGACACTAACAGCAGGATCAGATGGATTTTTTTTCTTTTCGGGCCACACGATCATGTCCCGCCATGCTTGGTCCCTTACCGATCAGTATTCATGCTCTATCCCTTCAGGAAGAGGGAGACAGCGGACTTTCTGTAATCTACGACTGCCGTGATGACTTTCGGGCCTCAGCTACTTCTCATTCCCTCTCACCTCGCCCTGTCCCCCGTCGTCGACATCGTAGAACTGTCGTCGGGAAGAGTTATGCCCTGACCGGCGACAGGACATTTTGTCATCGATGAAAAGTGAGCGAGAAAGAGCACGTGCAGGCAGAGGCCTATAAATTTATTTTTTATTGCACTGAAGAGAAGTACCTCCTAAGAGCCCATGCTGGTAATTAATGACACCTGGACCGGGACTGTGCACCAGGAGCTGGAGTGACGCGCGGTGAAGCAAGCAACAAATGGAAAATTTTATAGCGCAGAGTTTTTCATCATCAGCATCAGTTAGTCAAACCAAACCATTCATGAAAGAACTTTGCTTGAAAAATGTTTTCATTTCTAGAGGTACCTGCTGTGAAATTGGAGCTTCCTATCTTGATTAATGTGATAAACTGCGTCTGTCTCAGCATCTGCGTCGCTGTTCCTTTTCCCCAAACAGCAGGTGACCATCATAAACAAGCGCTTGTGCAGAGAAGTGCGGGATATCAAGCGTGCACAACTGCCCTGTCTGGAGGGATGAGAAAAGGAATTCAAATTCAGGTCAAAAAGCGTAAACTGTAAAGGCCTCGTGCCAGCGACAACACCGACCGAATGAAAGATTGATGAGATGCGTAAAATTCCGATTAAAAAGGATCAATGCCAACAAAAAGGGAATCTTTTACAACGCTCCAGGAACAACGTGGCAGCCTCGTCTTCACCTGGGAGCTCCTGAAATATAGATTGCTGGATCTGAGAGCTGGAATGACCAGCATGGCGAAACAAGTCCACCGTTCTCAGCTCTGATGGTTTCTGATAGTGGGTCATCTATTATAGATGCTGTAGCACAAGGACGCCAACAGCTGTCTGCCCTGGGCTGTTTTATTAATCGGTTAACGTCAGATCTCACACCTTTGACCTGGGATTCCTTCAGCAGAGAATTTATCAGTAGGAGTTCACAGTGACTGAAAATCACCTTAACTCCGTCTGATCTGGCTTCTGTCGCCATCTGTTGATCTGGATCAGTTTTGTGTGAGCTTCTAGAAATATAATGTATATATATATATATATAGATATTCAAAAAAGAAGCTTCTAATGAAGGCTGTCTTATGGGTGTTGTAACACACATCTCACATGTGTACCTGTTCGCAACTGGAACACGTTTGAAGAAAATGAAACTTTTGAGTTGGCAGCTGCTGAATCTTCTGCTGCTCCAGAGTCTGGCTGAGCTTCTCCACTGTCAGGCAAAGAGCTCTGGTTGGAGGAGACCGCTCCCAGCGGAGGTGTGGGCCAGCGTGGGCACAGGGGCACGTCACAGCCCCAAAGAGTAAAAAGCTAAAATGCAATATGATTGTATAAACAAAAATGAATAATTTAAGGTTCTCAGTGATGCTTCTGTTGCCGTCATACTGCACGTTATCACCCATGAGGGTGGAATTAGTTGTTTTGGTTTTTTTTTAAACAATATTTTTAACCCAACAGATGGAAGAATGGATGGTGGTTATACCACCACCAATGCTGCAGAGCAGATCATGCATTTTTTATGAGCTTGTGGTAACATCAGACATTAAAAAAGAAGGGAAAAAAAAGACCAAATACCTCTGGGACATTTAGCTCCTTTAAAAGCCACAAAATGCGAACAAATGTTTCAGTTTACGAGGTAAACAGTGGCGATATCAGCATACAGTAGGACGGAGACTCTGGATGACTGGCGGGACGTGACCTTTGGATTTTATACTCCCCCAGATGCGCTTTCTGCTCATGTGCTGTTATTTTCAAAAGCTCTCTCACAGCCGGGAAATACGACCGCACAAGACACGCGTTTATGTTTTTAATCTTGTTCTTTAAAAACTACAAACGTTAGAGTCGGACACTTCAGGTCCAAAGAGAATTAAATCGACATTTTTTTCTCGATATTGGTTGATAGAGTAACAGGTATTCACAGAGGCCACAGAGATGGAGAAACAGGAGGCTGCAGGCTGACTTGAGCAGAGAAATCAACAGTATATCAAATTTCCTTTTACTCGTGTTCTTTTAATGTCACTGTGTGTGTATGTGTGTGTGTGTGTGTGTGTGTCTGTGTGTGTGTGTGTGTGTGTGTGTGTTGCATGCAAGCTGGACCAGGGAATAATAGCCTTTAAACCAACGAAAAACATGGACACTGATAATATTTAATGCCAATAAAATCTAGGCCTGTCAGGCCAACATTCAGAATGTAATTTAAATTTACCTCTTTCTAAGGTAAACCTGTGCAAGGGGAAAAAACACTACTGCTAAAATGAGAAAAATGTAAACATTTGCAGGAATAGAAGCAGCATATCTGCGTTGTCACTTGATATTTTTCTTCTAAATAAAAGTTGTTTTTGTTCTCGTCGTCTTCCCAGAGTTTAAAGGCTGCTGCTGCTGCTGCTGTGATCCTGGGATAAATTAACAAACATCTTCAGTTTGTCTAAGGTTCCATTTGATGCAGAGAGAGCAGTTTAACTCGTGGAGATTTGACTGTTTCTTAGGTGAACATTTGCCAGTTTTATTCCCATTACTTCTAACTGCGGTAAAAAAAAAAAAAAAAGCTTTGAACTAACCTGCAGCACTCATCTTGCAGCACATTCTGCTTTTTCCAGTCTGAATCTGGAGCCGTTGTCTCACTGCGGAAAATAAAACTCCATTCAGCAACTTGCGTGCAAACATCCACATTTCCAGGGCAACCACCTGAAGATGACGCATGTCTTTGTCTGCCTTTGCCCTTTTAGCTTGGCGGAACCATTGTTCCGCCAATTGAAGGACGCTAATTGTTTTGAAAACTTTTCAGTTCAGTGTTTAATAAAACACAGTCTGCACTCCCGTCCTCGTCCAGCCACTCCAGCCTTCAGTTCAGCAGCATTTGTGCGGGTTTTTTTATGAGAAAATGTGTACAATAATCTCATTTAGTCATAATAAAGCAACATTTTATACAGATTTGGATCAGATTAAACAATTAAAGGATGTTTCTTAGCCCCTGGGCTGTTTGTTTCATGATCATCTTCAGCAAAACTGCGTAACTTTCGGAAACTGAGATTTGTTTCTCCGCCTCAGGCGACAGTCGCCAGTCTGCTGTGTGTATGAGCTTAGCGTGCATGCAGTAGGTGACGAGGAGGAGCATGAGCAAACAGACAAACAGACAAACAGACAGGCTGACAGACAGATGCCAATGCCTCGGTAGCGCTTCCACGCCTGAAACCCATATTTACATATCAAACGCCTCGGTTTATTTAAAATGCTTCTTTGAGATGTCTTCTGATTGAAGCTGCAAGGTAAATAATAAGGGAAACTCGCACTCTGTGCAGACAACAACAGAGTAACACCACAAAATCTGCACCAAGCAAAATGCACACACACACACTCTCAATGGGCTCAAACAGGAAATGTGCTTTTGATGCAACAAACGAAACAAGCCAAAGTGGTTGTGTCTGATTGTTTCTGCCAACTGTTTTTGGTTTACAGACTGACACTGTAATGTTCAGTCGCACACACACACACACACACACACACACACACACACACACACACACACACACACACACACACACACACACACACACACAGCCGTCGCCATGCGAGGCACTGTGTGTCAGAGACTTCAACCTGTCCGGTTTCCAAAATTAGCAGGGCGGGGTCAACTAGGAAAAAAAGAGTCTCATGACCTGCTGACGCTTTCCCCTGCAGGTTGCCGTGGTTACATATTCTGTGGTTGCAGATCAAAGTCAGCGAGTCCTCGTTGGCTTGGTAGGGATGATGCCTGTCTGATAGAAACATCAGCTGATATTTGAGTGAATGGTGAAGGTCAGGAATCACTGTGATGTCACGCCTTCTAAGCATTAAGGGGTCACTGATTATCTGAGAAGCTTCCGCATTCCAACATCATTTAAAAAAAAAAAAAAAAAAAATTAGTCTTGGAGTTCCAGTGTAGGTGTGCTACTTTACCTAATTTTGTCTCACAGCCATGTGTGACGTGTCAGAATTGTCTATAACGTTTTATAACACAATAAAGGTCTGTAAACCCACTCATTTGTTTTACTTTATTGCTACTCTTTGGGAATGATGAAGCTTTGTTTATCTACAGCCCGCGTGTCTTTCGCGCCGATATTGATTTCCCTCCTGAGGTGAAAATTGTTTTGGCACAGCATTTTTTTTTCCAGGCTGGTCTGGAGTAAAGAAGTGTGAAAGCTTCTGTTGCAGCATGCTGTTCTTAGCATGAAAAAATAAATAAATAAATAAATAAATAAATAGAGTGGCAGTGCGACGCGACCGTAAACATTGTAAAATTGTGTGCTTGGAGGCTTTTATGAAAACATCACACACACCGGGCGATAATCCATCCAGCCAATGGGAGCGACTGCTTTCCATCGCCACTCGTCCACAGATCGATGTATATTTATGATGCTCAGAAGTGATAATTACTGTAGCAAAATCCAAGAAAATTGTCGTAAACGCGCGTCTTCTCCCCAAGGGTAACATCAGAATGGTCAGTTGGTCTCAGATTATGGGACAAAAAACCCCTCCGACTAATGACAGATCTGGCTCCTAATGGTATTCAGACACGTTAGTTACAGGAAAACATGCCTGGCCATTGATCCAGAGCCTGCCTGCCTGTCCGGAAGCTGAATAGTATTTATCGTATTTCAGCCGGTCTTTTCATCCTACTAACAGTATTGACATCACATAATGAGAGAGGAGAGGAGGCGCGGCAAGCCGCTAGCTCCAGCTTCTACTCCTCCATCTCTTGCTCTGAGCAGGACGTCACATGTGACTGCTGCAAGATGAAGAAGGGCCATATTAATCACTTGTAAGACTATCTGTCTTTCTTTTGCAGGGAGATGAAACAAAAAAAGTAGAAGGAACAGAGGTTTTATTGCTGCATATCCAAATATATG
Source organism: Tetraodon nigroviridis (assembly GCA_000180735.1). Lineage (NCBI taxonomy): Eukaryota > Metazoa > Chordata > Actinopteri > Tetraodontiformes > Tetraodontidae > Tetraodon > Tetraodon nigroviridis. The sequence goes on along the minus strand of CAAE01014674.1, from coordinate 483,728 downwards.
CCAGCGCTGTGTTACCGAATATGCAGGACCTCTTTATGTCAGTGAGCATCAGTGCATCACACGTGCAGATGCAAAGTGGCAGTTTTGACTTCTCGGCATAGCGTAGCAGCGTACGTCGCATGCGGGAAACCAAATTATCGTTAAGTCTACAAAGACATTAAAACACAAATTATTAGGTTACCCTTAAACTACACATAAACATGAGGGTGTTAACTGAGCCCTTAGGGAAATAAGACCCCAGGTGACAGGGTAGCTAGCCAGGCCGACCAAATAAAATGTTCTATGACCATTCCTAGCTCCTTAGCCATAGACACTTTAAAAAGGAGCTGTATTTGATAGCTGTTTAGGAGTAAATCTGTTTTTACTGCGTCTATGTTGTAAATGGGTCCAACATACCTGCATGTAGGCAAATTATGTATGTTATTCCTGGTCGCGTTTTTCATTCACAATCAGTGGGTGGTTGGTGGCAAGATGTGCAGATGGAGGACTGAGATGCATGTAAATCAGGTGCAACTCCTCACAGGTGGGAAAGAGAATAGCAGCATAGATGCTAACTGCAGTTGGCAACCAGGGGGCTTGACTCCTCCCACTAAAACTCTGGGCCTGGTGCCTCCTAGGAGTGCGCCAGTGATTGAAATGGAAATTCAGGAAGGAGTGCTTCAGGGGGAAGAAATGTCTCATCTGACTGCCAGTCAGTCTGTCTGTTCACGTTATTACTGTCACTTTCTGCCCACATTAGCGAATGTTCATTCGCGGCACATCTTTGCTTCTTTTCCTGCCGAGTTTTGTAAATGTCCAACCAGCAGACGCAATTCAGAAAGCAATGTTATACATTAATGACATGAATCAAGTCAAGCAGCACTACACAGATCATAATTTTACCGCACAGTTTGAACTAGTGTTAATCAAATCTGTCAAAACCAAAGGCTGGAAAAGAAGTTTCTTTCTCTGTAAATACTAAAAAGCACCAAGCAAATTAACACCAAGGGAATTACGGGGACAAAAGCTGCTATTCTCCTAAATGTGATTGCACAAAAGCCAAGATACGAAAATCTATAAACCTTTGATTTATGCAACTCCAACACTACAGAGAACAAAACAGCCGCGCTGGCAGGAGCTTCCACTGTGAGACCTCAATAGGACCACAGCATATTCCATCCGAGGGTTTGGAAAGGTCATTAATGACGGCACGGACTCCTCTGGTCAAAATGCCAATATCACTTCATGGGTCAAACAGGCCCCAGTCAGTTCCCGCTGCGCCTCTCAGTCCAACATTGGTGTATGCCACTTTTCAGATAATGGCCGACCCAAAGGCCCAATGAACATGGGCAGAGAAAGGGTGAATGATTGTATATATAAAAAGTAAATAGGTGAAGCTTAGGAAATGGCGCAGAAAGCTTTACTCTCCCAACCTTTACCCATTTACTTTTAGTGTCTTTTAGTTCTCGGAACTTTGTGCTGAGAATGTGACTATAAACCTTCTGCATGTTCTGTATCCAGTTCACAGCTGCAGGTAATTCACTAAAAATAAACCAACAGAAATGTGCTGTTCACTATGAAACATTGAACAGGATGAGTAAAACTGTCTGGAAAGAGCAACAAAATTCCAGGATGTAATGTGTAAAAACAACAAAAAAATTGTGGTGAGGTTGGAAGTAGGGGTGAGAAAAGAGCTAAAAGTGTGATCAAATACAGAGGGTAAAAAAGTGTGACACAGCGTCACGCAGTAGCTCTGAACACACCTCCCTCGACGCCTCCAGCTTGGTCAATAAGAGCCGTCTGTTGACTTATTTGATTTATCAAGGCCGCACCGATTCTTCTCTTAAATAAAAGGTGGCGTTTCCCTTTGAAGCTGCCAGCTGTTGCTGCCGCCGCCGCCGCCTTCACCACGGACACGAGAACGATGCTGATGAGCCTCACAGCTGCCGAGCCACGATAACAGCAATGATAATTACAGTTGCTCATACGTGACGAGATACTAACAAAGTGGTAGCTTTGGTTGAAGTCAAGTAAAACAAAGGAATAATTAAAGACAGAAAATGTTAAAAATGCTGCTGACGACATCATTGTCGCCATCGTCACAACGGCCTGCCTGCTTATCTCAGTCATAAGCTTCCGAGAAGGTTTTCACCTCCGTGGTTGTTTGAGTGTTTCTGGCAACAGTGAATATTAATGTAATAGTTAATTGTTTTAACTACAGTAACTCCAGCTTTTCTGCCCAGTATATCAACTGTGCAGTTATTATGTGAGTAAGTAGTTTTCTAAGTCAATAAATAATATGATTTTAATGAGCTCATTTATTAGATGTATTTTCAGTGGGGATAAAAGAACTAAAGAGCAGAAATCTCTTTGATTGTAGAGTTTTGGCCATGATCAAAGGTTGTTTATAGAAGCCATCACTCGCTCTGAATTCTTAATGAATCTAGCGAGTTCATGCTGAGGGGGGGTGGGGGTGCTGCGAGGATCAGAGAAAAACACGCCTAAAATAAGCTGTCGCGCAGTGGCGGCGATTCCACAGGAGCTCAAAGAACTGACGAGGTGTTATTTAGCATATAAGGAAAATAATTAACATAGGAGATGAAAATGATGGTGGGGGGGGGGCAAGTAAAACAGGTGGAGGGGCGGCTCCTGGAACTGGTATTGTACCGGAGAATGAGTGGAGGCTGTGGGGGAGCCCCAGGTGGAGGAGGGTGGGGGTGGTCAGAACATCAGCATTTCAATTACATGAAAGCAGTTGTTTTTTATCTTGATTGCAAGGTAATGAAACTAATTAGTCTTGCGGCATGGACCCTCTGGCATGACAGATAATCGCCAGAGGCTCCGATAGAGCCAGTCAATTTAAGCTGCCGGTTGGGGGGGTGTTTGTTGGGCGGGACCAAACAGGGAGATGGGCATCACACCTGGGCTTCATCGACTTCAAGCACTCCTTTACCTCTGCGACATCTCAGCATCCATTTACGCAGGGCTTCAGCCACGTAGTTCTTCTACCTATCAGCTTTGGCGTGCAATGAAAATCACTTGCGTAGCATTAGCTAGAGAAGCGGAGTGAGGAAAAGAGCAGGAAAACAAATAACCATCTGAAGAAGGGGCCAGCAGGCCAGGATGGCGAGCCCTTCACCGCCTTTATTAAACCATATGCCTTTAATGTCTTTCAAGGCTGCGAAGGTAGAGGGAGAAAAGGAAGAGCATTTGGAGCTGCTGCAGTGAATCAGAATCAGCAAAAAAAAAAGTGGAATTTGCAACATATGCTCAGGCCTAATCCTCCAACAAGATTGTGCTTTTGCCATGAAAGCGATGTCACATAGTAATTCATAAAGGAAGAATTCAAAAACAAGAAACCACATTAGGCCATGTATCCAAGAGACAGTGAGAAGAAAAACTCAAATTTCCTCCCTTTCTGTCAAACCTAATGCCTTGGTTTGACAGAAAGATGATTATTTAAGGCTACAGTCTGAGAAATTCCGAGCCTTGTGCATCTAAACATCTGAGCCAAAAGAAAGACGAATGTCACACCTAAGCTGTGTTTTCCACTGAGTGCGGACACGAACGGGCAGGTTAGCGGGCCTGGGTTTTTTGTTTTTTTTTCTGTCTTAACAAATGGGAAACGTGTTCCAACTAAAAACCTTGAAAGCTCTGAGGAGTCAAACAACATAATGAAACGCGACTAAACTCCAACAACAGACGGCCCTCACATTGATCCGCAAGCCCTATTTTTCGTTTCTCGTTTTAATACCAGCAATTGATCGACTGACCTTCCTGTATATGGATGGATACACCCCCTAAATGTGGCCCGCATGGATTAGCTCCCTGTATATCTGTTTGTCAAAGCGGCTGGAACCCTCAGCACGTCAATCAATAGTCAGAACTGTCGGGGAGATTTCGACCCAGATCAGAAAGTAATGAAAAACTGCATCGGCACATCGGCTTCTGTCAGACTGCAAATGTGGGCGAATCATTCTGCTTTACTGAGTCTTTTATTAATAATTTATTATTGAGGTTACACACTAATGTAATAGTGGCAGTAATGATAACAAAGCAATTAAGGAGTTTACAACAGGGTCACTGAGGCCTTCCGACCTGGGCTTATTACAGAAGCTGAATTTAAACCTTTACAAGTAAAATTGGTAAAGGGATTTGGCTTTGATTCTCAGCGTGAGGCGACCTGTCAGGAGGCACTAAAAGTTTTTTGACCAAGTAGGTCACAAGTATTCCTGCTCCTCTCCCATATGCTAAATGGTGTTGCAGTATACTGGAAGCTGCTGAAGGAGCATATCAATGTCCCATGGCTGCGAATTCCTCCGCTGGCATATATTTATGGCGGCGTAGCGTCCAGCTCCCTGATCCTGGGTCAACTGAAATCCTGGGAGAAACGCAGTCGACATGAACCAAAGGCTGGCTGATTCATTGATTCCTTTAGGTTCAGCATTTATTAGCAAGGAGGCGTTTTAGTTTCACATCAAAAAAAAAGAAAAACAGCCTATAATCCTTAAAAAAGTATCTAGTCTGACATTATTCCAAACCTTTCTCGAGAGAATATATGTTCCGCATCCCGGTTCTGTCGCTCTCTGGGTGTTGGTGCAGGCACACACGCACGCACAAACACACAAACACGATAAAAACCGATGCATGCCTTAGGCCACAAGTCATCCAAGTTGTGGGGGAGAGATGTGTGGAGGAGGCTTATGTCTTTTTCTATATATCAAGCACCATCTCGGAACAATACCTTCACCTGGTAAAATCTCACATGCAAAAAATTACTTGTTTATTTCAGAGTTTGGAACAACGTCTTACACACCGCAAGAGGCTTTTTCTCACAGAAAGAACTTAATTTTCAGATATATCTGGAAAGTTAGCTCCATGAATATGAGCTAGTCTACAGCTTTTTATTCACTTAGCCCAACAACTGGGGACAGAAGCGGCGAGCTCGGACGGTGGCGAGCAAAGTCTGCGAGACCTGGCAATTAATAGACAGCAGTGTCATTGTTCTGTCGATCGGAATCTCATGTCTGGGATCTTTAACTAAGTCTACAGCGCCAGTGGGGAACGGCTGTATTACTCCTCTGGCGTTTTGGGCTTCACTGATGGAAACCAGGAGAGCACAGAGTCCATTAAGTGTGCAGACGGTGTGGCGGCACGGCCCGTGGGATTCCTAAAGTGGCATTTCCACAACCTGCCATCTCCAGTCTGCAAGTAATAAAATCAGCTAGGTTCGCTTGCTCACACAGTCACTCAATGACGGCTGACAGACTGGCGGGGAAAAAAAACACTTACATTCTGATTTACATGCATTTGCATCGATTGCAGCAGTGAAAACAAAAAAAAATAATGCATTTTTTTTTAGTCACTTCTTTTCTAAAGTCTTTTTTTCCCAAAAGGCATCATCTCTAAAGCACCCCTTCCAGCCAGACCTTATCACCTTTATTCTACTTCCAATTCTTCATTAGCGATATATTTCCCTTAGATTTTCTTTATGTAGTGCAATTTAAAACCCATTAAAGTTCTATTTCAAGAAGGCTGTCTTTGCAGCACAGCTCAAAAAGCATGAATAGATATGATTACCACATAAAAAAAAAAAAAAGAATCTTTAGAAGCACTCGAAAATTCTAAGAGCAGCCAGTTTAATTGATCGATAAATGAATCAACATAAGTGTCGGCGAGCTGCCGGAGAATTCTGCAGCTGGATTCTTTTGGAGCCAAATCGCTTGAAAACAAATGGAGGTTTTTGTCAGCCACCTTGCTGGAAATAAGTGAGGCTGTTTTAGGGTGCTTCCTTGGAATTTAAATGAAAGAAGAGTCCCGGGCCAAAAGCCACACGGCAGCCATGGAATTAGTCTCATTCTTTTCTTCCATTAACTAAATAGCACACAGACTTTGCTCCGAACGTCCCCTCTGAGCCATTGTCCACGAGAAACACTTCGGGTGGGTGAGAAGGACGCCCCCGGTGACTCCGTGTCCTAAATTTCTGCGGGCCCCGACAGGTTGATGCCATATTTACTGTGTAAAATATAATGCAGTGAGATGTGGCCATTAGAACAGCTGTAGCTCTTTTTGATCGCCGCTCTCTTCAGCGCAGAGCTGTCACCTGAGTCCGTCTGGCATATTTTATTGGGTCAAAGATTCACGGCCTATCGTGGGGGGCAGCAGACGGATAGATCCTGCGGGCTTCGTGTGTGCTGGTTCCACATGCCGGAGTAACTTAACGGGCCTGCGTGTTGGGTATTATTCAGTGCCTGGAAACTTAGAGAGCCTTTTTTTTTCCAGTGCTGTCAAATCTCGAGGGGATTCAGGCGACAGATTGTGTCTGGTGTGGGAGGACAGCAGACAGGAAGTTCAGTTAGACCTGTAATTTAAAACAGTCAGGGGAAAAAAAATGAACTGCAGGAACGAAAAGAGATGTGTCCAAGGCTGTCACAACTTGAGATTTGAAGACAATCATCAGCTGTTCTTTTTTTTTTCTCATAATATGTGTGTTTAAAAAAAAATCAGATTAAAATTGGTGGCATTCAATTTGGCTTAATCTACAAAGCATCTGTTACAGTCAAGATTGCGCAGGGGTGAGTAAGACTGGTTCAGCAGGTCAGAGGGCAACCAGTAATCAATAATCAGCATTACTGGGTCCAGGAAATACATGCAGCTGAAAATCTCTGCTGAAAGAAACATTACTCAGCCATTGTCTGTCCTGGTTTGTGCGGGACCACCGTGCCATCATGGATGGGGGGGGTTAGAAAGACATCATTTCCCAAGATCCCACAGACCATGAGCAAAAAACCATAGACCAGTCTGCTGGGAAGAGGTCCTGTGCTCTAATTAGCCCCACTGGTAAAAGGTGGAACAGCCAAACAAAGGTAATGGCTCCAACTGATCCAAAATCAGATGGTTTAGAGATAGACCGTCCCCGTTCCCAGTCTGTTTCCACCGCAAACACCTGTTCTGAAATGGGAAAATCGAGAAGCTTCCCCAGCGAAAGCCCAAAGCTTTTCTGCCAGTGGAACTTTTAATACCTCCCACTTGGCCCTTTTTTCCCCTTTTTACACCAGTTGTGTCCAATCCGGAGATTTAATTTAGGGGATGAAAAAAAAACAAAAACATTCAGGCTTTTATCACACAGGCTGGAAAACGAAACGCCACTAAAATGAAATATAGCAGCAACAGGAACACAGATTTTATTTGAAAGTTTTATTCCAAATGTCACCGAGTTGGGTGAGATTACGCTTCTGGTTTTAGGATGTGTTTTACTATAGCTGTTAAAACACATTCTGCTAGTTTAAGAAGGAACTAGGCAAATGTTTTACTTATACTTAAATATTTATATTCTAAATAAAACCACATGAGGACAATGAGAACTGAGGTGCAGGGCATGGCATCCTAGCATTGATTATGCAGCCAGAATACTATTCAGAAACTATTCTAATGGCTGCCGATGAGCTCGGGCATCCATCCTTGCCAAAGGGGAATGCATTATGGATACAGCTTATAGGTTATTGCTGGATAAATGGATGCAAAGAAAGAGTTGCAAGATGATCGGTAAACTTCAGGTGATGAGCTCCAGGCAAACTCCTCTGCTCCTCCTGCAGCTCAGTCATTGATCTGCGGGAGGCAGATCTCACCTGGGAAATTATCTCCTGACCTAAAACGTCACCAGCCAGCTTTAACGCAGCGAGAAATGAATGCTAAGAGAAGAGGACAGCCTTGAAAGGGGTGTCAGCACGGATTTCCTGGATTAGCATTCGGGGGCAGCGGTGCAGAGTGACTGGAGCTGTGTTTGTAGCCACGGGAAGGTAATTAATTAGAACGGCTCGTAACGCACACGGCTCGCTCCCATAATGCCACCGCTGGGGCGATGCAGGGGTAGAGGAGGCGTTGAGGGCAGGGACAAATTGCCATGGCTTGTGCATCTTTCGCCCCATGATGTTATCATCTGCCTCTCCTGCAAGGGCCAGACCTTGATTCTTCACACCATCCGTCTGCCACCACTTAGGATTCATCCAGTTATGTCGGTTTAGCCGCATGCTTTTATAAATGAATCAGAAGGCAGAGTTTAGTAGCAGATTGGAGCTGATTGCACCCTTGTTCTGTTCATTTGCACAGATGCTAAGTAATTGACCGCAGAGCAGCGATCTCTTTCCTGCCCAAGCTCACAGCAGGGGGGCACAGGGCAGAGTCACCTTAAACAAACTGTGTGTGTGTCTGGTTTTTTTTTGGGGGGGGGGGGGGGG
>CAAE01014674.1:459618-475259 GCA_000180735.1 Tetraodon nigroviridis | reverse complement strand
TGTCTGCAGATGATGGATAAAATTTCTTCATTGCTTCTTTTTTTACACACTGGTTTTTGGTTTAGTTCAGCTCGACCGCTCAGGATGAGTAGGCAGACGGATGGAGCTCAGTGACAGTTTGGGATTTTCAAATATCCTCTGTCTACAGCAAGAGGCTGTAGCTGCTGATCTGAATTTGTTTTCTCAGGAACAAAGGCATTGAATTTCACTCATAAATGTTTTAAAATCCAGCAATATTTATGATCGTCCCCTTTTATGGTTAATCTATAGTGGAACCATTAGGCGCGCATTAGCCAGTGAAGTATATCTGACCTAATCCTGGTCTCTGAGACGTCAATAACCTGCATTAAGTCCACGCTAAATAAAAACCGACCTGGCATTCTTAGTGCGGCAGACATTTGAGGCAGCACTTTCAGGACTCGCCCCCCACCCCCCAGGCTCATGCTAATTGGGACATTCATAACTCAAACATAATCCTTCTGACTATTTTAAACCTCAGGGACAAAGAAGAGGGAGCGCGAAGGAGATAGAAAGAAAGGATGGCAAAGCTAAGTGGAAGGTGATATCTTTGGTCCGATCCAGAACAAATATTCATCTAATTATATTTCTTTGAAATGACCTTGATGTTTATGAGTTCGTATTTATTCCACAAGCTTCCTGGATTCCTGAATTGCTTCAAATTGGCTTATAAAATTTCATAATTGCATCAAAGCATGTAGAGAATGAACAAAAACTGGATTAGTGGCGCCACGGCAGCCTCCGTCAAAACAGTCTACGGGGCATATTAGCGGGTGAGCAAACGCACTCCTGCGAGGTACAGGACAGAGGAGACCACGACAACATTCTCTGGGCTATTTCACGTACTGCCCCCCCCCGCCATTTTTACATGGCAGGAAAAGGGAATCATTTTAGTTTCGGCGACTCCACCTCCTTCTCATTAAAGCTCAACTACCCACTGGTGCTTTCAGTTCAAAAAAATATCATTCCTAATTTTCAGCCCCTAAGAAGCAAGCGAATGAGCCGACTCCACCTTGGCTGCCCCAACAGATGGCTGGTGAAGAAAGCCGCTGTAACGCTTGTAGCTTTGGGCATGAGCGCTGCGTTTGTGAGATAAATAGGGACACAAGGAAGACACCACCTCCTCTGTCACTGTGTCAAACTCAGGCTGCTCTCAATCCACTGGCTAGTTGGGGTAAAAAGAGAAAAAGGGGGAGCTTCTGAACTTTTCCCAGCTGTCCACAGACTTGTTATCTTCACATTCCCTCGAGAGGGCTCATATATCTCCTTGGAAGTACACTCCGACCTCTTTGAGACGCCACCGTTGCTAAACGCTGAGGAGGCCTTTCCACCTGTTTAAAATGCAAACATGTTTCGTGTTTTCCCCACTGCTGATTCAACGTTTTAATTGGTTTGAGATGTTTCAAGTCCTCGATCTAAAACCAATTTAAAGACAAACTGACCCGTGAAAAGCTGATGCAAATGTGAGTAGCCGGGTTAAAGTGACTGATGACGGCAGCAGGTAAGAACTTCAGCAGCTGACATAAATGGAAAACAGATGATGAATGCAGGCCCACTCCAGTCTTCTTTTTCTTTTCCCCTCTTCTGCCTCAATAAGTTGGTCCTGGCATGAATATAAATGGCGACAGGTGAGGAACAGGGATGCCGTGCCGCCGCCGAATTGCTCTCCGCCCGGCCTCCGTCTCTAATGGGTTCAGCCTGACTGGATTCAATCATGTCTCCTGATACCCTCTGAAGAGGATGCAAATTGTCAATCACTCCTCTCTATCCTCCTTTCACCGTTCTTTGTCTCCGGCTGCCGTCTCCCGCTCGTTTTCCACGACCAGTTTGTCATCATTCACTTCCCTGCCGTCGCACTTTCTCTCCTCGCGTAGCCTCTTCACATATTAGCCACCACGTCGCGCTGCTGCGCCAAGTCCGCTCATCCGGCCCAGACTTGTTAACCCTAATTGCATTTGCATGTCATGAGGCAAGCAGGGAAAAAGTCAGGAACCCCCTTAAATTAAGGGAAAATATCTGTAATGCGTTTACTCATAAACTCTAATGGATTTTAGATGAAGAATTCCCATCACACCAGACTGTCCTTTCATTTAGTAGGAGGACCAACAAGTCTACCGGCTGAATAAACTCTGGATAGTGAAGTTAAAAAGGTGGATTAGTGTTTTGGTATAATACATTTGACATGATTTGCATAGTAAAGGTTATTCTCATTCATAGTCTTACAGTCTCTTAGGTTGTTTTTTGGTTTTAGATAAGGACAGTGACAGCTCTAGCCGTGGGGATGACGCAATAAGAGGATGCAAACATTGTATTTCCATGCCGGATGACAATTAATTTCACTTGATGAGCTCTAGCTCCAGTTGGAGCTTTTAGCTCCAGTTAAAAATAAGTCTTGTTATCGGATATAAAACCGCACAATGAAAGCAGCGATGCAGTGATGCATTGCTGCGGCTTAATCTGGCAGGAAGAGACTGTAAAACAGTTTCTCAAATTCTCAAAATCCAAAGTTTTTAAAAGAACATTCCCCCTGAACGCAGATTTAAGGGAGGTCTGGCTCTATTTTGCCATGTGTTTTCCTGCTGGGGCCTCTTTCCCAGGTGATGTTGAGATGATGGATGACAGTGGCAACGTGCTGCAATTAGCCCTGATGAATTTCAATACTTGCATAAATAATTGATTTTAAAAGGCAACATCAGAAGTTGCTATCCAACAAAACTACCGGCGTCAGTGTCAGAAGGTGATGTATTGTATTCCACTTAAAAGCTCATTTCCCTGCCGCCCCGCTGGGAAATGAGGAGGCAGCAGTAAATAACCACTACGTTGCCAGAGGAGGAGAAGAGAAACTGAATAGAGAAAATCCTCCACAGCCTCCCTACTTTTCTCTGGCTGTTTCTGCCATATCCTTGAATCCACTCTGGCCTGTTTCCGCGCCACCCTTCACTGCCCCTCACCAAACACCTCTCCTCTGCGTGTCTCAATCTCTTCCGCTTTCTTCCCGTCTCAGTCTCGCTCCTTTCACTCCTGCGCCCGCCGGACAGCCGCTGAAAGGAAGGCGGAATTGGACGCCTCCCTTTCCTTTGAGGCTCGTAAGAGATTTTGTTTTGCTTGAGCGGTGTGCCACGGCCGGCTGGCTCGCCATCATCTGAGGAATTGAGTGTCTGTAATGACCTTTCAAAAAGTTCGCAGCATCTGGGATGGCGAGCGTACTTTTCGTCTTTCTGTCACACCACTCAGGGCGAGTTAAAGCAGACGTGAATGCAGCAGCGGTGCCAGCTGACTGATGAGAAAACATGTTTAAGCCGCTGCATGTCTCTCAGGGCTGTTTTTACACTTGATTTTTGTGTGTCATTTGGAGAGAGGCGGGCCAATAATGCTCATGTGTGCTTGTCATCCAGCTGCCTCTTATTAATCAGCCGGAAATCCCTCTCCAGCTCTAATGGAAAACGTGATTCTTCGTGGGTGGAATACTGGGGATCTGGCATTCTGTGCCGAAAGAAGGTCTTTTTTTTTCAAGGTTTCACTTATTGTCATTAAAGGAGGCAATGAATGCCTGGATTTTCTGACTGATGGAAAACAGGTATTCAGCCTCTCCATGCGTCACTGACCTGCTGATTCATGGGTGCAAATGTGCCCCCAACCACCACTGGCACCACCTTGTGTCCATTATATCTTTTTCTCTTATCTACCTGTACGAGCCATGGAGGGGCATCTTGAGCCCTCGTGGTTGGTGGACACAAGGGTCAAAGGTCACAGCCTAGAAAAGTTCCCTCAGGTATCTTTCAACGCCCCTAAAGCATCAAGCTAGCGTGACACGGGTCAGCGTGCAGGTTTGGTGTTTTTGTTGGCTTCAGATAAAGATTGGACCGCTCGCCTGGCTCTTAGATAAACTTCCAGGACAATACTGCACCTGCATCCACGGGCTCAGCTGCAGCCTTCTCCCTCTCCTTAGTCCTCAATGTGTCCTGGAAACTGTGTGGATTCAACGTGACCCGAAGGGAATTTAATTCAGGTTAGATCTAGATCAGACCCAATGGATTCAACAAATGCCCGACATAAAGAAATCATCTTATTTTTAAGATAGCGGGGCGAAACCGTGGGGTGCTGGAGGCTGCGGCGAAGCCGTGTAGGATTCAGGTGAGTGCAAGCGCTCTATGCTGTGTGCGTCCTCCAATTAAAAAGAAATAATGAGAAAAACGCAGCGTGGGAGTCTGCTGTGACATTTTTTATTCTCCGTGAGCCGAACTTGTTAACAGTGAAATAACGAGATCAGGTGGCGGTCGATCTCGTTCTCCGCAAGTAACTCATTTTCCAACCCTGATTACCCTCGCGTACAGTCAATTTGGGGCTGTTACTGTTGCTGTGGGGACAGCGAAGGCGGAGATGGGTATTTGCACAGAAAAAAAAAATGCTTATTTTGGTCACATGTGAAGCAACACAGCAGGAGTTTAGGTAATTTGTCATTTTCATTACAGCTGATTAGAAAACAAAACTGCATCTCAATCCACCGGACCAGACCCAGACCTGTGAGTTTACAGGAACCGGGATGCTTCCAAACAGGAGGTGAGAGTGGGAGTAACCAAGAGAACAATATTAACAACAGCAGCAGCAGCAGCAGCAGCAGCCTAGGATCACAAAGACCACAGGCAGCGTGACCAAAGAACCGGGATGGATCAGAGATGAAGGAGATACAGGTGAAGGTGAGCAAGCAACAGAAACCAGCCTAACAAATATGGCCATGACGTTAGCTCCACAGTCGGTATCTGACAACTGCATTGCTTCATAATTACAGTCATATTCACCTTTATAAATGCATAAATAAGATAACTTTGTGCTTACGCGCTACATTCATGCAGCACTAATATTTGGTTGTCTTGTTTACAGATTATCTTAACATGCCTAAGCACAATACCCAAAGCCGGATGTGAGAATAGTGTAAACTGGACATTTTGTTGAAGGATATTTTATTCCTAGCGTTTACAGACAGCTGTTAATATTTAAAGGAGGCGTGTCCATCACTGCATTTCACCGTTAATCACATCTCAGCAAGTACAAATCCGCGTATGTGCTTACAAATGGCAGCTCTGAGCCAGAACTTCCCAGTTCCTGTCTGCGTCATCAGGCCGCTGATTTCAATTAGAAGGCAACAAGGGGTTTGGAAGGCCGCCGTTCTGAGTAAGTTTGCCGCCTCAGAAGTGGAAAGTTTTGATTTATTTATTTTGCGGATGTTATCAGCATCACTCATTTTTACCACCCTATTTTTCCCTCCTCCAGAGTGAGGTCTCCTGTCTCATCTATTTCTTGGTGGCGTGCAGAGCGAGGCGTTCCACGGGCACTCTCCACGGGCTGGAAGTCCAGCCCACCGTCCCCAGTCCAATTACAGTGAGAGGGAGAGGACATTTTTATTGTTCTGTGAACGGGGCATTTCCATGGCAGCCGTACAGTTGCTCAATTATTTCTCCTTTGTTGGACCAGCAGTGAAAGAAATGTCCAGCTGGGACCCCTGGAGGGCCCCCCCACCCACCAACCGCACCTCAATACCACAGACTTTCTGACCTATTTTAACCACAAAGAAGCTTCACGAGCTAGTTTGGAGTTTAGAAAGCAGCCAGGCTTGTTTTCAAATGCAGGTATATAAGAAATCTTTAAAGGTTTGGTAACCTGCAGCAGCTCCGCTCTGATCCGATCAAAGAGCTCCACAGAGGTCTTCTCATGTGACCTTTGCTGGAGGAAGTGCAAAACGGGAACCTTTGAGGACTTCAGCAGAAAGATCTAGTGAGGTTACACCAATACAGAGAGTTCAGGGCTAATGTCAGAGGGGTTTGATTTGGTTTAGTGCCTACAAGGTTTAAGGGAACAGAAACTTAATCCATGTTTGCACCTTAACCTCAGAAATGTAGATGAAATGTTTATAAAACCTAAAAATGTTACAATTGCACTGGCACTTTACAGCGTTTACCTACAAACTCGCAACATTTGCACTGTACTGCACTTTATTCTGACATATCTGTCTGCACCTTATTCTGATATATACTGCACTCTACTCCACTTTACTCCACCCTACTCCACCCCTCATTCCTGCCTGTCTATGTACGCGTCCTGTTGCATGTTGTGTTGACCCATGTTGTCTCTGTGTAGCCCTGTTGTCCTTTCTGTGCCCCTTTTGTGTTGTCCTACCAGCACCAAGTCCTGGAGAAACGTTGTTTCGTTTTCAATATATCGCACCAGCTATATATGTTCGAAAATGACAATAAAGCTCACTTGACTTGACTTGACTTGACTTGAAATGTATTTCAATCAGGCTGATGGTGTACAGAGGAGAATTACAGCCACATATCCTAGTTTGGGGTCAAAGAAAGACTTACAATCGGGTAAACTGCTGGAAGGGCGCTAAGGTTATTTAAAATCATCATTAAATTAAAAAAAAAAAAAAAAAGTTCCCTAATATGACTCACTAGTGCCCCCTGAGACAAAAATAAGATAGTCAGCAGCTAGATGTTGAATCAGGACACCCAGAATGAATTAGCATCATAACAGTTGAGAAACGAGAAAATGGGAAACGTTAGCTTGTTAGCAGACCACTTGAATTGAATTGTGGAGAGTTTAGAAAAATGACAAAACAGAGGACTTAAATCTACGGAAAACCATAATAATTACTAATTATTTCTGTTTTGCTGTGTTTAATGTATGTTTTTCTCAGAAAAATAAACCTTTATATTAATGCAATGTCACCAGTATAATAAAAGTAGGGATGAAAACACCAAAGAAAAAAAAAACATTTACATTAAATGAACAAACCAACTAAACATTTGATGCTTTAAAACAGCATTAGAATGAGAAAACCGCTTCTTGCCCTGTATTCATTATCTTCCCTTTTTCCATTTAGCCCTGAGTGCTCATTTTGGCTGTGCTGGGTCACATGACTTCCATTGTTGCCGAACATAAATATTATTCCATTAAGCAGGAATGGTCCAATTATAGGGTGAAGTGTGTCATCATCTCTCTGGGATGCAGATACAGATTTTGCAGTCTGAGATGCTAGTTTTATTTATTTATTTTGAACTGTGCGTCACTCCCTCTGAGCACCCCAGCGGATATTTATTCTCACATAATGAGTTCATTAAAGCAAAAAAACAGAAAAATGCTGGTGTGCGGCGTAAAACTCAGCACTATGAACTCAAAAGTCTCCTTAAAAAGAGGTTTCCACGGTAACAACAACCTAGGAGAAAAATCAGGGACCTGTGAATGTAAATTGAATCAGACTCCTGCGATTGCATTAATCATTTCCTTCTGTTTACCTTCGGCCGCGGAGCCCCAGCGACGGGCGCAGACGGCTGCAGACGGCTTCCAAATGAGTTTTCGCTCTCCGCCTCTGACTTGACGCCTTCCCCACCCGTCCTTCTCCTGTCTTTCCCTCCCCATGTCTTCTTCCCCATTTTTAGAGTTTAGGGACGCAATTTCATCTCATCAAAAGTAAAAGAAAGACCTGATGCCGACATGATTCTTCAGAAAAAGTTTGAAGCTCTTGTTAGCGGGTCTGCATTAAAGCTCTGATTACCCAGTCACAGAACCAGAATGAGACAAGACGCTGCAGAGCGATGGAGGATACTGGCACGGCTTTTAACAGACTGTCCAGATCCCAACCCAGTCTGGTTGGTGATTGGCCGGCGGCGGCTGCGGCGGCTAGGTCCTGGCACAGACTGCGATGACAGCTGTGTGCAAATGATGGAAGCTCCTGAGAGGACGCAGGACAGACACGGGGCCACGACAACAGCGCAGCATCCGTGTTGTCCTGGACAGTTTCTCCCAGCTCTGCCCAGAGTGACAGAGGGAGGAAAATTAGAAGACCGCAACAAATCAACAAATGAGACACAAAGGAGCGTTGTGTTGATAAGCGCATGTAGCCACGAGGACAGTTTGTAATTGGATCCCTCCAATAATAAGTGGTCTACCGAGGCCTGCTTGTGGGCCCGCTTCCTCTCGGTCCAGCAGGACACGCTGTAAGAACATTAAGCAATGAGGACAAAATGAAATCCAAGCGTGAACGCTAATAACGGCGCTTACAAAGAAAGATAAGTGCAACCAGGCACGAGTGCAAATAAGCACATTTGTTGCTAATCAACAAAGCAGCGTAGCATCGTCAGGGTGTAAACAGGCTCATATTTACTCTGTGACGTGAACCTTCTCGAGGGCTTGTGAACACTGTCTGATCAGAGGTGACACACTGGCCACCCACCGAGGGTCCTGTGGATTATCATCCAGCTGCTTTTTGGTAAGGCAATGATGAGGGCCGCAGTCAGCGCTGGGTTCATCCATCTGTACTCCCCCATAGCAGCGCCGCCGTCCTCACCGTCTGCCGGATCCTTGAGCCCCTCAGCTAGGCGCTGTTGTGAGGCGTGGAGGGTTTGTTTGTCAGGCTGTGAGTCACGTATGGCAGCTGCGTGGGACTGGCAACCGCCGCCCATTTCTGATCGGAAGTACTGTATAATACACTAAAGGGGGGGCATATGGAAAAACACAAACAAGCCCGGTGGAAACTGGCACCAATGCGTGCAGACACAAACGACAATGAGCAACACAGCAGCTGACAGGTGGGAAACATTCAGAGCGGACGCGTTGGTGGCAAAGAAGCCTCACTGGTCGGTCACAAAGGTGGAGCCTGGATGGAGCGCTCTGCTTTCTATTCAAAGTACGGCGCTCTGAGCACATTTGACTTTCAGCCCTCAGACGCTGGAAGGCAGTGACTGAAAGAGGCACACTGATGTCATCTTCTCCCCCAACACCCTCTTCTGCTCACTCAGACGCACTGGCAGCGAGCTGAGGGCGAAGCACCACCGCGCGTCTCCTGGCCCGGGCTGGAACCGGGAGGCTGTGGTGTGTGGAAGGGCGGGCTGACGGAACACACTGCATTCGCTGATGAAGTCCTGATGCAGAAGTGGGCAGTCTCGCTTTAAGGCATGTGATCCAGCTCTCTCCCAGTCCTCGCTCTCTTCCCAGCTGGGCTTCGGTGCGTTTTTCTTTTTTTTTTTCCCTTCTTTCACGCACATTCTCACGCACGCCCACCCTGCCTCTTTGACACGCTCTCTGTACTTAGTGCGCCGGTGAGGAGACCGAGGCGCACAGCTTCTCCATGAGCGGACGCAGCCGGGAGCAGGCGGAGCAGTCATTCCACGAGAGTGCGGGGCGCAGGCGACAAGTGGAGGAGGTAAATTAGCTCCTTGTCAGCGCAGCAGAAGGAGTTCTACTGACGGGGGGAGACGGGGGGACAAGATCTGTTCCAGTGTGGCCGACACCGTGGTGACATGAGCGCCATCCCGCCAGTCAGAGCCCAGACACTTTTAGACGCCCGGCGTGCTTCGCTTCTGGTGACGCGGATTTCCACAGATATTGAGCCAGAGGAGATAATTTTAAGAAGAAGTGAAGCTTTTTGCGTGGGGTGGGGGTGGGGGGCACCCTACGTGTGCGTGCGTCGCGCTTCACAGGAATTCCAGCGGCTCCAAAGTATGGATGGATTTAAGACAGAGGACTGAGTCTGTTGGACAGCAGGCGGGCGGTGATTCCGACTGAGCTCTTTCCTTTTTTGCGCACTAGGCTCAGGTAAGAGTGTGAAGAGGCTCCGGGGTTTAACCTGAGGTGACGAGCTGGCTTTGACATGAAAAACACCGTTTGATGCGTGTTAAAGATCGATGCGTAAAGCTGATTCTCCGTATTGAATAAATCATTTAAATCAATCAGTTTTGTTTAACATGACGTCTGTGCGTCAGTATGGTTCACTAACATACATATTTTAAATGTGATGAATGTGCACGTTCTCCTTTTTTATAGGAACCAATTTATGAAAAAAGTTAAGGAATATCTGATTTGAGGTGATGAGTAAGACGCAGGTGTCTGCAGGTGTGTCTGCTGTCTGCCTCCACTATTACTGACACTCCACCCTCTGCTGTTCTTTTAAAATAGGGGAAATTAGATGGATCTCTCTGGAAAAACAGGGGATGTCTGTTGCGCCACGGAGACGCGTAGAGACGATAAAGAGCCAACTGTGTTGCTCCTATTTTCCCATAAGTTCGCGTCGTGCGCCTTCGCCTCCAGCGGTTCCAGCCACGTTTTATTTTCAGCCAAACCGACTTCAGAAGACCCGAGTCGAGCTCTCAGGTCTTCACGCAACACGCTGCTCACCACGCAAGCGCTGCCATGCCTCTGAATATGCATCAGCATAAGATGTGTGGTTAGAGAGAGAGGGAAAAAAAGAGGAGGGCAGGCTCATGGGACCAGTTCACATTTGCACAAACCGCGGGATTATGTTGGATTTACTGCTGGGGTGGGGATTTACAATGTGCTGTTCCTAATTATATGCTTAATTTTTGTAGAATATTAATCAGTCTCAATGTCACCGAGGGCGCAGGAGCCATTTAGGCTGAGAGCTGTAATCTCTGATGTACATCAGGACACAAACTGGCCCACTTGGACCGAACAAGCATCTAATGCCCGGATTCAGGGTCCTGCTCTCCCTGCAAGGCAGGAGAACCTTAGATATTGATATAACAAAGTTACTGCAAAATCAGTCCAGCATAAGAACAGAAAGTTGTTGTTTCAAAGTTTGACGCCTCCTACGACTGTTTGTTTAGCGGAGGCGGCTTTACGAGGTTAAACTTTTAACTGTGGAGAGACAGTCATGCCTGGAGAGGAGGAGAGCCTCATTTTTCATTGAGGGATGAGCCGCGTCTCCATATGCTGGCTCTCAGCAGCTGTCAGCTGAGCTGGAGGCTCCTTTATGACTCTTTATTCTGAAACTGAGAGCATCTGAGATTAAACGGCCCATCGGAAGGACGAGCTTTCAGATCACCTACATCTTGACTCATCCTACACCCCTTCCAACCTCAGAGGGTAGGGGTGTGGTAGGCGTGTCGTAACGCACCTTTCTGTCCGTTTTTTTTCCCTCTCCTACCTGCCGCAGCTCTGTCCCATCACTATGTCCTGGTTGCTGGCCGTGTGGATTAGCCTGGGCTTCCTGCTCTTCTGCCAGGCCACCCTCTACCAGACCATCCAGCAGCACCACGTGGCGAGGCCTGGCCACACCGACATCCTCACCTTGGGTAGGTGCCACCGCTCGTCAACCGCTCCCTGCGGCGGTGCGGCTCGGGTCAGGATTCTGGGCCGCAGTGTCCGAACATGACGGCGACACGCCGCCATGCTGCGGTGCTACACTGTAGCTCCATGATTCATCACGCTCGCAGTCAGAATGAGCAGAGTGAGACCGTTGACGGCACCGCTGATGGCCAGTTACTTGTGCATCGTTAGTCATGCACGCACTCAGAGCTATTGATGGCAGGACTATAGCGAGTGTGTACATATGTTGTTAGCCTGAGCTCAGGAACAGCATGAAAACCTAGGATTAGCTCAAAGGGAGATGGTTTCTGTGTTAAAATTCATCACAGCTACACCCGGAATCTCGCTGGCAGACCATTATGAGTAGGCGAGAATTCAGCGTTATTGTGCTGGTAGCTAAGGGAGCTTTGATCACTGCTGCTTAGCAGGAAGTGACAAATGTTTCCCTCTTTTGCACTGGAAATGTTCTGCAATTAGGCCCCCAATGCTTTTTGCCCCGTAGGGGGCAGAAAGAGAGGGTAGAGACTGAGGCAGATCTAATTCTCAATTTATGGTGAAGCTTACCAGCATCGCCTGTGGTGGATGATGGGGAGGCGGTGCTTTTCCGAGGCAGAGGCTTTGTGTAAGCTGCTAACAATGAGCACGACTTCCATGCTCCTACTCTGCTACAGAAGGCTTCCCTCCCTGTTGAACATTGATGCTATCTCTGCCTCATCTCGCTCTGTGCGGTGGCGCGTTGTTGGAAGGAGACGCAGCAAAGCACAAAAAAGGAAGGCAAAATCCAGCATCGAATTTTCCGAGCCGGCGTTCCAACGAGGATGGATTTTAAGCGACACGTCGGCAAACCGGCTTACATTTTCTCCGGAAATGCTGACACATGAAAATCCCAGCCATGATAGAAAGTTCTCAAAGCCACTCGGTCTCATTAATTGGCATGAGGGGTGGCGGGATAAGCAGCAAAGAGTTTGGGATGAATTTTTAACGGTCGATGCCAAGTTTTTCCGACTCTTGTTCTTTCTTTATGACTGGTTGGCAAGAGCTTGGTGCCAAAGATTTACAAGGAAGTGCAAGGCTCAGTAAGTGTCTGCTGAATTATGCAGGGGTCCCAAAAGGCAAAACACACACACACACACACAAACAAACACACACACACACACATATCTGAGGTAGAGAGTTATTCATGTAAAGAGGAATAGTGGCTGTGGGTTGTCTTGAACGCCTCCTGTCAGATGGATTAGCCAGCACGGTGACTGCACAGTAAACAAGCCATTACGCCTGTTCCAAATTTAAATACAAAAAAAAAAGAAATCTGGGATATCGCCACACAAATATCCAGGAAACCTTGAGGAAAAAAATAAATGAAGTCTTACGGATTGGTACTGACAGTTGTAATCGATGTGTGGTAGTATTCAGGTTCCCGGCGATCACGCTCTTCTTCTGCTAGAAGCTTGAAGAAAAGATTTTTTTTACCCTCCAGCTGCTGCTCAGCAACTGTACAATTTACTGTATATCATGTTTTGGTAAGAGGATTAAGCTGACATCAATCTTCCTCGGCCGTGGAGTGGCGTTAACCGATCTAACCAGAACGGCCCTCTCCGAATTGAAATGCTATGATGAATATTTGAATTGGAATTGATTTTATAATTTGAGCAGCTCTCTGGTTTCACTGAGGCCAGAACCCTCAGATATAAATAGATACGCCTATGTAGGACATGGCAAAAAAAAAAGGAAAAATGTCTGAAAAACCTTCTGTTTCATGCTGTTTTTCTGTAATTCAATAAGGCTTCTGATTTTCTGAAAGATGCCGAAAATGTGCCATATTGTGAAGAGAAGCTGTAAAGTGGTGAAATCATTTCAGTTGATTAGAAAATGAAACACGTCTTAATTTGGCACATTATTAAATAAAAGCGATGTAAGCTGTTCTGAGTGGCACCTCATGTCCTTGATCGTGTGCTCTGATTCCACCGCCTGACTTCTGGAAAAAAACCTCCCTCCGCTCCCGCCTCGCCCCCTGCTGTGTCTGGGTCTGTGTCTGCTGAGCACCCTGCACACAAGCGGGTTGTGGTGAGAGAGAAAAACGTTGAATTTGAACACCTGAGCGACAGACCTGATCAGATTGGGGGGCTGTTTAGTTGCTGACTGGTGTGTTCCGGCTCAGCGGCATTGATCTGTGTCACCAGCTGACTCGGTTGACTTTTTCCTCGAACCGAACAGACGCTGCCGTTACCTTCACAGCCCGCTGTATGCTAATTACGTGCTAGCATACAGCGCTGCAGCCACGCAGTGCACAGAAATAGCACCGAGGGGTCGGGAGAGAGAACTAACAGCCTGCGAGGGCGCTCGGATAGCCGAGAATACCTGCGGTTTGCCACAGGGTAAAATAGTGAAGCGGCGGCGTCACGTACGGAACCGCTCAAAGCACCACCTGATATAAATGTGCATGTTGGCATGGAGGCCTGCACGTTGTCTGAACGGTACAAGAACTCCTCACCCACTGACAGAGATAGAGACAAATGGCTGCGTGGGTATTTGTGGAAAGGATTGCAGAGCGTGCAGCTCCACGCAAAGCTAATCCTCCAGTCGGCAGAAGCAGCCAACGCTGGTTAAGGAATTTTGATGGTTAAATCGAAAACGTAACCAAAGAGATGAATGTCACCGGATTGCATTATTTTCCTAGTCTCAGCCTTGAAGTGAAGATCAGGGAAGGACCTGCCTGATTGCAGCGTCACCTGCTCGAGAAGCGTGACTGCTCTGCTTCCCATGAGCCTCTGCTCTACGGCGCCCTGCCGCCCCTGCCGAAGATTGATGGCGGCCTGATTCAGGGAAGCCAATTCTGGTCTCTCAAGAAATAATCCACTACACTGACAGATGAGCTGAATCTGACAACACACACAAACACGCGTGCACACACACACACACACACACGCACACACACTGCCCACCTGCCAGCACGGTCGGACCAAACTGCTGCACAAACCAGGACAGTCCTGACAGCTCGGAGTATGAGACTTCATCACGAGTCAGTGAAGGTGGAACCCGTTTACGCCCTCACTGTGCTGCTGACAGAAGCTAAAATGAAAGTTCTTCTCTTGTATACCACCGTTCTACTTTAGTTGTGTTGCACGTGCAGCTCATCCAGGCCCACGGGCCCAGTCTGAATGGAAGAATGTTTAAGTGCCGCTTTGTTTAATTATGAGTGTGGCGGGACGTTCTCAGATCCTTAGAAAAGGCTGATCCTGCGCAGAAAAACCAGCACGGCTGAACAGAGGGTGTACTCATATATGATTAAAGCTCCTGCGTCACCGGCCTTTTGTTCGACAGTCGGGGGGTAATCAGAGGCTGCGAATGTGACCGGTTCCTGAATAAATGTCACGCAGTGTTTAAATTGATTCAGAATGGTTGGAAAGAAAAAAAAATACATGACCGGGGTGTGTGCAACGATAAAGGGAGACATATTCACCAACACAGTGGTGGATTTAGCAGCTTGGGGGCGTGCACGTCGACAGTTGTCTGCTTTTTTAAGCCATCGATTGACCTAAAAACAGCAACATAACAGCTAAAGCCACAGAGCAGCAACCCCAAAACTGTCCTTTCTTAAAGCTTTACAGTAAGAGGAAGAAATCAGAGTTGTTAGCTGTAGCTGTCTAAAGGAGTGTGTGTGTGTGTGTGTGTGTGTGTGTGTGTGTGTGTGTGTGTGTGTGTGTGTGTGTCCAAAGTTTAGCTGTTATAGCTTTTCGGCCAAGTCAGCAAAGCATATGCTAAAGTTATTTCTCTGCTAAGAAGCCCAAAACATCCTGGATCTCTCTGTCTATCCTTGTTGTTATTACCAGTTTCAAAGTGAAGCTCATCCAAATTAAGAATTTCACAGGATTTTTTCGGTATTTATTTATTTTCCTCAACATTTCCTTCTGTTTGAACAGTTAAAGAACAGTTAATTAGATGAGCTTCTGCTTGGGAGTGTCTGCTGCTGCTTTTCATCCAGAGCTCTGGGCACTCTGAAAATCCCTAGTCTGAAAGTCTGAAAAATAGCTTCTGCACATGCGTTTCCAGTCAGAGTGTGTGAAAGGCAGCAATGGGGTTCCACAGCTTCACCTAAGTGGGAACCGATTTGGATTTCTAACTAAAAACAGATGCGCATTTCTGAACTCGACACTAAACTTGATTTTGGATGTCAGTCGTTTTCCAAAAGAGGCAAGACTGGCAGCTTTTCTCACATGAATCCTTCTATTTATTGTTTTTTCTCCTCTGTTCAAATGGACGGCTCTAGGAGATTGACAGTTTTGTGGAGACAAAACAATTAGTTTCACAGGCTGTTTGCAGCTCATTTCCACCGCTAAACCTTAGTAAAGATGGACTATTTTAGGAGTTTTTTCCGGGGATTTCTGCAGGTGTTAAAGTTTTAATAAAACTCTGTCAAAAGAGGTATATTTATCCACACTTGTGGAGCTGACTTTGCATACAAGCTCTCTGTGTTTCAGCTAGGTAATAAATCAGCTGCGTGCACACTGGGTGGACTTGGG
>CAAE01014674.1:347698-458728 GCA_000180735.1 Tetraodon nigroviridis | reverse complement strand
ATGAGTTCGTATTTATTCCACAAGCTTCCTGGATTCCTGAATTGCTTCAAATTGGCTTATAAAATTTCATAATTGCATCAAAGCATGTAGAGAATGAACAAAAACTGGATTAGTGGCGCCACGGCAGCCTCCGTCAAAACAGTCTACGGGGCATATTAGCGGGTGAGCAAACGCACTCCTGCGAGGTACAGGACAGAGGAGACCACGACAACATTCTCTGGGCTATTTCACGTACTGCCCCCTCCCCCCCCACCACCATTTTTGCATGGCAGGAAAAGGGAATCATTTTAGTTTCGGCGACTCCACCTCCTTCTCATTAAAGCTCAACTACCCACTGGTGCTTTCAGTTCAAAAAAATATCATTCCTAATTTTCAGCCCCTAAGAAGCAAGCGAATGAGCCGATTCCACCTTGGCTGCCCCAACAGATGGCTGGTGAAGAAAGCCGCTGTAACGCTTGTAGCTTTGGGCATGAGCGCTGCGTTTGTGAGATAAATAGGGACACAAGGAAGACACCACCTCCTCTGTCACTGTGTCAAACTCAGGCTGCTCTCAATCCACTGGCTAGTTGGGGTAAAAAGAGAAAAAGGGGGAGCTTCTGAACTTTTCCCAGCTGTCCACAGACTTGTTATCTTCACATTCCCTCGAGAGGGCTCATATATCTCCTTAGAAGTACACTCCGACCTCTTTGAGACGCCACCGTTGCTAAACGCTGAGGAGGCCTTTCCACCTGTTTAAAATGCAAACATGTTTCGTGTTTTCCCCACTGCTGATTCAACATTTTAATTGGTTTGAGATGTTTCAAGTCCTCGATCTAAAACCAATTTAAAGACAAACTGACCCGTGAAAAGCTGATGCAAATGTGAGTAGCCGGGTTAAAGTGACTGATGACGGCAGCAGGTAAGAACTTCAGCAGCTGACATAAATGGAAAACAGATGATGAATGCAGGCCCACTCCAGTCTTCTTTTTCTTTTCCCCTCTTCTGCCTCAATAAGTTGGTCCTGGCATGAATATAAATGGCGACAGGTGAGGAACAGGGATGCCGTGCCGCCGCCGAATTGCTCTCCGCCCGGCCTCCGTCTCTAATGGGTTCAGCCTGACTGGATTCAATCATGTCTCCTGATACCCTCTGAAGAGGATGCAAATTGTCAATCACTCCTCTCTATCCTCCTTTCACCGTTCTTCGTCTCCGGCTGCCGTCTCCCGCTCGTTTTCCACGACCAGTTTGTCATCATTCACTTCCCTGCCGTCGCACTTTCTCTCCTCGCGTAGCCTCTTCACATATTAGCCACCACGTCGCGCTGCTGCGCCAAGTCCGCTCATCCGGCCCAGACTTGTTAACCCTAATTGCATTTGCATGTCATGAGGCAAGCAGGGAAAAAGTCAGGAACCCCCTTAAATTAAGGGAAAATATCTGTAATGCGTTTACTCATAAACTCTAATGGATTTTAGATGAAGAATTCCCATCACACCAGACTGTCCTTTCATTTAGTAGGAGGACCAACAAGTCTACCGGCTGAATAAACTCTGGATAGTGAAGTTAAAAAGGTGGATTAGTGTTTTGGTATAATACATTTGACATGATTTGCATAGTAAAGGTTATTCTCATTCTTAGTCTTACAGTCTCTTAGGTTGTTTTTTGGTTTTAGATAAGGACAGTGACAGCTCTAGCCGTGGGGATGACGCGATAAGAGGATGCAAACATTGTATTTCCATGCCGGATGACAATTAATTTCACTTGATGAGCTCTAGCTCCAGTTGGAGCTTTTAGCTCCAGTTAAAAATAAGTCTTGTTATCGGATATAAAACCGCACAATGAAAGCAGCGATGCAGTGATGCATTGCTGCGGCTTAATCTGGCAGGAAGAGACTGTAAAACAGTTTCTCAAATTCTCAAAATCCAAAGTTTTTAAAAGAACATTCCCCCTGAACGCAGATTTAAGGGAGGTCTGGCTCTATTTTGCCATGTGTTTTCCTGCTGGGGCCTCTTTCCCAGGTGATGTTGAGATGATGGATGACAGTGGCAACGTGCTGCAATTAGCCCTGATGAATTTCAATACTTGCATAAATAATTGATTTTAAAAGGCAACATCAGAAGTTGCTATCCAACAAAACTACCGGCGTCAGTGTCAGAAGGTGATGTATTGTATTCCACTTAAAAGCTCATTTCCCTGCCGCCCCGCTGGGAAATGAGGAGGCAGCAGTAAATAACCGCTACGTTGCCAGAGGAGGAGAAGAGAAACTGAATAGAGAAAATCCTCCACAGCCTCCCTACTTTTCTCTGGCTGTTTCTGCCATATCCTTGAATCCACTCTGGCCTGTTTCCGCGCCACCCTTCACTGCCCCTCACCAAACACCTCTCCTCTGCGTGTCTCAATCTCTTCCGCTTTCTTCCCGTCTCAATCTCGCTCCTTTCACTCCTGCGCCCGCCGGACAGCCGCTGAAAGGAAGGCGGAATTGGACGCCTCCCTTTCCTTTGAGGCTCGTAAGAGATTTTGTTTTGCTTGAGCGGTGTGCCACGGCCGGCTGGCTCGCCATCATCTGAGGAATTGAGTGTCTGTAATGACCTTTCAAAAAGTTCGCAGCATCTGGGATGGCGAGCGTACTTTTCGTCTTTCTGTCACACCACTCAGGGCGAGTTAAAGCAGACGTGAATGCAGCAGCGGTGCCAACTGACTGATGAGAAAACATGTTTAAGCCGCTGCATGTCTCTCAGGGCTGTTTTTACACTTGATTTTTGTGTGTCATTTGGAGAGAGGCGGGCCAATAATGCTCATGTGTGCTTGTCATCCAGCTGCCTCTTATTAATCAGCCGGAAATCCCTCTCCAGCTCTAATGGAAAACGTGATTCTTCGTGGGTGGAATACTGGGGATCTGGCATTCTGTGCCGAAAGAAGGTCTTTTTTTTTCAAGGTTTCACTTATTGTCATTAAAGGAGGCAATGAAGGCCTGGATTTTCTGACTGATGGAAAACAGGTATTCAGCCTCTCCATGCGTCACTGACCTGCTGATTCATGAGTGCAAATGTGCCCCCAACCACCACTGGCACCACCTTGTGTCCATTATATCTTTTTCTCTTATCTACCTGTACGAGCCATGAAGGGGCATCTTGAGCCCTCGTGGTTGGTGGACACAAGGGTCAAAGGTCACAGCCTAGAAAAGTTCCCTCAGGTATCTTTCAACGCCCCTAAAGCATCAAGCTAGCGTGACACAGGTCAGCGTGCAGGTTTGGTGTTTTTGTTGGCTTCAGATAAAGATTGGACCGCTCGCCTGGCTCTTAGATAAACTTCCAGGACAATACTGCACCTGCATCCACGGGCTCAGCTGCAGCCTTCTCCCTCTCCTTAGTCCTCAATGTGTCCTGGAAACTGTGTGGATTCAACGTGACCCGAAGAGATTTAATTCAGGTTAGATCTAGATCAGACCCAATGGATTCAACAAATGCCCGACATAAAGAAATCATCTTATTTTTAAGATAGTGGGGCGAAACCGTGGGGTGCTGGAGGCTGCGGCGAACTGGTAGGATTCAGGTGAGTGCAAGCGCTCTATGCTGTGTGCGTCCTCCAATTAAAAAGAAATAATGAGAAAAACGCAGCGTGGGAGTCTGCTGTGACATTTTTTATTCTCCGTGAGCCGAACTTGTTAACAGTGAAATAACAAGATCAGGTGGCGGTCGATCTCGTTCTCCGCAAGTAACTCATTTTCCAACCCTGATTACCCTCGCGTACAGTCAATTTGGGGCTGTTACTGTTGCTGTGGGGACAGCGAAGGCGGAGATGGGTATTTGCACAGAAAAAAAAAATGCTTATTTTGGTCACATGTGAAGCAACACAGCAGGAGTTTAGGTAATTTGTCATTTTCATTACAGCTGATTAGAAAACAAAACTGCATCTCAATCCACCGGACCAGACCCAGACCTGTGAGTTTACAGGAACCGGGATGCTTCCAAACAGGAGGTGAGAGTGGGAGTAACCAAGAGAACAATATTACAACAGCAGCAGCAGCAGCAGCAGCAGCCTAGGATCACAAAGACCACAGGCAGCGTGACCAAAGAACCAGGATGGATCAGAGATGAAGGAGATACAGGTGAAGGTGAGCAAGCAACAGAAACCAGCCTAACAAATATGGCCATGACGTTAGCTCCACAGTCGGTATCTGACAACTGCATTGCTTCATAATCACAGTCATATTCACCTTTAAAAATGCATAAATAAGATAACTTTGTGCTTACACGCTACATTCATGCAGCACTAATATTTGGTTGTCTTGTTTACAGATTATCTTAACATGCCTAAGCACAATACCCAAAGCCGGATGTGAGAATAGTGTAAACTGGACATTTTGTTGAAGGATATCTTATTCCTAGCGTTTACAGACAGCTGTTAATATTTAAAGGAGGCGTGTCCATCACTGCATTTCACCGTTAATCACATCTCAGCAAGTACAAATCCACGTATGTGCTTACAGATGGCAGCTCTGAGCCAGAACTTCCCAGTTCCTGTCTGCGTCATCAGGCCGCTGATTTCAATTAGAAGGCAACAAGGGGTTTGGAAGGCCGCCGTTCTGAGTAAGTTTGCCGCCTCAGAAGTGGAAAGTTTTGATTTATTTATTTTGCGGATGTTATCAGCATCACTCATTTTTACCACCCTATTTTTCCCTCCTCCAGAGTGAGGTCTCCTGTCTCATCTATTTCTTGGTGGCGTGCAGAGCGAGCGTTCCGCGGGCACTCTCCACGGGCTGGAAGTCCAGCCCACCGTCCCCAGTCCAATTACAGTGAGAGGGAGAGGACATTTTTATTGTTCTGTGAACGGGGCATTTCCATGGCAGCCGTACAGTTGCTCAATTATTTCTCCTTTGTTGGACCAGCAGTGAAAGAAATGTCCAGCTGGGACCCCTGGAGGGCCCCCCCACCCACCAACCGCACCTCAATACCACAGACTTTCTGACCTATCTTAACCACAAAGAAGCTTCACGAGCTAGTTTGGAGTTTAGAAAGCAGCCAGGCTTGTTTTCAAATGCAGGTATATAAGAAATCTTTAAAGGTTTGGTAACCTGCAGCAGCTCCGCTCTGATCCGATCAAAGAGCTCCACAGAGGTCTTCTCATGTGACCTTTGCTGGAGGAAGTGCAAAACGGGAACCTTTGAGGACTTCAGCAGAAAGATCTAGTGAGGTTACACCAATACAGAGAGTTCAGGGCTAATGTCAGAGGGGTTTGATTTGGTTTAGTGCCTACAAGGTTTAAGGGAACAGAAACTTAATCCATGTTTGCACCTTAACCTCAGAAATGTAGATGAAATGTTTATAAAACCTAAAAATGTTACAATTGCACTGGCACTTTACAGCGTTTACCTACAAACTCGCAACATTTGCACTGTACTGCACTTTATTCTGACATATCTGTCTGCACCTTATTCTGATATATACTGCACTCTACTCCACTTTACTCCACCCTACTCCACCCCTCATTCCTGCCTGTCTATGTACGCGTCCTGTTGCATGTTGTGTTGACCCATGTTGTCTCTGTGTAGCCCTGTTGTCCTTTCTGTGCCCCTTTTGTGTTGTCCTACCAGCACCAAGTCCTGGAGAAACGTTGTTTCGTTTTCAATATGTATCGCACCAGCTATGTATGTTCGAAAATGACAATAAAGCTCACTTGACTTGACTTGACTTGACTTGAAATGTATTTCAATCAGGCTGATGGTGTACAGAGGAGAATTACAGCCACATATCCTAGTTTGGGGTCAAAGAAAGACTTACAATCGGGTAAACTGCTGGAAGGGCGCTAAGGTTATTTAAAATCATCATTAAATTAAAAAAAAAAAAAAAGTTCCCTAATATGACTCACTAGTGCCCCCTGAGACAAAAATAAGATAGTCAGCAGTTAGATGTTGAATCAGGACACCCAGAATGAATTAGCATCATAACAGTTGAGAAACGAGAAAATGGGAAACGTTAGCTTGTTAGCAGACCACTTGAATTGAATTGTGGAGAGTTTAGAAAAATGACAAAACAGAGGACTTAAATCTACGGAAAAGCATAATAATTACTAATTATTTCTGTTTTGCTGTGTTTAATGTATGTTTTTCTCAGAAAAATAAACCTTTATATTAATGCAATGTCACCAGTATAATAAAAGTAGGGATGAAAACACCAAAGAAAAAAAAAACATTTACATTAAATGAACAAACCAACTAAACATTTGATGCTTTAAAACAGCATTAGAATGAGAAAACCGCTTCTTGCACTGTATTCATTATCTTCCCTTTTTCCATTTAGCCCTGAGTGCTCATTTTGGCTGTGCTGGGTCACATGACTTCCATTGTTGCCGAACATAAATATTATTCCATTAAGTAGGAATGGTCCAATTATAGGGTGAAGTGTGTCATCATCTCTCTGGGATGCAGTTACAGATTTTGCAGTCTGAGATGCTAGTTTTATTTATTTATTTTGAACTGTGCGTCACTCCCTCTGAGCACCCCAGCGGATATTTATTCTCACATAATGAGTTCATTAAAGCAAAAAAACAGAAAAATGCTGGTGTGCGGCGTAAAACTCAGCACTATGAACTCAAAAGTCTCCTTAAAAAGAGGTTTCCACGGTAACAACAATCTAGGAGAAAAATCAGGGACCTGTGAATGTAAATTGAATCAGACTCCTGCGATTGCATTAATCATTTCCTTCTGTTTACCTTCGGCCGCGGAGCCCCAGCGACGGGCGCAGACGGCTGCAGACGGCTTCCAAATGAGTTTTCGCTCTCCGCCTCTGACTTGACGCCTTCCCCACCCGTCCTTCTCCTGTCTTTCCCTCCCCATGTCTTCTTTCCCATTTTTAGAGTTTAGGGACGCAATTTCATCTCATCAAAAGTAAAAGAAAGACCTGATGCCGACATGATTCTTCAGAAAAAGTTTGAAGCTCTTGTTAGCGGGTCTGCATTAAAGCTCTGATTACCCAGTCACAGAACCAGAATGAGACAAGACGCTGCAGAGCGATGGAGGATACTGGCACGGCTTTTAACAGACTGTCCAGATCCCAACCCAGTCTGGTTGGTGATTGGCCGGCGGCGGCTGCGGCGGCTAGGTCCTGGCACAGACTGCGATGACAGCTGTGTGCAAATGATGGAAGCTCCTGAGAGGACGCAGGACAGACACGGGGCCACGACAACAGCGCAGCATCCGTGTTGTCCTGGACAGTTTCTCCCAGCTCTGCCCAGAGTGACAGAGGGAGGAAAATTAGAAGACCGCAACAAATCAACAAATGAGACACAAAGGAGCGTTGTGTTGATAAGCGCATGTAGCCACGAGGACAGTTTGTAATTGGATCCCTCCAATAATAAGTGGTCTACCGAGGCCTGCTTGTGGGCCCGCTTCCTCTCGGTCCAGCAGGACACGCTGTAAGAACATTAAGCAATGAGGACAAAATGAAATCCAAGCGTGAACGCTAATAACGGCGCTTACAAAGAAAGATAAGTGCAACCAGGCACGAGTGCAAATAAGCACATTTGTTGCTAATCAACAAAGCAGCGTAGCATCGTCAGGGTGTAAACAGGCTCATATTTACTCTGTGACGTGAACCTTCTCGAGGGCTTGTGAACACTGTCTGATCAGAGGTGACACACTGGCCACCCACCGAGGGTCCTGTGGATTATCATCCAGCTGCTTTTTGGTAAGGCAATGATGAGGGCCGCAGTCAGCGCTGGGTTCATCCATCTGTACTCCCCCATAGCAGCGCCGCCGTCCTCACTGTCTGCCGGATCCTTGAGCCCCTCAGCTAGGCGCTGTTGTGAGGCGTGGAGGGTTTGTTTGTCAGGCTGTGAGTCACGTATGGCAGCTGCGTGGGACTGGCAACCGCCGCCCATTTCTGATCGGAAGTACTGTATAATACACTAAAGGGGGGGCATATGGAAAAACACAAACAAGCCCGGTGGAAACTGGCACCAATGCGTGCAGACACAAACGACAATGAGCAACACAGCAGCTGACAGGTGGGAAACATTCAGAGCGGACGCGTGGTGGCAAAGAAGCCTCACTGGTCGGTCACAAAGGTGGAGCCTGGATGGAGCGCTCTGCTTTCTATTCAAAGTACGGCGCTCTGAGCACATTTGACTTTCAGCCCTCAGACGCTGGAAGGCAGTGACTAAAAGAGGCACACTGATGTCATCTTCTCCCCCAACACCCTCTCCTGCTCACTCAGACGCACTGGCAGCGAGCTGAGGGCGAAGCACCACCGCGCGTCTCCTGGCCCGGGCTGGAACCGGGAGGCTGTGGTGTGTGGAAGGGCGGGCTGACGGAACACACTGCATTCGCTGATGAAGTCCTGATGCAGAAGTGGGCAGTCTCGCTTTAAGGCATGTGATCCAGCTCTCTCCCAGTCCTCGCTCTCTTCCCAGCTGGGCTTCGGTGCGTTTATCTTTTTTTTTTTTCCCCTTCTTTCACGCACATTCTCACGCACGCCCACCCTGCCTCTTTGACACGCTCTCTGTACTTAGTGCGCCGGTGAGGAGACCGAGGCGCACAGCTTCTCCATGAGCGGACGCAGCCGGGAGCAGGCGGAGCAGTCATTCCACGAGAGTGCGGGGCGCAGGCGACAAGTGGAGGAGGTAAATTAGCTCCTTGTCAGCGCAGCAGAGGAGTTCTACTGACGGGGGAGACGGGGGACGGGGGACAAGATCTGTTCCAGTGTGGCCGACACCGTGGTGACATGAGCGCCATCCCGCCAGTCAGAGCCCAGACACTTTTAGACGCCCGGCTGCTTCGCTTCTGGTGACGCGGATTTCCACAGATATTGAGCCAGAGGAGATAATTTTAAGAAGAAGTGAAGCTTTTTGGGGGTGGGGGTGGGGGGCACCCTACGTGTGCGTGCGTCGCGCTTCACAGGAATTCCAGCGGCTCCAAAGTATGGATGGATTTAAGACAGAGGACTGAGTCTGTTGGACAGCAGGCGGGCGGTGATTCCGACTGAGCTCTTTCCTTTTTTGCGCACTAGGCTCAGGTAAGAGTGTGAAGAGGCTCCGGGGTTTAACCTGAGGTGACGAGCTGGGTTTGACATGAAAAACACCGTTTGATGCGTGTTAAAGATCGATGCGTAAAGCTGATTCTCCGTATTGAATAAATCATTTAAATCAATCAGTTTTGTTTAACATGACGTCTGTGCGTCAGTATGGTTCACTAACATACATATTTTAAATGTGATGAATGTGCACGTTCTCCTTTTTTATAGGAACCAATTTATGAAAAAGTTAAGGAATATCTGATTTGAGGTGATGAGTAGACGCAGGTGTCTGCAGGTGTGTCTGCTGTCTGCCTCCACTATTACTGACACTCCACCCTCTGCTGTTCTTTTAAAATAGGGGAAATTAGATGGATCTCTCTGGAAAAACAGGGGATGTCTGTTGCGCCACGGAGACGCGTAGAGACGATAAAGAGCCAACTGTGTTGCTCCTATTTTCCCATAAGTTCGCGTCGTGCGCCTTCGCCTCCAGCGGTTCCAGCCACGTTTTATTTTCAGCCAAACCGACTTCAGAAGACCCGAGTCGAGCTCTCAGGTCTTCACGCAACACGCTGCTCACCACGCAAGCGCTGCCATGCCTCTGAATATGCATCAGCATAAGATGTGTGGTTAGAGAGAGAGGGAAAAAAAGAGGAGGGCAGGCTCATGGGACCAGTTCACATTTGCACAAACCGCGGGATTATGTTGGATTTACTGCTGGGGTGGGGATTTACAATGTGCTGTTCCTAATTATATGCTTAATTTTTGTAGAATATTAATCAGTCTCAATGTCACCGAGGGCGCAGGAGCCATTTAGGCTGAGAGCTGTAATCTCTGATGTACATCAGGACACAAACTGGCCCACTTGGACCGAACAAGCATCTAATGCCCGGATTCAGGGTCCTGCTCTCCCTGCAAGGGCAGGAGAACCTTAGATATTGATATAACAAAGTTACTGCAAAATCAGTCCAGCATAAGAACAGAAAGTTGTTGTTTCAAAGTTTGACGCCTCCTACGACTGTTTGTTTAGCGGAGGCGGCGTTACGAGGTTAAACTTTTAACTGTGGAGAGACAGTCATGCCTGGAGAGGAGGAGAGCCTCATTTTTCATTGAGGGATGAGCCGCGTCTCCATATGCTGGCTCTCAGCAGCTGTCAGCTGAGCTGGAGGCTCCTTTATGACTCTTTATTCTGAAACTGAGAGCATCTGAGATTAAACGGCCCATCGGAAGGACGAGCTTACAGATCACCTACATCTTGACTCATCCTACACCCCTTCCAACCTCAGAGGGTAGGGGTGTGGTAGGCGTGTCGTAACGCACCTTTCTGTCCGTTTTTTTTCCCTCTCCTACCTGCCGCAGGCTCTGTCCCATCACTATGTCCTGGTTGCTGGCCGTGTGGATTAGCCTGGGCTTCCTGCTCTTCTGCCAGGCCACCCTCTACCAGACCATCCAGCAGCACCACGTGGCGAGGCCTGGCCACACCGACATCCTCACCTTGGGTAGGTGCCACCGCTCGTCAACCGCTCCCTGCGGCGGTGCGGCTCGGGTCAGGATTCTGGGCCGCAGCTGTCCGAACATGACGGCGACACGCCGCCATGCTGCGGTGCTACACTGTAGCTCCATGATTCATCACGCTCGCAGTCAGAATGAGCAGAGTGAGACCGTTGACGGCACCGCTGATGGCCAGTTACTTGTGCATCGTTAGTCATGCACGCACTCAGAGCTATTGATGGCAGGACTATAGCGAGTGTGTACATATGTTGTTAGCCTGAGCTCAGGAACAGCATGAAAACCTAGGATTAGCTCAAAGGGAGATGGTTTCTGTGTTAAAATTCATCACAGCTACACCCGGAATCTCGCTGGCAGGCCATTATGAGTAGGCGAGAATTCAGCGTTATTGTGCTGGTAGCTAAGGGAGCTTTGATCACTGCTGCTTAGCAGGAAGTGACACATGTTTCCCTCTTTTGCACTGGAAATGTTCTGCAATTAGGCCCCCAATGCTTTTTGCCCCGTAGGGGGCAGAAAGAGAGGGTAGAGACTGAGGCAGATCTAATTCTCAATTTATGGTGAAGCTTACCAGCATCGCCTGTGGTGGATGATGGGGAGGCGGTGCTTTTCCGAGGCAGAGGCTTTGTGTAAGCTGCTAACAATGAGCACGACTTCCATGCTCCTACTCTGCTACAGAAGGCTTCCCTCCCTGTTGAACATTGATGCTATCTCTGCCTCATCTCGCTCTGTGCGGTGGCGCGTTGTTGGAAGGAGACGCAGCAAAGCACAAAAAAGGAAGGCAAAATCCAGCATCGAATTTTCCGAGCCGGCGTTCCAACGAGGATGGATTTTAAGCGACACGTCGGCAAACCGGCTTACATTTTCTCCGGAAATGCTGACACATGAAAATCCCAGCCATGATAGAAAGTTC
Organism: Tetraodon nigroviridis; assembly: GCA_000180735.1. NCBI lineage: Eukaryota > Metazoa > Chordata > Actinopteri > Tetraodontiformes > Tetraodontidae > Tetraodon > Tetraodon nigroviridis. The sequence continues at coordinate 447,325 of CAAE01014674.1, read as the reverse complement.
TCAAAGCCACTCGGTCTCATTAATTGGCATGAGGGGTGGCGGGATAAGCAGCAAAGAGTTTGGGATGAATTTTTAACGGTCGATGCCAAGTTTTTCCGACTCTTGTTCTTTCTTTATGACTGGTTGGCAAGAGCTTGGTGCCAAAGATTTACAAGGAAGTGCAAGGCTCAGTAAGTGTCTGCTGAATTATGCAGGGGTCCCAAAAGGCAACACACACACACACACACACACACACACACACACATCACACACACACACACATATCTGAGGTAGAGAGTTATTCATGTAAAGAGGAATAGTGGCTGTGGGTTGTCTTGAACGCCTCCTGTCAGATGGATTAGCCAGCACGGTGACTGCACAGTAAACAAGCCATTACGCCTGTTCCAAATTTAAATACAAAAAAAAAAAGAAATCTGGGATATCGCCACACAAATATCCAGGAAACCTTGAGGAAAAAAATAAATGAAGTCTTACGGATTGGTACTGACAGTTGTAATCGATGTGTGGTAGTATTCAGGTTCCCGGCGATCACGCTGTTCTTCTGCTAGAAGCTTGAAGAAAAGATTTTTTTTACCCTCCAGCTGCTGCTCAGCAACTGTACAATTTACTGTATATCATGTTTTGGTAAGAGGATTAAGCTGACATCAATCTTCCTCGGCCGTGGAGTGGCGTTAACCGATCTAACCAGAACGGCCCTCTCCGAATTGAAATGCTATGATGAATATTTGAATTGGAATTGATTTTATAATTTGAGCAGCTCTCTGGTTTCACTGAGGCCAGAACCCTCAGATATAAATAGATACGCCTATGTAGGACATGGCAAAAAAAAAAAGGAAAAATGTCTGAAAAACCTTCTGTTTCATGCTGTTTTTCTGTAATTCAATAAGGCTTCTGATTTTCTGAAAGATGCCGAAAATGTGCCATATTGTGAAGAGAAGCTGTAAAGTGGTGAAATCATTTCAGTTGATTAGAAAATGAAACACGTCTTAATTTGGCACATTATTAAATAAAAGCGATGTAAGCTGTTCTGAGTGGCACCTCATGTCCTTGATCGTGTGCTCTGATTCCACCGCCTGACTTCTGGAATAAAACCTCCCTCCGCTCCCGCCTCGCCCCCTGCTGTGTCTGGGTCTGTGTCTGCTGAGCACCCTGCACACAAGCGGGTTGTGGTGAGAGAGAAAAACGTTGAATTTGAACACCTGAGCGACAGACCTGATCAGATTGGGGGGCTGTTTAGTTGCTGACTGGTGTGTTCCGGCTCAGCGGCATTGATCTGTGTCACCAGCTGACTCGGTTGACTTTTTCCTCGAACCGAACAGACGCTGCCGTTACCTTCACAGCCCGCTGTATGCTAATTACGTGCTAGCATACAGCGCTGCAGCCACGCAGTGCACAGAAATAGCACCGAGGGGTCGGGAGAGAGAACTAACAGCCTGCGAGGGCGCTCGGATAGCCGAGAATACCTGCGGTTTGCCACAGGGTAAAATAGTGAAGCGGCGGCGTCACGTACGGAACCGCTCAAAGCACCACCTGATATAAATGTGCATGTTGGCATGGAGGCCTGCACGTTGTCTGAACGGTACAAGAACTCCTCACCCACTGACAGAGATAGAGACAAATGGCTGCGTGGGTAATTGTGGAAAGGATTGCAGAGTGTGCAGCTCCACGCAAAGCTAATCCTCCAGTCGGCAGAAGCAGCCAACGCTGGTTAAAGAATTTTGATGGTTAAATCGAAAACGTAACCAAAGAGATGAATGTCACCGGATTGCATTATTTTCCTAGTCTCAGCCTTGAAGTGAAGATCAGGGAAGGACCTGCCTGATTGCAGCGTCACCTGCTCGAGAAGCGTGACTGCTCTGCTTCCCATGAGCCTCTGCTCTACGGCGCCCTGCCGCCGCTGCCGAAGATTGATGGCGGCCTGATTCAGGGAAGCCAATTCTGGTCTCTCAAGAAATAATCCACTACACTGACAGATGAGCTGAATCTGACAACACACACAAACACGCGTGCACACACACACACACACACACACACACACGCACACACACTGCCCACCTGCCAGCACGGTCGGACCAAACTGCTGCACAAACCAGGACAGTCCTGACAGCTCGGAGTATGAGACTTCATCACGAGTCAGTGAAGGTGGAACCCGTTTACGCCCTCACTGTGCTGCTGACAGAAGCTAAAATGAAAGTTCTTCTCTTGTATACCACCGTTCTACTTTAGTTGTGTTGCACGTGCAGCTCATCAGGGCCCACGGGCCCAGTCTGAATGGAAGAATGCTTAAGTGCCGCTTTGTTTAATTATGAGTGTGGCGGGACGTTCTCAGATCCTTAGAAAAGGCTGATCGCTGAGCAGAAAAACCAGCACGGCTGAACAGAGGGTGTACTCATATATGATTAAAGCTCCTGCGTCACCGGCCTTTTGTTCGACAGTTGGGGGGTAATCAGAGGCTGCGAATGTGACCGGTTCCTGAATAAATGTCACGCAGTGTTTAAATTGATTCAGAATGGTTGGAAAGAAAAAAAAATACATGACCGGGGTGTGTGCAACGATAAAGGGAGACATATTCACCAACACAGTGGTGGATTTAGCAGCTTGGGGGCGTGCACGTCGACAGTTGTCTGCTTTTTTAAGCCATCGATTGACCTAAAAACAGCAACATAACAGCTAAACCACAGAGCAGCAACCCAACACTGTCCTTTCTTAAAGCTTTACAGTAAGAGGAAGAAATCAGAGTTGTTAGCTGTAGCTGTCTAAAGGAGTGTGTGTGTGTGTGTGTGTGTGTGTGTGTGTGTGTGTCCAAAGTTTAGCTGTTATAGCTTTTCGGCCAAGTCAGCAAAGCATATGCTAAAGTTATTTCTCTGCTAAGAAGCCCAAAACATCCTGGATCTCTCTGTCTATCCTTGTTGTTATTACCAGTTTCAAAGTGAAGCTCATCCAAATTAAGAATTTCACAGGATTTTTTCGGTATTTATTTATTTTCCTCAACATTTCCTTCTGTTTGAACAGTTAAAGAACAGTTAATTAGATGAGCTTCTGCTTGGGAGTGTCTGCTGCTGCTTTTCATCCAGAGCTCTGGGCACTCTGAAAATCCCTAGTCTGAAAGTCTGAAAAATAGCTTCTGCACATGCGTTTCCAGTCAGAGTGTGTGAAAGGCAGCAATGGGGTTCCACAGCTTCACCTAAGTGGGAACCGATTTGGATTTCTAACTAAAAACAGATGCGCATTTCTGAACTCGACACTAAACTTGATTTTGGATGTCAGTCGTTTTCCAAAAGAGGCAAGACTGGCAGCTTTTCTCACATGAATCCTTCTATTTATTGTTTTTTCTCCTCTGTTCAAATGGACAGCTCTAGGAGATTGACAGTTTTGTGGAGACAAAACAATTAGTTTCACAGGCTGTTTGCAGCTCATTTCCACCGCTAAACCTTAGTAAAGATGGACTATTTTAGGAGTTTTTTCCGGGGATTTCTGCAGGTGTTAAAGTTTTAATAAAACTCTGTCAAAGAAGGTAAATTTATCCACACTTGTGGGACTGACTTTGCATACAAGCTCTCTGTGTTTCAGCTAGGTAATTAAATCAGCTGCCGTGCAACCTGGATGGACTTTGGGGACTAATTATCATCAGAATTAATGGAAAATACAATTAAACCGCACTCGATTAAGTAGATGATGCCTGAGTCACAGAAGAGGATGGATTTAATCTGGGTCATCTCTCTGGGTCATGTGCAAAAGCAGCAGGGACTCACAAACATGCATTGTAACAAAGATTACATTTTTTTAGATGTTAATTTTCAACATTTAAAGATGAAAACCAAGCTGAATACCTACATACCTCTCTCCACATGGGATTTTAATTGCAGCTAAAAGGGTGGGCTTAAGTACCGAGCAGAGTGAACGGACTTTTTATCACCCAGCGTGCCCTTTGAGGTAATGAAAACAACCTTTCTAAAAACTAGGCAATAACTGCCCTCGCTCTCTCTCTCTCTGCCTGGTCTTCTCTCCATTCTCTCGTCTGCTCCCTCCTCCCTTCCATCCACTTGTCTCTATCGGCCCCTCAGACGATTTGTCATGGATCAGATGAGACAATTTGTCATGGATTAGTGCACTTAAATGTCTGTGTGATAGTGGAAGCAGTGACTGGAAAAGCTCAGGAATCCTATTAGGCTGTGTTTTATGAAGGCCAAGCGGAGGGAGAGAAGTGGAGGTTGAAACGCTGCTTTCTGCCTCCCCCTGTGCCATTTTTGGACTCCCCCTTCCCCTCACGAGGTCTTCAGGGTGTCGTTGATGTGGATTGACAAGGTAGATCACAAGTCTGAGCGCTGGAAGTGTAAGAATTCTGAGCAGGAAGGTGAAGATCCTTTATCTTCACCTTCATCATTCTTTGTTTAATCCCACTAAAAGTAAAGTAGGATTGAGAGATAATCCGCTTCTTTCCTCAGCTCACATTCAGCAGGTTCAGCAGACAGGTTTACCTGTGGTGATGCCGATGGGTCTGATCACACCTTCCTCTGAGATTATTCCAATTATTTTCAACAAAAAGATGAGTGAATCAGCCCACCGGTCACACCGAGGTTTTATTTTCAGCCCTTGACTTTTTTTATTTCTTTTTTAATGATTGTTATTTATCCCTCGCTCTTCACTGCACTTTTTCCTCTTCAAGCAGAGCAGCAGGAAGTTACGGCATGAATCACGACTATCTTTATTCAGACAATATCTTATGCGGCTTCTTTATCATCCTTTTGCCTCTGAAGCCCTTAAGTAGCATCTCGCTGTAATAGCTCACTTACGGTAATGGAGCAAAGAGGCCGGGTGCCAGGTATTCACGGTGCTTTCTGCAACTGCAGGGGAGCGCTGAGTGTTTTGCCCTAACAACCCGTTAGCCCAGCGGCAGCTAAACGAGCTCTCCTCGACCTGTTTCCTTCCCCTGCTGACTTTATTTATATGCTTCCATATATTTGAACAACTAAGGGGGAGTCGATTGGATAATTAACCTTCTCCTTACTCTAATTAGCGTCATTGTTGCCCTTTAAGTGCATCTAATGATCTGGGTTGCTACTTTTAAGGAAGGAATCCTAACAGACCATTAGGGACAGCTTGGTTGTGCTGCTCTGGTCCCAGTGAGCTCAGACACCATCACCAGATCTGGAACTTTAATAAAAATGAATAAACAAAAGCTTTGTGGAAAAATGGTGAAACATTCTCCCTGCTTTCACTTCTATCACTCAGACTCTACAAACATGCATGCGCCTGAGCTAAATATATTCCCACCAGTTCTTCTTTACACCTGCACCTCTTTTCAATGAATCTTGCTTTCCATCCCTGACAGGGGACAAAAAAAAAAAAAAAAACCCTGATAATGCGCTTTCGAATTATGGAAAGAAAAATCCTCTCCCCTGAAAACATCCCCACCTGTCAGAGCCATGATTGAAAGTCCATCTGCATTTCCGGCACGGCGGTGCTCCGTCAGCATTAGCCGGGGTCTATTTGCGGGGTTGTGTTATCACGGCTTCTTCTCACATCAGATAATAGTGGGTTGAGATGTTATTTGTTCTGCGCTGCTGTGTGAAAACGCGTCACAGATGCTGCCATCCAAACGGAGCGCGCGTGTAGAATTGGGGCTGTTGTGCTTGAGCTTGTATTAAATGTGCCAGTCATGGAGCGCAAACAGCAAGAATGCTGACGGACGGTTGGAAATGTAGGTGGACAATTAGTGTCCGCTGGCCCTGCCATGCATCTTCATTTGTCACAGCCTCTGCAGCCGACGTCGGGTTCGCTCAACTTTGCCTGGCGCCCCCGTACCTTCTTGCTCTGGACGAGAAGGTAGAGAAAGAGAAGGAAAGAGGATAAAGGATGAGGTGGCACCTCCCTGTGCGTCTCTAACCCAGTGACCCAGAGGAGCCTCCTCTGGCTCACATGTACTCCTTTCATACTCATATTCTTCACACCTCCTCTGCCTATTAGCTGTGCGGCTCATCAGTCGGTACTCGTTAGCGGATTTCTCCTCCTCACGCGCTGTGCGCTGCTTCCCTCTGTGGATTTGCCAGAACAGATATGTTTAACTTCAATTATCTTGGGAAACTGAGCGAAGCAGGCGGTTGGTATTTGAAAGGAAATATTATTTAGAACCAGAGGCAGGCAGCCAGGCGGCAGAGGATTTTCTCTCCCTCATCTCACATCCCAGAGGTTTAAGTGATTGGACTTATTGAGCTCTTCCAACAAAAAGGCCTTTTTCGACCTGCTCTTTGTACATTTTGTGAGTTGATTTTCAATGAGAATTAACGTCCACACTGAGAAACTTGTGCAGATTTTCCCTTTAGGGGCGAAATGGGAGCGTGAATGCTGCGCATGTGCACGCCGAGTAACATCCGACTGGAAATCTCTGTTCTTGGTTCCATCTCTCTGTAATCCAGCCTTCTCTGACCTGCTGGACAGCCCAGGTGAAAAATGAGTGCAGGGACTGTGCTGATGTAACAGGATCTCTTGTCTCATGCTATTTAGTAACATTTTCCCTCCGTCCGAAAGGAGGCGTTCACTCTGCACCAAGGCCTACGCGAACCAAAGCCTCCTCCGCCAAAGACAAACAGACAGATAAGTTTTATTAATCCTGCTGTGGAGCTTTACCGTCTCTAGGACAACAATATTTCATCCTTCACATCCTCAAAGCTGTGCAGTTCCATGTGTGCAAGTCCAAAGGAAGTAAATAAATAATAATTAAAAAAAAGTCCAGCTGCATAGTTGGTGGGGAAGGGGGGTCCTTGTTCCCCCATCTCTAAAACTGCAAAACCATGTGAAGATCTTCTCGCTGGATTCTGCTATTATCTCCTCTTTTTCTTTCCTGCGCTAGCAGAGACAAAAATCCTTTCAAGGAGAATCAAAGCAGAAGTTTGATTCCAACATGAATAAGATATAGAGGTGTTTTGGGATCAGAGGCTTTGGCCTCGCCTCTGCTGCTAGTCATTCGCTGTTTTTGGCAAAAGATGTAACCTTTCCGCATCGTTCTTCGGTGTCTAATTGTGGCGGTGTAATTCGGCCTCCTGTGAGTGAGCGCCACGCTAGCATGAGCCGCTTGTCGGGACATGGCTGTCGCGCCGGCGCCGGCCTCTGTGCAGCAGCATATTGCTGTGGTGATGTTATTACAGCTCTGGATGATTCACATGAGAAGGTAGGAAGGCAGACAGTGTCAGACTTCTTTTTTCTCGCCCTCCCTTTGGCACTTCAGCAAATGAGAACTGTCACCCAGAGCTGCTGCTGGGGGAGGCTCCAGGGGAGAGGACGACTTCCTCAGAACATCTCCTGCTATTGTTAAGAACGAATGTTTGGGAATCTATGAAAATCACTGTGTCTCTGTTTGACACCTCACTTTATCTTTAAACCAGACATGCAAATATAGGAAGTTACGCCCCCTCAGAGGTGTTGTTGTGTTAGCACCATTCCAACCTTGAGTGTCTGCCTTGTGTTAACGGTGGTATTGAGTGTTGCCCGGATTTCCGGGCCTGACTGACTAATTTTGGCTGGTCTGAAGATTTTTTCACATTTAAGCCCTGAGCCTCTATTCTGTCAAAGCCGTCACAGCAGCTTTTGTGCGGTAGGTGATGGTAACAAGCTCCACAGTCCAGAAAACCCAAGAACAACCAGAGAAACTCGACCAGGATGCTGTGAATCCCATATAAGAACATGACACCAGCAATTGTGAGGAAGGCTCGAGGTTTTACAGCTTTAATGATAATGTCTCACCTGCTAGGACAGAATAAATAAACACGGGTGTTACTTCAGTAGGAATCAATGACAGTGGATTTTCTGGGGCCTGTGGACATTAAATCCTCCACAATTGTGTCTAATGGTTGTTATCCAACACTTATACAGCACACATCAGCCCCCCTCTTCTGTTGCTCTCAGGCCAGAAGTGTGTGTGTGTGTGCTTTTCGGTAGTATGCTGCTGATATTGGAGGGTAAATACGAGCCCCTGGAGAAGGTTTTAGAGGCCTGTCATCTTCGGCTGGACAGGTCTCGTAAGTCCCTGCTGTAGTCACCGCTCCCTCGGCACGGCAATGTTTCATTTCATGAGAATTACATGGTCTGGAAACATGGTGTCCAAGACGGGGACACTAATACCTAGAACTGATCTGGGATCTGCTTTCATAATTACAGGTCAGTAAACTGAAATGTTAAAGCTGTCACAGAAGTTGAATTTAAACTATTTAAAACTCAGTTAGGGGCTTGCCATTTAAGGCCACTATGGATATGTTTTGGAGATTTTGTAGGTTTGTGTGAGTATGTGCTTGTGCATGTGTGTGCTTTACTTTTATGTTTTTGCTTTTCCCGCAACTGGATGCTACTTTATTGTTGTTCCATTGCGGCTCATGAGAGCGCGGGATTGCAGGGGTTTGATACCTTCTCTGCGTCTGAGGCTGGGACGCAGCTGACTGTCTTATCTGTCAGACTCCTTATCACAATCAATCAAGATAATGTTAGAAGATGAAGATCTAAGAGACGATGAAGGGGAAACATTTTCAGAGCCTGAGGATCACATGTCTGACATCACAGCCAATAATTTAATAGTAACAAACGCACATGTGCCTCAAGGTTTGCAGCAGACACCCAGAGACAAGCTGAGATCCCATCGTGTGCACATATGTCAGACCTATGACACGCGTCACCATGACAACCAACTCTGGTAATAGGAAAACCCAGCTTTGCAAAGTATTTGCATACTCAAGGAGCGGGAAGACAACACATATATCCTTCATTTACTTCAACGCACATTAAAGCAGGAAAGAGCACGTGCAAATCCCAGAGCATGGGTTTTGGGTGGGAGGAATAAATAAGAAGAGCAGGATCTCCTAAACTCGCAGCATGTTTATAATTGTATTAAGAACCTTCTATTCTGGGGTGGAGATTTTAGAATCGGGTTTGGCCCCTATCTCGTCACACATGCAAATCCATTTTTAAAAGGTTACATAGAAATGGCAGGAATCCCCTCCTCCCTCTTTGGCGCCTTTGCACTCCTCAGATATGAGATTACATATTTCACCCTGAGCAACAGACAGAGACTAATCCGCAGTCCATGGGAGAGATTCAGGCCGTCCTCTCCACCAGGCCGACAGCACCAACTTTGACTACCGTACATTAACAAACCTCATGCGTGCACACATACACACATGCACACACACACACACAAATGAAAAAAGAACATCTGTGCAGTAAAATAAAAAAATATTTTAATGTGATAAAAGTGTTCGGCCTTTCACTATGAATGTGATGGATGTCCCTTTCAGAGGCCTTTGGCTTCTGCTTCCCTCGGAATCAGCGGTTCCTAAGCGATCAAATTAATATTTTATACATCCAGTTGCTGAAAGCTACTCAGGTGGACTATCTCATCCCCTCGTTTCAACGTGTACGCTACAGCTCACAGCTCAGCCTTTCTGCAACACTGATCCATCATAGCCAAGCACATCATCATCGGCATACGCTTCAACATCTCTGGCACTGAAAACCAGCGTCAGTGTGTGGCTCGCCATCTGCCACAGGCCTCACTTGTGTTGAACTTCCAGATCCTCTCAGTTCTGCTGAAAAATATGGCAGAGACTGATCACAAATAAATACTAGCGTAGCCTTTCTGATGAAAGGTTTATGTGGTGCATCTAAAGGTTTGAGGGTTTGGAGACTCTAAATTGCCTCTCCTGCTGTACACTTTAGTGTCCTATCAGACCATCGCGAACGCTCTGGTGAATAATATTTTCACACAATTAAAAGCGTTCAATGATAAGGAGGAATAATCAGGAATAAAGTGCTTACTCCTGTAAGAAGTTGCTGGATCCAGGAGAGTTCCAGCTAGTCAGTTCTAGTCTGTTTCCTGCAGAGGTACAGTATCACAGCCTAGGAGTTATTCTGCACATTAAAAATGGATCCATTGTCCTGGATCACCTCTACACACATCCACGCAGAGCTCTAGTCTTTCACAGAGCGAGAAGTTTTTTTTCTCTGTAACACATTGTTCACTGACATGAACAGCAGGGAAATGTGAGAGAGGGAATGAACAGACCACACAGCTCACCTCCCAGCTGTCGAGCAGGTAGCTAGATCTTAGAGAATGGCCACGGCGTGGGTATCCTGGCCCATCGGACATGACAAGCAGGAGCTTCATTTCTATATGCACCAAAAATCTAACACAACAGAGATAACACACTTTAGCAACTAAGTGGGTGGTGGAGTTCTGAGCCACCATCGCGTCAGCTCTGCACGTGAATACTAAGTGAGAACTTTGTGAGGGAGTTGTGTTCTCTGATTTAAAAAGATTACTGACATATAACTCAAGTCTCAAATAGGGATAATCATCTTCTTTTCTTCTTGCTGTCTTTCTCCCCCTTGTCTATGTGTTAAAACTGGTGGGTGAGGCTTACATCTCAGAAGTGCCAAGTGTGCTTCACTCGTGAGTCTAGATTAAAAAGCTATCCAACAGATGTACAAGATTATATTAGCGATGTGACAGACGTTTTGACATCTGTGGACACGGTGCCTTTGAGACCCTGTCATCGAGCGACGCATTGATGCGACTAACTTGTCTTTTGTCATTTTAAAGAATAAAATCCCCTCTGCAGAGCGCAGAGGGAATGTCAGTTAATAGACAAAGATCTGCTGTGCTGTTGTGATAGCAGTGAGGTCTGAAATGCATTAATGAGCCGCTTGCACAGGTATGAGGACACAGGAGACACTGAGCCAAGGCCAAGTGTGGCATCAACAGGCAAAAGAGAGGCCGTTGAGTGCTTCATTTACAGCAGTTAGCAAAGAACGAATTCATCAGCCATAAAATGTACCAGACAGACCGATTCTGCAGAGTCTCAACTCAAGGAGCACCTGGACAGACATGACGTGTCTTTAGTTGGTTTGACGATTGAGTTCAACTTGTTCTGATCCTGAATAAAATGTCTGTTGTATGAAAGGACGAGACCATCCCTGGAAAACTGTCAGACGTCTGTCAGACAGCTGCACACTTGTATTAGTGAAGGCTTGAAAGAGTTGGTTGTTACTTCGCTTTTTTCCTCCACAGCTTTGGGCCTTTTAATGTAGTTCTTTCTGCGGGGACATCAAAAATGCTAGCTTATTTCCTTATCACACTGTGACAGGTGTAACTGCAATTAATCTGAAAGAAACACATTTAAACCAAGTGGTAAAACTTTATAATTTTCAGCAATATTGTGTTGTGATACATTTATTTTGGAAATTGCTTGTTTTGCATTGTGGATTCTATGAAGCGCTGAATGAATTGGCACAGAATAAGCTATTTGCAAACACACTCTTGATCTTTTCTCCCTGACAAACTGTTTTGTTAGCTTGTTTTTTCGCCTGCACCCTCTCCAGCTGTCAAATTACCTTCTCCTCGAACTTATTTCGCCGCAATTGATTCGCTGGTGGAATTTGGAAAGGAGAGAAGTAAAGGTGGTAAACTGTCCTACTTCATTTCTTTCACTTCCCTCATTGTGTTTTAAATGGAAGGGAGAGTGGGCGAGAATAAACCCATCTGCACTAAAATGATTCATTAGTCCTTTTTCTACGGCTGATAACGCTCCTAACAATCTGTGAGAGTCAAGTGTCCTCCCGCTGCCGCCCTGCCTGTTGTTGAACAACAAACCCGTTCACACTTGAGGTTTCTTTAGCGTCTCGGCTAACACCAACACTTAAAGTAGGAATCCTGGAAAAGCTGTGGTTTGATTGGAATACAGTTCCTTCTCTGTGAGATTTAGTGATGGCGCTTCACCTTCTCTCCTCTTTTCACCTTCTCCTTCCATCCACTCTCCTCTCCACCTTCATGCTCTACTTGGCAGAAACCCTTAAAGTCCTCTTTCCATCAACTCTCCCTCTCTTCTAAGGATTGAAAAAAGGTGATTTTTTTTATCACCTCACACCATTTTGTAAAGCTCAACAAGTTAAGTTAATTGTAAAACCTCTGATAACAAGACAGACGTACCATCTTTACCTGCATTTGTGTGCATTTTCTTCCTTAAAACTTAGGTCATTGCCTTAAAAAAATGTCCTCAGCTTCTTTTTTTTTCAGATTTATTTTCAGATAAATATTGCTATTTGTAGGGATCAGAGTGGCAAATGGTGCACAGGCTATCCCACCAGAGTCTCTTTGCCTCTTAACACTTTGGTGTGGGCTGGATCAAAAGCCCTCATCAGATCACAACGATGCGAGAACAGGGCTGAACTCACTCGCAAAGGTCACGCTGCCATCCATTATTCATGAGCTTCTCACACTGAAGCCCCGGCAGTGTCAAAAAAGGACAGAGTAAAAGAGGAAGAAGATCCCAAGATTGATTTGGAGCTACGGCCTCCTTTTTCTACCTGTTCTCCCACAGAGACCCCTGGAAAGAAAAATCCTCCTGTGGCTGCTGAACAAAGGCAGGGGGCAAAATGACTAAAGCGTCAGAAAGCGAGAGAGAGAAGAGAAGGGAGGCAGGAAAGCTGCGGCCGAGGCCTGGCTGGTTATCTGCAAGACCCCCACCTTTTATTTAGTCATCGCTCTTGTCCACCAGGTTTGAATTTAAAGTAAAATAGAATGATGGCCTTTAGCCTTATAGATAGCCTCTGCTAATATCTACTATCACACTCTGATGTCAGCAGCTGCCAGGTCTGACTCGCCCTGACCTTAAAAACACAGGAACATACAGAATGTGTATGGCAAGAGGAAGGTGAGACTGCTGAGAGGTGAGATTAGCCCCTCTGCTCTCAAGACAATGCTGAAGAGCAGATCATTAACAGTGAGTAAGAGTTAAACTCTCAAGTCCCCAGTAACTGTCAGCAATCATTGTTCATAATTCCCCTGGTACATTTGGATCAGGTTTGGTCCTCCCATGAGAGTAAATGTTGCTGACACTGTCCTTGCAGTTTTTGAGGGTTTTTTGAGTTGGTTTTTTTTTTGTTTTTTTTTAAATTTCCTTTGGGCCGGGTTGAGGATTTAGCACTGAGACTCAGCAAAAGCTCTCTCCAAACCCAGAAGCAGCCACTCTGGACATCCCCGCAGCCCCGGGGAATGTTTCAGGAGAGAAGTGCGGGCCTAAAAAAATGTATAACTGCGCGCATCACTTTCTTCCTTCTGTCCTCCTCTGCATTCTTTTCTCTTGCACCAACGCGCACCAACGTGCACAAGCGCGTGCATTCATCTCTGTAGAACAATGAAAGAAGTCTGTGATCCCCTGTAGTGTTGGAATGCTCTCTCCCCCAGTAATAACAGCATATGTATCAGCAGAATTACTGCAGCCGGCTGCAGCACAGCAGCAGCAGCAGCCTCGCTCGAGCGTCAGGCCCGCGGGGGTTTAGCGCTTTGATCTGAGGCATAATACCCAGTGTGTGAAGGAGGAAAGCGCGCGCACCTGCCCTGCATGCTCATACGCAAACGAGCCTAGTGATGCACGCGCATCTCAGATGCACACTCATCTGCTTTGATGAGGTTCCAGGCTTTTAGCAGGGTGATTAGGACAGGTGACCCAACTGTGCTTTAAATTGATAGGAGGAAGCAGAAACCTGCTGCTCCTTAGTCAGAGGAAACCAATAGTGTCTGTAGATAAAGGAGTAATTGTGCTCAAGGCTGGAGCGGGAGAGGAGTTGACGTTCCGTAGGAGCAGGCAAAGGGAGGAGGGTGAGGTGAAGAAGAGGGCTGTGCTTGGGGATGGTGGGGGGGGGGGGGGGGGGGGGGTTTTATTTAAAATCCCCCCTTTTTTTCCCCCCAAAAAAGGAAAAAAAAATTTTTTAAAAGGGGTTTTTAAAGATTTTCAAAAAAAAATTTTTTTTTTAATAAGGGAAAGGGCCCCCCTCCAAACCTTTCCCCCCTTTTTCCAAAAAAATTTTTCCCGGGCCCAAACCCCCCCAAAAAAACAGGGGGGGTTTTTTCAAAACAACACCCCAAAATTTTTTTTTGGGGTTTTTTTTTTTTTTTTTTTTTTTTTTTTTTTTTTTTTTTTTTCCCCTTTTTTAAAAAACCCCCCCCACCTTTTTGGGGGGGAAATGGGTAAAAAAAAATAAAGCCCCCCTTTTTTTTTTAAATAAGGGGGGGGGGGGGGTTGATTTCAAATCCCCCACTGTGTCACCTCCACAGACGGCAATTAGAATTTCTCTAAGGGGGTTTTCATGGATGTGCTAGGAATATGTCTATTTTCATGATGGCGAAGGCTGCGCTTCCAACACTGTCACCCGTGTGCTGCAGAGATGCTGTCCAGGCTCACACACTCCCACACACACACGTAGGAGTGTGTCCAGACACACACCCAAAATCTCATGTGTGGGTATGTGTATGTGTGTGTGTGTGTGTGTGTGTGTGTGTGTATGTTTGCGCCTGTTTACTAAATCCGCTCCACACTTGTTGGTGGGCAAATGGTCATGAAATATTAATGCCCCCCTTTTTCTCTTAATGATTCATAAATTGTATTCCAATACTTGCCACTCTGCTTCTCCTCGCAGGTCTCTGTAATTGGACTGTTGGCTCGGCTGAAAAAGCAGCATGAGCAGAGTGCAGGTCGGGTGATGGGAGTCGAGTTTTTCTCCCTCTTTCCACATTTCACCTAGCCGAGCATCAGCGCGGAGGGATCGTAATGTCGGCAAATATTCATGAAAGCAAGAAAAAATAAAAAAAACCTTCTCCCTAGAGTAATTGGTTTTTAGCATTCATCAAAACACCGAACCTCAACCCGTTAGCTGAGAGAACTGCCGCAGACTGCCGGTGCCACAAAATAAAGCTTTACTTTATCAGCTGATATGAAAAGGAGAGCGTCGTTTTTATTGTAATAAGGCCTCCATCATATGAGGATTCCCGCTCCTCCTCGCTTCCGCTTAAGATATGCTGAGCTTTCAGCCACAGTGTGTAGTCGTAGCAACATTTCTTTGCTATATTGATCAGCTCCTGCTCCATCCACCCAAGCCCCCACCCCTTCCATTCAATCACACTTTGTAAGATAATGTCTCACACGCGTGAGCAGGAATTTAAATGTCACTTGAAGGACCAGTTAGATGTCTGTTTACTATAATAGGTGAAGCAATAAAGCTCCACTTATTTACCTGCTTTACTACAATAACTCAAGCCGCTTCTCCCAAGTGACGTGTGCACGTGCAGAAAGACAGATGAGCTACCCAGGCACTGAACATGAAGTGGCTCTACAAAAACTGCATTTTTAAAAGCCCACACACACTCTGCTTTGTCATCGATTCAAGGACGGCAGATGCCATTTACTCACAGTCGCCCTCGACCGAATCCGTGGCCGTTGTTGGAGGGATTTCTCAGAAATGGTCGGGACAGATGTTATTATATACGCTGATGGATGTGGTGATTAGCAACTAATCAACAGTAAGAGTGGGTCTAATTATCTAAATCTCAACTCTCATGCTCAAAATAAGTGATTTTCTTTCTGTCATCCAGCAAAGATGATCATTGTAATGTGGATACATTTAGAAGCCCGAAGCAAAGCATCTGCATTTGAGGTACATGCTGCTGCAGCCGCCTCTGGAGCGACGACGCCCCAGGTGCTTCCCGCACAAGGAAACCAGTTGTGTTCCATCACAACATGATCTGTGTACTCTGTGAACAGCGGGGAGCCGCCTCTGTGCTACAAAACTGCCAGGCGGTTGCAGACTGAACAGCCGCAGCGTCGCTCACACACACCGACTGTCTGGAGCGGTGTGGATCAGAGGCCGGGCGCGGCTGCTGCAACACCGCTGTCCCAGTTGCTGCAGGGTTGGTAAAGTAATACGATGTATTTCGTGGAGATCTGATGGGAAATACAGTACAAGGAAGAGAATGCTGACGGAGACTGACAGATATGGTATTCGCTCACGCTGCGGCTGTAGTTATTGGCTACATGCGTTCGAACCGCGTGTGCATGTGTTTCGTCTGCACGTTTTCCAGAGACTAGGTTGGATGGAACGTTTGCAGTGAGGATCCCAGATAAGAGTGTGGATAAGAGAAAAAAGACAATCAGGGCCTAACAGGGAAAGCTTTTCATCGCTGGAACAAAAGTGACGGCTGGTTGGTCACCAGGGTGATGCAACACGCTGACATTTTTATCATCCCGGCTACAGTAGGTAGACTACGGCAGTCCCAGTCAGAGATCTCACCCCTTTAAGTAGGGCAAACCATAATGGTTCCCCCTAAAAACAGTTCATTTTCTCCTCTCACTGAGTTTTCTGTTTCTTTTGAGGGTATGCAGTGACAGGTGGACGCATGTGGCACCAAAGACGCACCCCCTCACCCCCACATACACACACACACACACACATACACGCACACTACCCCCTGAGCTCTTCCACATCTGGAGCCTGCCACCGGTGTTCTGGTCCAGCACATGGAAGTGCTGACCACCGCAGGCCACCCCTCCACCCGTGCCTCCTGTCAGCCTGCACCGCTGCCAAACCGGCGTACACGCACTTATGTGTTGATTCAAATTACATCCCGTTTGATTTATGCGGCGGCACAGACCGCCGTCACGCCGCTCGTCTTGCACTCCTACTTGCTGTCTGCTACACGTCTGTAATCCCCAAACAGGCATTGTCTGTACGCTGTCTGCTTATTCATTCGCCTCGGGGTGTTGAAGCACAAGTTGCTGCATTGACTGTGAATGTCTTCCCTAAAATTCCTGCCACCGCCTAACATCTCCACCCATATATGTGTACACGCACACGCTCGCACACACATGTGCACGCATACAGCCTCCTCTGTGGTACCGATACTTGCTTTTGATTGAGTTAACTTCCTCTCATAATCTACTTATGTTACATGTGAAGAGAATACTTCAGAGATGCCCTTCACCCTTAGAGTGTGAACCATCTTTAGGGTAAAAATAAGGAAGAGCTTCTGAGGGGGAGGACGGCTCTCCAGTGGATATAATAGTGAGGAATAGTTTTATAGTTTTGTGATGCAGCCCCACAGTGTAAGATAGCTCTCCATCTCAATTATATCCCGTTTGCTCAATTTCCTGTGTATACGATAGTGCACCTGGGGTCTGGTAGCAGCGTCCCACAGCTCCTCGATGGCAGGCCCCGTGAGATAATGACCAATCCCGCTCTCCCCGGCACCGAATCAGACAGCACCAAAAGACCTTGCGCTTTGTTTAAGATTTCCAATGAACCAACCTCTGTCCCTGTGGTGGCAACCCATTACAAAACCCAGACAGACTCATAGCACACTCCCCTCTGCTCGGCTAACAGCGAGAAGAGAAAAAACAAAACGCTGTGATAGAGGTCGTGTCAGCTAAAGGGGGCTATTGGGCTGTTGTGTGCTCCGGGATGATTGCTTCTCCGAGGACAAAGAAAAATTAGCCCAAAATTTAATGGGCCTGGACTGTGTGAATGACGCGACACGTTGGAAACTGTAGAGAGATGCCCTTTGATGTCCATTGCTATTGTTTTTTTGTCGTCTCTGTGTTTGTGTGGAGAGTGCGATGCAATTATCAGATGCTTGAGGCTGCCGATCGGTCTCCCAGATCCCCGGCACTACTTTCAGTTTGGGTGTCGGGTCTGTCAGTCGTGTCTGAGACTGCCTGTGTTCTGTAATTAGATGTGTTGTTTTCTAACTGGGACTTTTTTTGAGGGGGCGGGAGGGATTTGGTGGTGATTTTGAACGTGCTCCCACTGTGTTTCGCTACCCACAGCATATAATGGTAGAGGAACGTCAAAGATGGGCCTCACAGATATAGAACACAACTGTATCCCAAGAGTGTGCTTTCGACGGGTCGGAGAAGATGGGAACCACAGGTGAATCGTTAGGAAATCCAAACCCTTCAGCCCCAGCAGAAATCAATGCCTGTGAGGAACAGACAAACCGAAGCCTTCGACTTCCCGATTGTCACACTATCAACATTTCATGTTGATGTGACGGGATCAGCAGTTTGCTATGAAAACCACTTGGTCCTTGTCCATCATGCATGAGACATTCGAGCAGCCAAGGCCCGGAGGACATGCACACAATTACAGCCCACCCCACCAACCCCCACCCCATCTCAGATGCTCACATTTTCGCTCACATGCATGTGAGAGCACTGTCACAACCCGTGAGCTATAGTTCTATTAGATATGAGGAAAATGGAGTGAACAAGAGGCTAATAGGAGAAAGCCTCTGCTGCCATGCTACTCTACGTCTCACAAGGAATCTGATCCTAATATGTTGCGTTCTTGAGCTGGCTTGTGATGTCTCCTGTTTCTGCTGTCTTAAATGGCAAATCATTGCTAACCTACTTAACCCAGCACCCCTGGTAAGGATGAGAAATTCATTCCTTTAGTTAAAACACACTTACCCAAGAGAGGATCATGGGAGGAGAGGCCTTCTCTCTGAATAGGCCGCTCTCTGACTAATGCTCTTAAATGATAGATTAAACATGGAGACACTTGGTTGTACAAAGTGTGGTGGGGAGATCCAAGGGGAAATCAGTGATCAAATTTGCAATTATATACGAGCTCAGAGAATGAAGAAGAGAGAGGAAGACTCTCCTCAGCGTGGGCTTATGCTCATGGTGTTAACTGCAGCACTTAACTACCCGTGCGCAACTAAAGCTGGTGGTTCGACACGTGTTGAAAGCAAGGCTCATCTCTGGAGAGGCTACAGTAGGTTGCGAGGTAGAGGGTAAGATAATTCAACTTGTGATCATAGAAAAAGACGGCCCGGGGCCCTTGTTTACGCCTGGGACTGAGGGAGACTTTAACACGCCCACTGGAACCCTCCAATAACTCACATTAACAGGCGCCAGGCAGCAAAATTAGATGAGGTCAGGAGAAAGTCATGAACGCTTGTTAGAATTATGGATTACTGCACTTCACTCAAAACACAGCAGACTACAATTTAGTGTGTTTGTTCTTCAATGGTCCAACCAGCTTGGGAAACGATAAAGCCGAGTCTTATCTCTGCGGGACAGCCACGAGAAGCAAGTTCATCTTGCTCTCGTCGAGAACAGAGTCGGTCTGTTCTCCACGCAGCACGTTTGCCGATTCATTTACATGCAGGCAGACATGCTGAGCCCTGTCCTGTGATGCTAAATGAAGCCGTTTGTTCTCTGGTACATGCTCTTTGCGGCTCCAGCAAAGATCCAGCGATGCAGACAGTCGCACGTCAGCAGCACAAAAGCGTGTTCTGATGTAAACTGCAATCTTGTGACCCTTTTGTATGTCCACACCACACTGCTGCACATGCTGAATGAGTCACACACCACCCAAGGCTGATTTTTTTTTTTTTTTTCATATGTGCACAAAGGGGCTAATTTTGTGGCTGTTTACAAGTGAGAATTTAGCTCGCAATTCGCCAAATGTACATATGAGCTCAGATTAATGACCCACTATGCTCACTGCTCAACCTAGTACCAGTCGCTGATATCAGTTTGGTATTATTTTAGCTTTCTACCTGTCATTTTAATATTTAATTGTCTGCACTAAAACATTTCTTGACACTTACATAAGCCCTGGGGTGGGGTCTCCTCAAGGTCTGTAAACATATAAAATTATTATTGATCGCTTCAGTTTCTTAATGGTTTTACTCACAGCGAGTATGTCTTGGCAACAAAACAACTCTCAACTCTATAAAAGTCTTCATTATTCAGATTATAAAACCTTTCCTCACACGACCCCAGGAGGGGTTGTGCCAGAAATGACAAAACGCTTTTGTGATTTGCCTGGAGCTATAAGAGAAAAACGTTATTGAAAGTCATGGTGAATAAAAGCAAATTACTGATGTGAAAACAGGGCAATAAAGGTGAAGGAATGTTATTTGGACACTGATCAAATGTTTTCTTGATGAATATAAGCGGCGTAATCTGTGAAGCAGAGCCCGTCTGTGTGCCTGCTTCTGACCTGGCAGATTCACAAATAATAGAACAAGTTTCATTCAGGGCTACTGAAGGCAACAGTATGTCACCCTTCAGACTTTATAATAGTTGCCTTAATTTACTCTGTTGGTGCAGTAATGAGCTCACTTTGACGGAAATATAACGAAAGCCTTTTCTGTGGACGCCTCAGAGAGCAGGCTGCTGCTTTTGTGATAGTTTCCAACTAAAGTCTATTACAGAGACAACCTTTAGAAATATAATTAAGCAAGTACCTGGCAAAATACGTTCTGAAGCCAAAGTTTTCAAAGCCCACCTTGCTTCAAAGTAATGACCCCCGTCAGAAAAAAATCAGCTAGTTCATTATTTATTATTTGCCGAATGTACGCCATAATCAACATTTTTTTGCTGCTGTTGTTGTTTTTTAGCATGTAACACATTCTCCAGCAAGGACCTTCAGAGAGGAAACAGCTGCTGCTTTTAGATTTTGCTTTCTGTATCCAGCTTTTTCCTATTGTGTCTGCAGCAGCCGGCCAGAATCACATGGTAGTTGGGATTATTTTTGAATGGAAGAAAGGACACGACATGACAGTGTTTCTTCATCGTCTGCAGCTCTGCACCTCCCTTCTTGTTTCCCAGCAGTATATTACATCACAGCCTCTTTGTGCGGACAGCCCATAGATGATCATTTAATTATTATCTTTGGGTCAATGCCTGATGTTCACAACGACCTTGTCAGCCTTCATGTTTGCTTTGTTCCTTTTGCTTTGCCTTCCCTGAAAGCAAAGCCTCTTCTGACAGCGCGTTCTTGCTGTCTACAACTTAATAAGCTGCAATCTCACCTGCACAGCTAGATTTTAGAAGCTGTGGAGCCACAAATATTTACAGAGCAGCTTACAAACTGCTACAGAGATATGATTTTCTACTTATCCATGCGCTCATCCATCTTTTCTTTCTTTTTTATATCTGCCTAGCATCAATAGCTAAGGAACTGTATAATCATTGTTGCCCTTTGACGCTCTCTGTGTACTGCAGAATCTATGCTCATGGATTGAGAGTTGCCATGGAGACAGATATCTGGACTGCCTAAGTTATAATTTATTAAATCTGCCTGAGGTCTATAGCCTAAATCCTCGAAGCTCTGAGACATACGGACCGAGCTCTCCGCATCACCTAACCTGTCGGAGACGTGTCGTCGGTCCCAGGCGCAGGGAGGCTTTTTTGCAGACGTAGGTTTTCTCGGTTTTTGTGGTCCTCCAAGAGCGATTGTATCAACAGTAGGGAGTCAGACCAACAGCAAGAGCAGAAGCAGCCACGACGACTGACGAAGGATGACCAGGTTCAGGAGCCGCGACCCCGCTGAACTGGAATCATTACAAGCTTTTGGGCCTGGCTCTGCAGAAATGAAGCCCCTTCCTCAGAGCTAAGGGAATAGAGGTCAGGGGCCAAATGATGGCTGGGGAATGGGTCAGTGATTACAGTAAGTGGCCCGCTCGCTCATCGATCCCTCGGCTGGGGCCGGCAGGGGCAAACAACCAGAGCTTTTGCAGATGCTCCGAGACAGGAAACAGGAAGAGATGGGAGCCAAGGAGAGGCCAGGGACACGGAGAGGCTCAGAAAAGCTCTGATGGCTCACCAGATGAGGGCAGGAGAGACTGGGTCAACAAAAAATGCGTAGATACAAAACAAAGGGGGAAACCTAGGCGAAACAATAGAAGCCCACCTTGACATGCAAAACAATCACTCCAAACTTTAATTACTTTAATTTTCTCAATGGCTACGATGATCTGGATTGCAAACATTTCTTAATGAGAATGATGTAGTCCAGTGATCACAGCAAGAAGGGCTTATCGAGAAACTAATTGCCTATTAGGCTAAACTTGTTGCCTTGAATTTTTCCAGCCCAGCTTTGAGGTTGAGCACTGAAGGGCTGGGTGAAGAAAAAAATGAAAAGATGTTTTCAAACTTCAGAGGGAGAAGCTGTCAAGCTGTAATGGGAAATGCCAGCTTCTGCAATGATGGTTTAACACGGCCAGACAAGCAATGGAAAATCTTCATAATGTTTGAGCCACATTAGGAGAGCCTAATAAAGCAAACCTACATGTATCGAATACGACAATAAGACACCTCCTTGCTTAAAATAACCCAAATATATACAAACATGTACATTAAAAAGGGATTTTGTAACACGAATATTGCATGTATATAATCAACCTTGCAGACTTGTTTGAGATGGTTCGATGGACACAAAGTGGACAATTTCATCAAATTGCCCACCTACTCCACGAGCCGGCCCAGTTCTCCTCTTCACTGTGATTTTCCCTGCAGTTCACTCTTCTTCCTGGTCTTCAGGCAGTCTCCACTTCACCCCTGCAGAGTTAATCAGAGGTGGACGCTTCAGCAGTTTCCTTGCAGTACACACACCATCTGGCTCAACACACACACACACACACACACACACACACACACACACACACACACACACACACGGCTTTTTCATGGGGATGCAGCGGCTGGAATCATTCAGGTTATAATCAGGCTGCTTCCTGCTGCCTGATTGGGGAGGCTGGACCAACACACCTATGACTCATGACTCAATTCTCTAAGATTACAACTCTGTAGTTGTATGTTTGTTCATTTTTATTTTAAATTTCTAACAATTTGAAGGCTTAGATGTCTTTGTTCAGGGTTACAGAAGCACAAGAAAACCAGTCCTGAAATCACAGATTTCCATGCTTGTCACATGTCATGATTAAAAACAGCCAGAACCAGGATTTTTTTAAATTTATTTCTTTTTTTTATCCCCATCATGACAGCAGGCAGCCAGAGCCATCCCCAACTGAATGCTCATGGGGATTCTAAATATGGAAACAATTTTCTATATTTCTTTTGATCAACATGGGGACACTTGCCTCAGATTTGTCTTTCTTAACATGCAAATTGGCAGAAATGTGTAATCATGGATTATCTGTTTGAACAGACGCTTTACGCATCGTTATAACAAAGCTAAATAGAGGTTTTTATTTATTCGAAATCAGCACTGCGGAAGGTGAAAGACTGGATATGTGATTTGATCACACTGATTATGGTTAATTTAATGGTGCATTTTGCATGTCAGGAGTGGGAAAATGTCTCTTTCTTTATCTGTACTTGAAATTTCTTGGCGCGTGGAAAGGCAGGGATGCAGCTCAGATGGTTCATTACAGGCTACACACACACACCGGTGTTAGACACACTCATAACAATAGGGCAATTAAGGCGTTTCATTCAGCCTGGTGTGCATGTCTGTGGACTGTAGGAGGAAACTGAGCACCAGAGAAAACCCACACAGACCACCTATTGATTCTAAATTAACAAACACACACACAGACAGAAGCGCGCACACACACAAACACAAACACATACACACACTAGTTCAAAGAAACAACAAACTGCAAATATTATCACGTTTTTTTCATTCTTCATCAACTTACATTGGTTTTCTGCTCTATTCCTCCTCAAACTTCACCTTCATCCTTTTGTTGACAATTTTTCACAAGAGCTCTTAAACCAGGTAACAACAACTTTTTTTTTTCTTTTTTATTCACATTTACTTTGATAACAAGCCAAAAAAAAGTTCCTGCAGTGGAAAATTTCCCAACTTTATTAGCTGATCCATTCAGAAATGACTTAATTTGTTAAAAAATACCACATTATGAAGTTAGCTGCAAAGATATTTGTTGTGAAAAGCCAGTTTTAGAACTAATTTAAAAATATTTTCTTACCGTGTGTCCCCCAATAAGAAGAATGAATATCCATTTATTCACTGCAAGCTCTATGTCAGTGGCTCTATGTGATTAATTTCTACTAAGAAATTGGAGTTAATCAGTTTCCTGCCCTTATATGTCATTGTGAATTGATTATTTCTTACCTCAGACCCTTTTCTTAATGAGGCTGTTAAAATGTCAATAGCCAAGACAGAAAAATACCTTTGACCAACAACATTTGCTTGACTTGTTCTTTGCTGCAAAACACACTTGCTATGCCAGAGTTTCTGAAAAAAATAAAAATAAAAAAAATAATAATAATAAATGTTGCATCAAAGTCTTGAGTGAGATTTTTTTTCTCTCCCCGGGCAAGAACATTTTGTTTTGACGGAGGTAAAGTTGCCGCAAACAGCCAGACTCTCAGAGAGAACCAGTGCATGCTCAAGGTGAAAAAATGTCTCAAGGATCATTGTGTGAGAGGAATGATAAGCCGAAGCAGCGACGTGACTGCGGTGAGCAGCACTTCTGCAAGCCCGTTTCTCACCTGACGGCTGCTCTGACACCTAAGCAGCGGCGACACTATAGGCGTGTCTCCTCTCCTGTGTGACGTCCCTGACCTCCTGACGTCAAAACACTTGCAGCTGCTTTTTTGATTGCCCGTCTTCTCTCTGAGAACATCTTTTCAGAGAGCTGTGGCCTGACAAGACAAGATGCTCTTATTGCAGAGCTGGGAGGGAGAGGGAGGAGAAGCACAAGCATGTATGAGACATGTCAACTCAAATTGTTTTCGCATTTCATCTTGCTGGCTTCTTATCTATTCAGCTGTTTATCTGCATCTCTGCTGGGGTATGTGCAAACTCCTGGCATGAGTCTCTGTGCGTCTCTGTGTGCAAGAAGTGCCAAAGTACTGAGACAAAGACAGCTTGGAGTGTTAAAAGCTTCGGGAGGAATGCTCAAATCCCAATCAGAGGGGGATTGTACAAACGGACCCAGACAGAAATGAAAGCTAGGAAAGGCTCCGCTGCCTTCTACCAGCGCCCAGGGTTTGCAACAGCCGGGGTTTCAGCTTTGAAAGGGAGAAACGGGGTGATAAATTGTCCTGTAGATAACATTTTAAAAAACAACAGATTACAAGGGACACAGAGCGAAACACAATAAGGGGGAGTCTGCGCCGACCAGCTGCTTCTTTGAATTTTATTTTTCTTTTTTTTTTAAAGGGAACCCTTACACATAAGGACAATCAATTCCAGTAACCGCTGTTTGTTCTTCTGAAATAGCATTGCTCCATCTAAAGATTATGTGGTTGTTTATGCGTTGTGCTTCTTAAAACAAGCGATTTGTGGTGAATTCAGAGTAGAAAATTGACTGACAGATAAAACGGGGTAATCGATGCTGCCACAGAGCAGCAGGCGGAGGAGAGCCGTGCATCGCGCTCATTAAATCATCAAAAAATCAAATGTTTCACGATTTCTTCTCTGGATGATTGTTTTAGAACAATCTTGCCACCTTTGAAGTGCCGACCTGCCAGTTACTGAGAAGAATATAGAAGTCAGCTCTCTAATCCTCCTAATGACTGGTGATGGGCAGTTTGTATATAACAGTAATTAGGTCCAGTTGCTCCACAAAGCAATGTGTGATTTTTTTTTCTGAAGATGGAGGCCTTGTTTTTGGTCAGTTCTAGAGGGAAAACAACACATTGAGATGGAGTATGGGGTTGTTTTTTGCGCACAAAGCTGAAAAACAAAAATAAAAGCAGAATGATTTGCACAAAATGAAGAATTGATGCTGCTCGTCTGAAGGTGGGGAACGTAGCTGCTAAATAATCTGCAGAGAGCATGACATGGCACTGGCCAAGCTATAAGTCATCTATTTATATCCAAATCAGTCTGTAATATAGTATACAAACTTTCAGAGCAGTGTGTGGATGGTAAAATCGAATTTTCTGCGTGTTACAGTTCCAAGTATTGTTCTCTGCACACAAACGCATTAACTGTCAGCCCACCATCCAGCTCCCCAAAGGATAAGATCAAATTTCTCCACCCTGAGCTCCACCAGCACTAACATTAATTTCACATGATGTCAGTCAGCTTTCATCAGCGTTAAACTGTAGCATTCCCGCGAGATGTCCATCGGGGGCAGAGGTGGGAAGACACCAGAGGGGAGATGTGAGAAGATGAGTGCAAGTCCCTGCCCCCCACCCCCAACCCACCTACCCCGCCAGCGCCCCCCACCCCCTCTGAACCACCGCTGATACATTTTAATGCCTGTGCCGTCACCAAGAATGCTTTTTCATTTACAGCAGAGAGCAGGACAGGAGCTGGAACACTAGTGTGGAATGGAAGCATGTACTCTCATGCTGCCTCTGTGTGTGTGTGTGTGTGTGTGTGTGTGTGTGTGAAGGCATTATGGTTACATGGGGCACCGAGAGCTGTGTGTTCTGCATTCAAACACAAAACACACACTCTGGGAACCATATATTTTACAATCTGCAGCATCTATGCATGAGATTCTTGTCTGCCGCCGTGGAGCAATGGTCCACCTGTAATGAGTTCAGTCCCCTGCAGAGTCGAGTGAACGGTGGCGGGATCTGACGTGCGTCTGCAGTCGATACCTCCAAGTTGAGTGAACCTTCTCTCAGATTAAGCAGGAGGTTCTTACAGCCCTCCATACCTGCCTTATTCTGTGGAGAAACTAGACCTCAGTGCCAGAAGGAAACACTGTACACACAGCAGCAGAAAAATATTAATATATTGTTAGCAGTTCTTTTTGTTCCATTTGGAATTGCTTTGTTTTTTATTCCAACACTGGTGACAGCTTTGAATCCTTTCCTCACCTTTTCAACCTTTGTATTTGCAAAGAAGCGCACCATAACACCACTTTGCAATGCAGGAAGGTGTGAAAAAGTAAAAAAAACAGCAGACGTTTGAGGCGCCCAACTTTGTAAACAAGTCATTTACCCTCTCTCATCCCAAACCGCCATATGCTTGCAAGCACATTTCATTTTTCCGGCAACTCGCACATTTCACAAAACGCCGCCATCTCATTGAGTCATTTGCATACATGATGGCAATTCTACCTTTCATTGCTGACAGGAAGTCACACGTTCACTCAATCTGCCTGCATAAACATGTATGTTTGTGTAGCAGACAAAGAAACAGCCTCTAAGAAGGAAACTGCAGAGCTCTGGTGATTAATTCATTGCTGAGTGATGGTGAAGCCATGGGGCAGATAATAAACAGATAGGAGCTGATTTATGTCATAGTCAGGGGGACGTGCGCTTATCTGCGTGTGTTTTTTTCCAGGCCGCTCGTCGCTTTTCGAGCTTGACATGCATAATGCAGTCAGTACAGTTGCGACTCCCGGCGTTTTATTTATACTCATAAGAGCTCAGGAGTCCTCTCCGCGTTCTTTCGCAGCGAGCAGATCCATCAGGCCGTTGCTAGGAAATAAACAGAGGAGTCCAGGTCGACCAAGAGCCTGGTCCACGAAGAGAAAACAATGGCTGCTGAATTATTGAGCTCCTCCTGTCCCGTCAGCCATTTGTCGTGGCACTAATGGGTTGTTTGTGTATACTGGCGGCAAGATGGATGCAGATGCTTTCTTTTTTTAAAGTTTGGAGATTAAAAAAAGGAAAACTGGTACTTAATCGATACAGGAGCCATTGAAATGTTCAAAATAAACTGCAGGAGTGTCTCACTGCTTTCAAATATTCACACTTTGAAAGTTAGCCTGGCTTCAAATATGTTCATAATGCTGCACTAGGAGGAAAGGTGTTTTCACACACACTCACAAAACCCACAGATATGTATTGAAGACGAGTCATTGACTAACCTGCTGTCCGCAGACGCGGAGGAAGCAGCCTGCCTGCTCCTTCGATCAATCCACACTTCCCCCGGCTGCTTAGATTTAATTCTCAACTGTCGATAGAAAGCCGCGCGCAAAAAGACACACACGCATCCTAATTGTATCCAGTGGCACAAGAAGCCCACACACACTTCACACCTTTCTGTGGCTTGTGCTTGCTCCTGTGAGTTCTGTCGGGTGGGCTGGCACCCAGCCGCGAGTTCAGGAATGTGTTCTGTCAGCTGGCAGTCAGAGCCCAGCATGTGTCTCCTCAGCACAAAGGCAAAGTCAGGGGGCCAAAAAACAGTCACAGCAGGGGGTCCCAGGGCCAAATCAACAGTTAAGCTGCTCATACAGTATTCTTGTGCGTCCCGGCGGAGAGATACTTTTAATCACATAAAAAGCAACAACAATTTGTCGCCCGCGGCAATATATCCACACGCACCTCGTTCTCAGCAGCACGGAAGTGGCACGCCGAGGGCTGCGAAATGTCCTCTCTGGAAACCGCAGCGCCAGTCGGTGCGCTCACTCACCACTACAGCTCTTGTCCTCTAGTTTCTTTTTTGGCGTGATCGCTGTCAGGTCATTCAAATCAACACATGAGGGCAAAAAAAACAGTCTGTTTCTTTCCTGATTTTCCATTACCGCAGTGGGGTCTGTTCAGCCACATCTCCTAAAACCATATCTGGTAGCATCCGTTGCTATGGAAATAAATGTGTCCTAATATGTTGGATTTGGTCTGAGTACAGCATAAACCAGAATATGAGACATTGAAGCTAACATGCTAGTTCCATGTCCAATTCGACTTGATTTTGATAGTGTCTGCTTGTTGGGGTTGTCTCAGAGCCAGAAGCCGACACTTGGAGAAAACAACATTTTTTAAAGTATAGATTTTAAAAATGAATATGATTAGCCTGTGATGTCGTCCTGATATCTGTATCACCGCTCTGCATCCTGTATATTTCATCAGCGGTATTTACGTATTTATGACTGTGTGTGACACTGGCGTTTGACTCCACACAAAAATGGGCTTTTTGTGTCGACGGGCTTTAACACATCATTTCACTGAGAAAATGTTCCTCCCGTTCCAATGTATCTCAGCAGCCATTAAAGCGGATTTGCTAACACCGGTTTAAAATTTTGGTTCCCAAGCTTAACGGCCATACAGTTAAGTGCTGCTATTACGACTCAGGTCGCACCGGAGCTCGAACAATTACATGGGCCTGTGTTCTTCCGAATATGTGTCACATTAAATTTTCCCGGACAGGAAAGAAGGAGGCAAGTAAGGACAGGAACGCTGTAGGGATTAATGTTGAGCTCTGGAGCCCATTTCTTCAAGGCATTAGCTGCCCGGCAGAGCGCTGAGGGCCTGACAGGAGACTATGACACAGAGCGTTGAACCATTCGGGAGCGTTACAGCTGAAAACACAGACGTTTTGTCAGCTCCTGTACGTACAAGTGTAAGCTACCGAGCAGCGCACACATCACACACTTAGCCCCCCTCTACCTGAAGCCTCTGTCACAGCATTCTCCCCCCCCCGACCCCCCCCCTTTCAGGCAGAACACACAAGGACAATGTTCGGATACCCGGTTTAGCCCTAACGCGCATCCGAAAGCCATAATCTGACCCGGCAGCTTTTTCTGAACTCATCCAGGTGGAAGTCATCTCGTCATTGTGGAAATATCACTTTTGTCCTTTGGCCTCGGATGTTTGATTTTTTTTTTTCCTGTTCTCCAGACTTTTCTGTGTCTGAGAGACGATCTCGCTCCATTCACACGTGAGCCTGGGGAGGACCCAGGAGCTCCACATGTTAAAAAGACGAAAGGTTACGCCTTACTCGTGCGACGTGGAAAATCTGATCCAGATGAATTATCAAAACAGAGTGTGACATTTAAATAAAGGGGAGAAAGAGCAGAGCGGAGGGAAAAACAAACCCCAGCCATTAAAAATTGGAGTTTGATAAACGAGGCTCTAACTCTAACCCAGCTGAGTTCTATGTAAATAAGTTGCTAACAAGTTTGTTCAATTTGACGTGTTGTTGTTCCAAAAAAAAAAAAAAAAGGAGGACAATCCAGGCCAGAGGATTTGAGAATGTTGTTTTAACAGGGTGACCTTTGAGCGAGCTGAATCCACGCAGACAGTGGTGCTGTCTGATGAATAGCTCTGGTCTTTTCCCAACTCGGGGAGCAGATGCCTAAGGAGAAACGCGTTTTCGTATCTTCTCCTTTTTTTTCCCCTGACTAATCTTATACAGTATTAGGGTTGTAAAGAGGGGACGGGCGGTTGGCTGAAAAGAAGAGTCTCGATAGATGACACACTATTAACTCTCCTGGCGTTAATCTTAATGCCTCATGCTGGAGGACTATACACAATCCATTTTAATGCAATTAGCTCTTGCCAGGAAGGATGAGTTATTCAATGGAAGCATAATTGCATCCTCAAGTTTTTACACTGGTTCATCCCAGGGATATAATTACTCCTGAACATGGTTTATCTCACGGTGACACTGACACTTAGAGCGTGTACGCTCACACAGGCGCTCACGCAGGCGCAAGAAAATTAAGTTGACGCCAGTATGTCACCGAATTTACCTGATTATTTAAGAGACAACATGGGTCAGCAGCATTAATCCGCATTGACGCTGGTCTATTTTGGGCTGAAGGCGCCCACTGTGGGGCAGCTAGGCCGTGTCACCCCCAGGGGCTCGGAAGTTCCAGGCATCTTCCTGCTGTTTCATATTGAAATCAAACCACTGATTTTATTTTATTTTATTTTTTTACATGAAAACAAGGCCACAAAGCAAGCTGGCTAGCATTTTTCTCCTTAGTGGGTTTGTTCCTCCTCCTCTCCCGCTGTTGTTTTAGATTTAAGTGTCTGCTCTTCTCAATGTCTGTCCAGAATAGTTGGTGTGAAAACCTCCCCAGAACTCATACAGCCACACCAAAGCTCCTTTCCTCATAGATCTTATGCACGTCTGCTTTTTGTCTCCTGCACACAAAAAAAATGATTATTCAAAAAATATGAAATATGAAGGGTTCACCTTTATAGGTAATAGAGAAAAATGCAAGGCTGGAAAATGGTGTCAAGAAGCTGTTTGTTGTGGACCCTGAATCCAGTGGGGTCACTTGGTCCACCCACAGCAATGGCCCCAATCCTCCAGTTACATTTGGAAAGACAGCAACATGCAGCCATTCCATAATGAGGCGATTCTTACGCAACTGTTTCACTTCTGCTAACGCGTCACTTTATCCAGCGTCTGCGCGGCTATGAAACCAGAAGGAAAAAAAATATGGAAGTTAACAATTGGGCATGATGTAATTACATGTAATTCAACTGCATTAGCACTTTTCCAGCGA
Organism: Tetraodon nigroviridis; assembly: GCA_000180735.1. NCBI lineage: Eukaryota > Metazoa > Chordata > Actinopteri > Tetraodontiformes > Tetraodontidae > Tetraodon > Tetraodon nigroviridis. The sequence continues at coordinate 416,583 of CAAE01014674.1, read as the reverse complement.
GTTTGGCAACATAATCTACCTTAAACTCAAAAAATAGCACTACATCATAGGTGGATAGGTGGGCGACATACTTTTCGCCACAGTGAGACAAAAAGGGCGTCCAGGATTGTGGAAGTTTGACCTAAACACAAAGATCAGGCTATAATTGTCACATGACAAACTGATACATATCACGTAACTATTTAGGTAGGTACATTGGGAAGGTTTTTACATCACATTTGCATATTCATTTATACCACGTGATTAATTAACAACAATTAAGTTTTAAAAATAAGTGAAACAAGTACAAGATGACAGCGTCGTGCCCAAGACACCTCAGCTCATGCAATTTAGATTCGTCGCCCAAGGATATTTATTGTGAAGCGCCTGGACTGAAGCGCCTCCACTGTGCTGCAATCACTTGGTGAGCGCCACGCCACCTGAGCCACAGAGCAGGATTATATAACACAATCAAACACTGATGATCCTGAACGTTCCCAGACTGTTAACTTGAAGGAGCACTAAAAAGAAAACAAATCTGATTTGTTAGGTGATGGCGTTCAATGTCCAACGAGTCTCTGCAAGTCAAACTGCTTTGTTATTGTAACGACCTTGATGGCCAGAACTGGACGACACAGACAGATGTCAGAGCCGTCGCGGCAAAACTACAAAGGTCGGCCGCGGTGCTGCTGCGACCCCTAAGCAAAAGTTGTGAGACGCCCCTCCCCACCGTGAGCATCACAGCGGGAAAGGTTAACACACGTTGCTGTCAGATGGTTGAAGGTGGACGGGTCAAAGCAGACCCATATGCACGTCCTGAGCGGTTCCTGTCTGAATCCAGCTAGGCTAAGCGCACGCGTTGATGCCTTTTAGCTAAAAGAGCCTGAAGAAATGAGGAAAAAAACTAGGTCTTTTACTGTTATTCTACAGAGGAATCCCTAGCACGGGCCACTTCAGAAGAGAGAAGATGATGCTCAGCCAGAGGTAGTGTGTCTATTACCGGGTCTCGCCGCGGTCAGGCATGCCTCATGATGCAGCCATCATGCCAACTCATTTATAAATGATCTGAGCATATGATACAGCCCAAGGAAAAAAAATGGAAAAACATGTCGCTGTCCGAGCAGATTTCACTGACGCGCTTTATATAGAGCAGGCCGGACTCCAAAGCGCAGCAAGGAGGGAGCCCGTTCTGTTTGGTGTCAAACCGCGGTGTACCACCACGGGGCCACAGTGGGTTCCACTGCAAAATTGCCTTGGACTGTTTGTTTTAACCATATAGCTAATGTTTGGCAGTTTGGGTCTTTCCTAAGAGGAGGGGAAGAGGGGGGAGGATATCCAGCTTCTTAGGTTTGTGTTTATAGAACACGGCAATTTATTAAAAATACATTTTATATTGTTTGTTGTCAGGCTGACAAGCGAAAAATGAGAACTGAAAACTGAGAATTGGTTCCATTTATTGAAAAAATAAACAGTGCTTTTTTCCATGACAGCAGTTGATTCTATTTTGCAGCTGAGAACCTTTCATGCTCCGGATTTCAGTGCTGAAATATATTTACTGACTGATTCAGGCTAGTTTACCAGCAGCATGCCACTCGAGTGAACAGCAATGTGTACTGTAAGTTATGTTCAACTGGGAATTTGAACACTTGAGGACGCAAAAGAGAACTTTACCCTCGACCACAACTGTTCTTTTTTTATTCTGGGCTGGTTTAGCACTGAGCTTTGCTCACCCTTGTGAATCTACTGAAGGTTTTCTGTCTCCATCTTCACTAGCACTGTGACAGGCCCTCGGAAGATTTACAGGATACGAGCCCAGGTGAACCACACTGGCCCCGTTCTGCCACACTGCTCTCATTGGACCCGGTTGGAGCTAACAGCTGCCTGGCCCAGACTCAGAGCACGCCAACCTCAAAGCACCGCAACCATTACTCAGCGGGCGGGGAATAGCGTGAACGCACTCGGGCTGGCGCGTCCAGTTAGCGTTAACGCTTTAAACACTCAAGGTGACTCCAACGCGGCTCCCAGTGGCTCAGCGTGGTCCAAGGGGAGACGGCGGGTAATTAGCCGCTGTGATTGATCAGGAGCTGTCAAATTTCGGCTGGAGTCCCGGCTGGCACTCTTTGCTGGGTGGTCGCCACGACCAGAGACGCAGCCATACTCGGACCTACACAGGCTTCCGGCGCGGCTCTTCCAGAAGTACAGAAAGTATTGCATCAGGTGGTTATTCTCCGATTTAAGGTTGTGCTAGCACAGCCTTAAATCAGCTGTATGTGTGCTCATTTTATTTTTACGCTTCTATGTTTAAAACTTCTTGACATGATAATTGTGTGGTGCCGCACATAATAACACCTGTTAAAAGAGACAGAGCAGAACACGCTTTTGTTAACGTTTTTTCATCACACTTTTTGCCCTTTTTGCTTGTTGTTTCACACTTGCTGAAGGCTCCTTTCAACAGACTGTTGGTGTGTTTTGGGGAGAAGAAGAGGAGCTGATATTCAGGCCCTGGCCTCTGCTGGCTGGCCAGCAAGACAGAGTCAGGCTGTGAATATGGATGCTGCAGGAGAAGTGTGGGTGTTTGCTAGGAAGCAGAGGAGGATTAGAGCATCCGGAACCTTCTGTCAAGGACCAGTGCTCACGTGTCAGAGAGGGAGCAACTTTGGTGCTTATTGTCAGTTCAGGATGGCCTTAGGCCAGGGTTAGTGCGGTCCATGTGGAAGAGGACCTGGATGTGCGCCCAGCGCCGTGTTAATGGAAAAAGTTGATTATCTGTTTTATAATTAGTTTTATGGGTGTGAAAACTGGTGTTTTTACCATTTTTGTCAAGTTCTTTCTACCAGCTGTGCGATTTTAGCTAAGTAAACCATATTCTTGGGAGTGCTCCCATAAGTGATTAATTTCTGTCTCTGCCACTCCACATTGCTAGCTAGCGTTCAATGTTAGACCGCCTACAAGATTCATGTTTACATTCTTTTGGCACAGACACCAGGGAAATATTTTTTTTCCCCCAGTTATTGATGATGTTGTGCACTTCAACAATACCACATCACATCTTCCTCATCCATATTTGCTGATTTTCTGGAGATAATCGGATCTTGGCAGACAGTGGAGATGAGAAAAGCAAGAGCGTGCATCTCTCACGCTGTCGATTCAACCTAAGAATCCCACTGCAAGCCCACCAATTATTGTCACGGGTGACGTAAAACCTTATGGGACCCGATAACAAGTTCTTCGTATGAGGGGAATCATGTTGAGTGCAACTAGCAGTTGGGAGAGTGCATCCCAGGGTTCTTTGGGAACATGTCTTGCGCTTCTTTTCTTCTGTACGATGCCTTTCTTCTCGAAGGTTAATTGAATTTGCTGACCCCAGAAATACTTTTTTTTCCATTCAGCAGAAAACATATTAGTCTCACTTCGAGCAGAGAGCAAAACCAGACAATTCAAAAGTCATTCACCGACATTCTCAGCTAGTACAGCTTTTGGCATTTAGCAATACTGTTTTAAAAAGAATGCTTATTTATTTATTTTTATCAGACTTTTGTGTTTGCATGTTGTAATGCTACACTGTGGGCATGGAATAATGGGAGGAAGCCCAACAGTAAACAGCCTTTACAACAGGCAGTAATGTTTCTTTAAATTATGCTACATCGCTCAGCACCTGAGTGTGACAGCAGGAAATCACATCATATTACTAGCCCTCCGCAAATGTAGTTAGCAGATATTGTTCTGAGGCAAGGTGTGGACTCGCCCAATCGGATTACGTGGTATGATGAATTTGCCCTGTTGTTTGGGGACTTCTAACCGATAAGACTGATTGACCCCAACCGGGAACCTTCAGAGCTCTTATTGATGTACCGCAACTGTTATTCCTTTAATGGCTGCTCATCGCAACCAGCTTCCTTCTTGAGGGGGAGCCATCTTAAGTTAGCAGAGTTAGCCTAAATAGATTAGCTGAGGTTTGTGGTCATGAGGCAGTGGTTGTGGAAGCTGGCGGGTGGTCCGTACGGACTGTATGCCTCTGTCTCTTTGAAATTATTGGTAACAGCTCTCTGTTAGCATTTGTGTCAGCATGTTAGAATAGAATGAAATATATGTCTATTTATTGTACTGTACCAGCAGCAATACAATAATAAATATTGGAAAAAATATACAGGAAATGTAAGAATAGAGATAGAATAGAACGAAGAATATATAAATATGACAAACTCTATATACACATAATAAAATTGGATGGGAAAGATAAGAAACAGCATAAATACAGGTACTGCACATAAGAGGGCAAGTTATAAAGACAAGAAGCATTTGCCTTGTTTTAAGAAGCCACAAGTGGTTTGATTAAGTGGAGAATTTGGAGGGTAGACAATTACCTAAAAAAAAATTATAAAAGAACTTGTGTGTTATTTTAAAGCCAGCCCGTGGCTCTTCTGTGTTGAAATGTAGCTCACCTGCTTAGGCAGTCTCCAGAGTCGAGCTATACCTGTTAAACTCACCTCCCCAAGTCAGGAAGTGAGAAGGTGAAGAAACGCACAATAACAACACTTCAAAAATAGAAGACGGTTTGAGAGTGTCATCTTTTCACTTACGCTTTTAAATGAAGCAACCGGCAAAATGGCTTGGAGCAGGTTAAGTAAATGTCACTAATTGTAGCTTCACAGCAGTTTAACAGAAAGTTTATCAGTTCAGAGGATCTCGAGAAAACCTCCAAACTAAGTCGAATGAAACGCCAGTTTCTGTTCAACACTTAGATGCTTCCATTACAACATGTTAGTGAGGCTGTCATTTTTCTTATGTTCCGTATTCCACAAAACACGCATATTGACTTTTCTTTTGTGACGATCTGTTTCTTTCAGTCATATAAACAGCAGGGGGCTAGTTGTATAGCTCAGGGTTTGAGACGCCTTCGATGCTCACATGTCTGGTGAAGCTGATGTAACTGTGCTGCAAGCCACTGAAAGCCATTCAAAGAGTTAAACCTGAATGCTTGACTTTACGAGAGCGCCCTCGCGTCACTTAACTTTTTGCATAAAACATTTCTCTGTGTTCGCGTCCTTTAGCATTTTAGCCTGCTCCTGAACCTAAGTTTTGTCTGTCAAGATAGGCCGAGGGTTTTAGTATTCACTTTGGATGTACGCCCAACGCCGATGTCAGACTGTCTACTGTTGGAATAAAACATCAGACGCCGCTCAAACCGGAGTCCTAAGCTTCGGCGCTTTAGCATACAAGGATCTCTGAACCTTAGCAGAGCTGACAATATCACTGCTCAATTCATCCTGCATACAATTCTTTGATCACTGTTGAGTGCACACACCCATACATGCACGCGCACGCATGCATGAGAACAGCTGTTTGCCGCTCATCTTAAGGAATAATAGATGCAATAATCAGCTGCTGCGCTTCAAAGTGGTTACTCTACTTTCATCCAAGACACACATACTCACAGGGTGCAAAATTAGAACAATATTAAACTTTTATTCTACATGATTTTACAAGCCCTACGTGGATTATACTAGACCCAGTCCTGTCAAGGTTAATAATGGGGTGATCATATCAATATCAACCCTCATGCTCTGACTTTTAGAAAGGAGTCTTTTACATAATGCCTGTTTTATTGGTTTATATCTTATATATTGGCTGTTTTTGTACGTGAAGTTGCAGGTTCAGATCTGACTGCAACCTCTGTTCAACAGAGACAATTAGGAGAGAAAGCATGCACGAGCCACACACACTGGAACCCTTACCCTCCCAAAGTCTCTAACAGGATGATGAGAATCACACTCTTTCATACTGTTCAACTCCATTAAGCAGCAAGTGTTCCTCAGTTCAGCACGATTCATAATCTGTTCATGGTGAGAGGAAATTCAACATGGATTAGGTTTGACAGCGGAGAGTTTAGACGTGTGTGTGTGAGAGAGAGAGAGAGAGAGAGAGAGAGAGAGAGAAACACAGATGGAGGGAGAGACAAACTGAATTATTTGCATGTCCCATCTAACAGGCCGGATATCTGCACTCATGTCACCTCTCGTAGCAGATTATTATTGCTATCACTCTCTGCAGCTGTGACACATGGTTTTTTTTTTCATCCTCAAGTGCTTTTTCAATCTTTTGCACTCCCAACACAATGTGTTCCTGCTCTTTTTACTTCCCTCTGTGGTGTTTGTGTGGGTTTTTGTATGTGTGTGTGGAAGCGGTAAAGTGAAATGGTCAGATGATCAGAAGATGAGAAAGTGACAAGTGTCGGCAGACTATAGAAACCATAAATCCAGGTAAGTGCCCATGCTCTGGCTCGTGCTCTTCCTCCTGCTATGCTCTTCCCCACTACTGAGAACCTCGTTAGCATGCATGAATCCATCTTCCCTCGGTGTTCTTAGGGACGCTCTCACTAGACCAGTTCATATTTAGGCTCCTGAATGAAACATTCATAACTCTAGTTGTTGGGAAACTGGTGTGCATCCAGGTAAAGACATGCACGGGATAAAAAAAAAACAAGCTCGCCCCCATCAGAGCAGTGAGGCCTGGCCTCAGGGGCACGCGGCCCGGTGGTGGGATCCACAGGAACATAAACATGAATTATTTCACCTACATCAATCTTCAATCGTTTTATTTTTCCTTTCAGCTGCTTTATATAGCCACAGATTCTGGCGTCCACGTTAGCCCACCTGCTCTATTTTGAGATTAGGGTAAAGGTTTTTATAACTGTTAGCGTCGCCTCTGCTACGGTTTTACTGCTCCTGCTCTCAGCTGTAGCATAACTGCAGGTTTATCCAGTGCAAAAAAAGTTATAAAATGTATCACTCAAGACAAACAGAGCCTCTGAGCTAGCAGTGCTGCTTTATTCTTTCCTGCCTCTAATTGAACTTACACGAACTGAATAAACTGCGTCATCAATTATTTCATTAACCTGCAAATTAACAGAAGTTTAAAATAATTATTTTTCAATTATAGAAGAGAACGAAACAAAGTCGCACAATGTGTCTATAGGGAGGTGTGTACAGTCTATTGGCAACAAGCAACGAGCATTTATAAATAAATTCTACTTTTCCAGCTACAGTGTGCTAACAGCTATGGTAGCAGAAAAAGCGGAAATAGCTGCCCATGGTAGGAATGCAGGAATCTCTAAAACCATTGGTGATGTATTTGATACATGATTTGATACAATGATGATTTGATAGTCTTTAAATGCTTTTGAGGAAAGTGGAGTTAATCAGAGATTCAAACACACACACTTGCAAGTGTTTGGTAGAGATCCAGAGATGCTCTTCCAGTCAAAGTTGCTGCGTTTATAATCTGAAGCCGAACACAAAGTGCAGGCAATGTAAAAATAGTTGGGCCACTTTGAACATTATTATGAGGAAGAATTCTCTTCGAATTTGCCTTCATATCACCACACATGATTGGACGATGCAATTATCTGTCCCACAGTGATCCTTTCAACCAGGATCAACTCAATTCTGGTAAGCTGATAGCAGGACTGCATGTTGTCATATTCGATATTTGATATTTTAGGCATCTTTGTGGGAGGAAAATACACAAACAAACACACCCAGCCCAAACACACCAGATATGTGTTTAGCAATCATTAGGCATCTGGATACTTGGCAAAGAAGTCCCATATTCACTTTCCTTGGGGAAATAACACGGCTGCTAACTACTCAGTCCTGTGTGTTCACTGCTGACTTCATGTGTCTGAGAGCTTTAATTGTCTGAAAGAGAAGCTAATTGTCTGGTGCGTCAGTGATAAACTATCACCGCATCCTTAAGGGATATATATATAGGGCAACTGGGGTTAAAAACCACAGAAGAAGACAGAGAAATACACTGCCAGGCCAAAAAAAGGGAAAAAAACAGTTGCTACCTGGATTTAACTGAGCAAATAGGTACAAGCCTCCTATTTGATAATTACTACATGGGCAATTATCTTTCAGCTGGCAACAAGTTGTTAAAACCCAACTAGTGCAAAATGGTAGTTTGCTTCTCAGTTCTTTAACAACTATGTCGAAAGACACATCCCGTGGTCATGAAAAGGATGTTAGTCTGAGTAGAGCCAAATAATTGGCATGCATCAAGCAGAGAAAAAAAGCATAAAGATTTGGCTCTGGAGCAATGGAAGAAGGTCTGATGAGTCCAGATTTACCCAGTTCCAGAGTGACGTGCGCATTAGGGTAAGAGGCGAGGCAGATGAAGTGATGCAACCATCAGGCCTAGTGCCTACTGTACAAGCCTGTGGGGGTGCTAAGATCTGGGCTTGTTGCAGCCGCTCAGGTCCAGTTTCAGCAACAGTATGTAATCAAACAATAAGGTCAGCTGACTACCTGAAAATACTGAATGACTATTTCAGGCTATTCCATCAATGGCTTTTTTTTCTTCCCTGATGACACGGGCATATTCCAAGACAAAGAGTGGTCCAGAAAGCATTAGACATCATTTTCACACATGGATTGGCCACAAGAGTCCAGACCTTAACCCAACTGAGAATCTTTGGGATGCGCTGGAGAAGGTTTTGCGCAGCAGTCAGACTATCATCCTCAATTTAAGATCTTGGTGAAAAATTAATGCAACACTGCATGAAAATATATCTTGTGCAAAGCTTTATTGAAATAATGACACAGTGGATGCATGCCATAATCCAAGTTAAAGGCTGTCCAACAAAATCCTGGAATATGTGACCTTTTTTGGGGGGGCAGACAGGTAATTCAGGATTCGATGCCGGACTCTGCAAGTCCTCCCAGCACCCAAATTCTGTTATTCATCTCTGCCTTTATTTTTATGTTTCTTTGGGTGGCTAAAAAGATCACCGGGGCAAAATTGCTGCATTTGGCAGCTCTCCTACAAGCAAACGAGTGCAGCGAAGCATCTTTGTGTTTGAAAAATGGATATGTTGAGAGCTGGCACCTACCTGGTACTGTACCAGCTCACCAGAGGGGGAAGCGCTCAGACTACTGATGCCAGAAGTCGGCTCGTTTTCCATCAGATGAAGGAAGAAGAAGGGCCTTTCAAGCTGCATCTGCTTCGCGACGCCCAGAACAAGGGAAGCTTTCAGTTTAGGCACAACGTTCAGGGCGGAGGAGGGAGCGAGGGAGGCACAGACAGGGAGGAAAAGGGAAAGGGAACAAGCCAGCAAGCTTGGTTTTGGAGGCGTTTCATCATTGTTTTGCGTGGCTGTCCTGCTGCTGGGCTCGGGTGTTGGCAACTTTTGAGAGGAAAACTTCCCACTGAGCGGCAGGCAGCACAAGACGTCGAGTTCCGCCTGAAATTCAAGTCGAAGTCTCAAAACAACTGCTTGGATGTTAAAATGTTCCACTTCTCTGCGCCTGAGTGGTGCTAAACATATCAGGTATGTTTGGTCAGGAGGATTCTTCCACTTTGTTTCCACTCCAGAGAAAAATTATGGTTTTAACAATGACCCAAACAGCTTTTTCCATTAGAAAGTTTTTTTTTGTAGTCTGCACATGCTCCATTTATGGTTTTTGACTGAGATGTGAGAAAAGGAGACAAGAGGAAGGGTTAGGGTTAGGGTTAGGGTTAGTGGTCAATAGCCACAATATAACTACGGTGGACATACCCAACCTCCCTTACACAAGATTGATTTCAGGAAGTCAGCGCTCACGGTGTGTGTGTGTTGGGTAACACATTACAATCCCGCTTTATTTCATTGTAGCCATTACTATTGAGGTGCTGTTTTAGCTAAACTGGGCTTAGATCCAACATTTAATCCAGTGTTGATGCTCTGAATGGAACACCATCCCTGGGATGGTGTCAAAAACAGGACTGACCAATCATGTCAACACAAATCCATTGTTAATCCACATTGCAATGATTCAGATTTAGTCAGAGAGACGGGCTGCCGTGACAGCCTTGCAGCTCTGAATTTTGCTTGCGTAGTTTATTCCATTTGTCATTATTGACCCCCTCTGGCCCCCTTTGGTCTGTGTCTACACTCAGGGATGTACAAGTTGTAGAATATGACACGAGTACACAGTCCCTCTACTACTCCTCCACCTTTTTTGCATTAGTATAACAGGTTGGTGTAGCTTTGAAGTAGCAGACTGGCTCCTAAACTCTGTCTGTTTTTTCATTAAATGTCATTGAGCCAAAGTGCTAATGAGCAAAAAACTAAAGAATAGCAAACAAATAGAGGTTTTCAGTGGTTTGTCTGTGTAATTCTTTGTTTGGGTATGTCATACAGAGCAAATAAAAGCAAAAACAAGGCGACTGTTGGCTCCGTTACAGCCGTCGGAGGGTTTTATAACTGTCAGATCAGCATAACAGTGTTGCTGGCAGTTAAACCGCCTGTTTTTACTAAGCACGGAGGACAGGAAATGAAGGAGATGCAGAATTTCAGTGTGGGTTAATTGCCGGAGTCTGCAGCCAGACCTAATCCCTGCAACGTGACCTCTGAGTCAGTACAAAAAAAGGTTGCCGACAGGAGACCCTCGTTATGCTGCAGGCCCATGCAAATCAGCTGCAGCGACAAACCCTGGTGTTTTTAAAAAAGGGCGGGGAGGAAAACAGTGAAAGGGTAAGAAGGGGCCCTCCATGACTTGTCCTTTTTCAAGGTGAGCTCCCAGAGCCACTATAATTAATAATTAGGTGTTTTCTGCGGTATAATTAAATGGTGACTTATGAACTCGAATTGGACCTCAGACGCATATTAAGAGATAAGGTCTGTCTGTGTGTGTGTGTGTGTCTGTGTGTGTGTGTGTGTGTGTGTGTGTGTGTATGGGTGGGGGTGCTCATCAACACTGGCACACACACCCACATTTAGATACAGACACCCCTCTTAGAGTGACGAGGTAACAAACGATGACAGCTTAATTATCCCCCATCCTCGCCCAGGTCGTTAAGGCAGCCTCCCGACTCACCTTTCCCTTTCTACAGCCCATAAGTTCAGGGGACATCTCATTTATTTTTAATTAATCATCAGATAGCGCCATAAAGGCGACCTTAATGACAAGCAGGGTGAGTCTTCAGGGGTTTTCTCCGTTGGGGTTTTATGAGAGAGTGCGATCTTTGACCTTTAGGTGCAGAGGAAACATAAAAGTTGTTCAACCTTGAAAAGACATTTGGCTGTGGGAGCAAACATGACAAATCACATAAAATGCTTGTTAAAGAACAGCGAGGCACAGGGGCGCAAGTTACGGCCATTTCTTTTTTATCCCAAATTTTAGAATTTGAATTTCTTTACGTTTGTGCTCCTTAGGCTAAAAACCTCCCCAGCCATAATATCAATGCCTTTCCACAAACTCTAAGTGGATCCTGATGTGTGTTGCCTGGAGCTCAGCGGTGGTTGTCATTGATCAGTGTCTCCTGCAATAACAAAAATAAACCAAAGAAAATTTTAATCAAACATTTAAATGAGGACAGGCAAATCAATAACCATTAACATGTAGCCTGAAATCAGTTGCTTGTTTGTTCTGTTCATGGGATATCTAGACATGTCCAGCTCTAGTCAGACACCTTTTGACCTTGATGGGTTCTTGGACTTTTTCCTGCACTGCAGTCTTTGTCCGTGTCTGCCTAGAAAATCTCTGTGACATATTGCGTTTCATTTATGTATCTCTTGCCTCTGTCCACTGCTGTATATAACCGCCTACGAACTAGGGATAAATCACTTCCCAGCTAGCTTATTACATGAAATGAAGGTATTCATCATGGTGACAGTTGGTCGTTGCGAGGCATTTGCGGTGATTTATCTAGGAAAAATGATTGATTCATTAACAGTGAGTGAGCGGCGCTTTACGGCGGGGTTGTTCTCCTTTACCGCATTCTGCTGAGCTTGTGCGGAGAGGACATCTCCAGTGAGGAAGTCCTCACTAAGTGTCCCCCGCAGCAGCGTACGCAGGACTCCGGAGTGGCCTGCTCAGCTCATTACCTGGCCGGTGCAGGCAGCAGACCAGAGGTGGAAAAAGGCACTTTGTGAGAGCAGAACAGATCGTTCCCTATTAGTTTGGCCCCGTGCCTGCCATCAGGGTGACCACATTACGGTACTATGAGTTGTGATGCTGTGATCTACGGTAATGCTCAGAGACACTGAAGATGACGCTGAAGATCAGCCAAGTTTCTGCCGTTAACGACTGCGGAGGGGCAGAAACCTTGCAAGTTCATCATGCGGAAGCGCCAAGGCTTATTTAGAGACACTTATGTGTCCTTAACATTTAATTTGTCTAAAGGTGGGAAAGATTCACGCATGCATGGGTTATGTCGACACGCCGGTCGCAAACCCAGCGCAAGCGGCTTTTTCTTACGCCCACTACAAATCGCATTACAGCGTATGAATGCGTCTGCGCATCCACGAGCACTCTGGTGTGAAAATGAGGTGCGATGAAGCGTGCTGTTGCTCGGGGCTGGAGAAAATGGACGCACAATTGACCAACAAAAGCAACTGGTTTTCAGTAAATCTGGCGCAAAATCCAGCCTGTTTCCTGTCCTCTGCCTTTCCCCCGCAGCACCGGAAGTTCCTTCTCTCTGGAAGTTTTTGTACAGTTCATTAAAGAGCGTTCGTTGGTTTTAGATGATGTGATTGAACAACTGAGAGGGTTCAGCCGCCTTTCACTTTATCCTCAGAAGACCAGCTGGGAAGTTTCAAACTATCCTTTTAGAAAACTTTGAGTTTGATGTTGCGAGAAGGTCAGCGAGGACACGGATAAAAAATGGAGATAAACAAGGACGGGCCTTCTTACGGGAGGAGACACACACCATGGTGGACAGGCTGGCTGGCAACCTGTTCCATCTGTCTGTCCTACTTTGTTTTCCTCTGTCTCTTTTCATCCCTGTAATTTGCGGGTCCCATGAGGCTGCAGATGACATGTTCTTGGGCGTTTTTTTTTTGGTTATTATAAACTAATTTAACTCTGCTCAACTAAGTTGTGGGTGGGACCTTGGAAATATATGCCATAACTCAGATACGGTTAATGTCAGGTGACTCAATTGCGGCTTGCTTACTTATTCATGTTGGTGATGCAGTTTTTGCTCACCCAGGCCGAAAGCTTGCAGATTTCTTGGCTGCTAAACAGCCTAAATAAAAAAAATAGATAAAGTTAGCAAGCATAAAGGTTTATAATGAGTTTCATATATGGGTTTCATAACTCAATAACAGTGATTAAATGCAAACTCTGGTTTGTTGCATCTCGAATTGATGGCTTCCATCATCGTTTTCGTCAGCCTAGAGAACGTGACATTTATCAGAGGCAGTTCAAAGAGAGACAATTACAGCTAATAAGGGGAAGTATGACACAGCAAACATTAAGTAATTGAACATCCATTTCTTTTTAAACAAAGTGAAATAAAGCATCATAAAATGTGTGCAGTCATTTGTCTCTACGTGTTATTGCAGCATTCCAGCTGACACTGACGAGGAACCGCAAGCCTCAGGGTGAGGGTCAGGTACTATTCATGGTGTCAACACAAAAACCGCACCAGAAAAAAAAAAAAAAAGGCCACATGACAAATGCGAAAGTGATTAATTAAATTCCAAGGAGAGCAGGCGGGTCTGGAGACATTTCTGTTTTAAAGGTAGGGCGTCTGCCATGGCTACAGGAATACGAACGGTGACCTTTAATACAAGCTGCCATTGTGTGCCGCTGAATAAGCCCATCACAATCAGAACATGCAGCAGTTTGCTTACAAATGCCATCATTTGTGAAAGCTAATAAATAATGAAGCTTTCCCTGAAAAGTCAATAAAGACAAACACTGGAACGCTAGCGTACAGTAACTGCTGGGGATTTACTCTCCCTACCATCAGCCATCTGTTGCTGAGGCTTGAGAGACACTCTAATTTAATTAGGGTGCGAGTAACAGCTGGCAAACACGTTATTGCATTTCCGTCTGTTTAGATTGCATAGGTGTTGACAGATCGTTGCAATAATGTGGAAATTAATGTACAAATTACCCTGTAAAGAAATTCATCAGAAATGCCGTTTTACTGCAAGAGATTACAACATGCTGAGATTCTTAGCATGTACACGTGGTATGCTGAGTGTTTGTGCATGTGGGTGCATGTGTTTGTGCTTCTTCTCTATCATCCCCGACAGAGCGAGTCAGCGGCTATTGTCAGTAGCCTGTGAGGATCTGTGCCAGTCCCATCTAGTTTGAACTGAAGAAAGTGCCATGATGCTGAGACGTTTAAAATGTGTAATGTGTGTTAGACATACTGTATAGAACCAAAAGAGGTGTGTGTATGTGTGTGTGTGTGTGTAGGTGTGTCAGAGAGTTGATGAGTCTCCTAATAAGATACTTCATCAACGTAAAGAAAGTGGGATCTCTGTTTTGACCTGCCTGGCGCCAGATGGATAAATGGATGAATGGATAGATGCATGCATGCATGACGGGATGGATCTGTCCTGATCTTCCCAGCATGGAACATCAATACATGTGTGGAATATTTTGAGCCTGGAAAAGGCTCAGACCTTTCTCTACCTTAAAAACGTCGACCTTAGTTTTCTCCTGAAATATTCAGTAAATGTCAGCACAATTTGGGTTTTCCACTGAATTTCTTTTTTCTTTGAGCGGAGTTGTTCTGCAGCCCCTCTCTCTGTCTGTCTCTCTGTCACGCTCTCCGTGCATCAGTATGCACACAGAGTTCGGTCACACTTTGATGTGCAGCCGTGTGATTTCACAGTCCAGCCTGGTGGCACAGATCAGATTTACAGGTACATCACAGCAAGACTGATGAGGGGATTCAGGCTTTCATTACATTCGTGCACAAGGGCTCCTCGGTTGCTGCATTAAATAATTGGCCACAATGGTGCAAAAGTTTAAAAAATGCATCGCTTCGCCCGGAAGCCACAGAAAAGAGCCCGTGCGACTTTTCCTGAGGATAATTCGTTCACCGATTGAAAATGACCTTGAGAATCTGCAAAGACGTGAGTTCAAAACAAAGTCGGGGTTCTAATCTCTATAATTAATGGGTACACGAGCTCGTGTCATTTATTATGACTGATGTTTAATCTCGTGGATGTCGGATGATTTCTGCGACTGAGTTGTGGCACATTTCAATTGGTGATTGATTTGGCCATGCACGGGGCTGCTCCGGCGGAAGCAATCGCTCTTTGTTACAAAGTCAGAGTTGCTGTTGCTGTTGAAACGGCGCAATGCTTTGGAACAAATGAATCCAATATGAGTTCCGCACGCGGAATAAAACATGCAGATTGTATACAGACACCCATTATAAACACTCTAAATATTGAATAAGAGGGACGTCAGAACGAGGAAAGCTTGCTCTCTTTATCTGCACCAGGATTCCAGAAAAACAACCTCTCCCTGATAAACTCGTCAATCATTCCCTGTCGTGAATCGTCCCAATATGTGAGTTCCCTCCCCCCTCTGTTACAGCCTCGACAATAAAAAGTGACGAGACTGAGGCTTCTCTCCCACTTGTGTTACCACATCAAGATGTTATCTCCAGCTTAAAAGCTTATCAGGCCGACAGTAATGATACTGAGTGACTGAATTGTGTGTTTTGATGGATATCACTCTGAGTAATCTGATGCCAAATTGTGTTCCAGTTCTCATATTGTTCAGATTTCAGCGTCTGAAAATAACTACACTCCCTGACTGGTCTCCAACCATGACCGATCCCCCCTTAGCACACATATAAACACACACTCTCCCCTTGTCTCCCTGGCAGTCATTTGTCACAGCTATCATTCTTTCCCTTAGGTAGAGAAATTGGTTGAAAACCCATTACAGGGATCTGCGATATACAAATACTTTATGATTGTTCGTCGTCTATCTGGCCTTCAGTTCATCCGTCGCACATTGTGTCATCTGCTGCACCACGGCCTCCATTATGCTCTCTAATAAGCTGGAGACCAGGCTTCAGAGGCTTTATGAGGAGGTTTATTGGTGAAGAAACGCCACTGAGTGGGATGGGAAATCAGCAGCTTAGACTCCTTCCATCAGCTCGTTTTCCACACGGTTGCCATTTGCAATAACCCCTCAATGTTTGATCCAAATACCTATGATTCTTCTGGAAATACACACCGCTCACCACTGATGTCTGCTGAGAGAGGCATCCGCTTGTTTCAAATTGAAATTCAACAAAGGAATTCATAGCAATAACGTGCATTAGCATCCTCTACTAATTTGACGCTGCACGAAGAGCTGTGGAGACAGATACATCAAATAGATGAGATCAAAGCAAAATATCTAAAATGCCAGATAAATGCACATTCTGAGCTAAACGAGGAGCAGCAGACCTCCAGGTGATGGTTCTGTTAATCACATCACTTGCCGGGCGCTCTGATGAATGGAGCTATTGATGAAAAATGTGATTTTACGCTACGCGGCGAGCTGTCGTTTGACAGACAGCCGTGAGAAATAGCTGATCGCTTTTGATGAAACTCGTGATAAATTATTTCTTCAAGTGGGAGAATGTGCTCTTGTCCTTGCCGTGTGCAAGGTCACCTGGTAACATGCTACATCGGACAATGTTGCTCTGCGTTGTCGAGCAAGAGTGAAGTGTTCAGGCGCATTGATTTTCCCTATGGGAGTGATTATCACTCCACTGTACAATTATCATCGCACAAATGCGTCATTTAAAAGTCAATATACTTCTTAATAAGTTACTAAGTGGAATCCTCTTGTCACGTAGCTATCAGGCAATGACAATGGGCCTCTAGAGATCCAGACAGTAGAACCATTGTGTGGCCCGTGGGCTGTTCTCTGCAACGATCTCAAATGACCTTCGTTCAAAATCTGAAAATACTGCTGGAGAATATCAGTAATGTGAAAGTGATATTAAAGATGTGGCGGCTTGTGTAGTCTTCCCAATAACCTAGAAATATGACCTGCATATGTCACCCAGTGATACAAAGTCACGCACCTCTCTGACAGCATGAGTTCAGAGGAAGTGGGCAGATTATTTTATTCTGTGCACACATTGCATCCATAATTTGAAGCTAAGTGCCTGCTGATGCATTATGCACATTGGATAATGCATTGTGTGTGTGTGTGTGTGTGTGTGTGTGTGTGTGTGTGTGTGTGTGTGTGTGTGTGTGTGTGTGTGTGTGTGTGTGTAATTCAGGCAGACCTTGTCTGAACCTGGACCCACGTATCATTCCAGACCCCCCACACGGAAGCCCTGGTACAGAATGATCCCCTGATGGATGAGAAGTATTAAGACTTAGGCAATAGTCTATTTAGCAGTTATACATCCGTGCAATCCGCCTACATGCCATCACACTTCTGCTTTTTTTCATTATTTCTTAGGATGCCACTGTTGGTGTACTGAAATAACCAAAATGGTCAATTTGGTTTTTTATTTCAGCACAACTCTCATTCTAGGAAGAGCGCTGACCTGTGTCACATGGACATTGTGTGGGGGGGTCAAGCGCTGCCACATGTGCTGTCGCATTTGTGTGCAAATGGTGTCTCGGAAACCAAGGTTGCATGGAGAAGAAAAGGAGTGTATCATCAGTAAAGGTTTGCTGGAGGTTCTTTTTTGCCTATTATGTGAGAGTGACAGCATACTGGAAATTCTGTATCATGTTCCTGGTGCTACACTGTGCTATTTTTGTCTGCACCCGCCTTTACATCTTCTTTTATACAAAATATAGCTTCTATTTAAAATATATTGGTATCTTATAAAGTTTTCCTTACACCTTAAAGACAACAGAAGTAGGTTACGTCCTGCATATAGTTACCATAATTACTGTAACTCCCCCACCAAGGCTTCCTAACACCTTCTTCCAAAGCAGTGTTTTTGCGCCTGCCTGTTTTTTTATAGTTTAATTTTCTCTCTGGGCATAAATGCAGATCATAAAGGGTTGAGTTGACATTTCGGCTGTATTAGCTCAGCAGCCCCTGTTATGGCTCTGCCCCAGACTACGACTACTGGTTGACATTACAGGCAGCTCAGCCGCGACATGGAGACTTACACACGCCAGGGCATTACAGAGCACATCTTAACCCGGTTTGTCACACCGCTCCCTCTGGACTGGGGTAATTTCATGGTACTGAACTGGTATTGATAGGGCCTCAGTAAATGAGGCACGCAGCAATCGTTAGCGTTAATAACCGTAAAGATGTGAGCATTAGAGTCACACAGAGCTACAGGAGGAAATCCGTGTGGAGTGGACCAGGTCTGGGACCTCCGAGAGCTGCATCTCTTGTTTAAACTAATGGAATTACTAGTTAATGGTGTCAGGAGTGGAACAACCAGTGGAGCAACTGCTGCAGTGTGTTTTTAGAAAGCAAAGGGGGAACCAGGAAATGAGAGCTGTGTTTTACTCTGAGCTGGTTTTTAGAAACAGGCTGCATCAGCTGTGAGAGAGAAAAACAAAAAAAAAAAGATAACATTGATTTCTGTGACTCCAGGATCGGCAGGTCAGCTGATTCTGTCAGTCAGGCTGAGCCCTGGGGTGCCCTCTCTGCCCTCTCCTCCACCCCTGCTCCCTCAGGTTTATCGTAGCTCCAGGCATTACTGTACCATAGCTGCTATATCCACTTGTTTGTCGGCCTCTATTACTGTGGATAATGCAGCCTTGGGAGGAAAACAAGATCCAGGCCACTGGAGAGTCAGTCAGAGAGCCGCCTGAAGCTCCTGGTTGGTCCGGCCTCAGACACGGGCCAGACCAACCACGCTGATCGTTGCTAGAGCTGCTAACGGGCACTTGATAAACACTCCAGCCCGTGGTGCATTAATGACACACAGGTCAGAGCGTGTTAAAGACTAAATAAACAATGCCCGTGAATAAGTCTCTTTGTTATTCTTGGAGACAGTCGCACTGGGAAATGTCCTAAAGCTTGCACCCAGCTCCCTCATCCCTCAGATGTGTGTCGCAGCGAGTGTTGCACGCTCCTCTAAAGCCCTGCTGCTTTAGGCTGCCTTTTTATTATTCATCGGTGAGACTTCAGGCTCAGGCTTTTCAATAGGAACTAGTGACTGGAGTTCAAGCCTTAGTGGACAGTTTATTTTCCTAAGTACTGCATAGTACTCCAGGAGTCTTTTCTACAGGACTTTGTGCATGCAGGACTTGCTGCTGCTCTTATGTTTTACTGGCAAAGACCCCCATATTCATATATACACCAAAACTCTCGCAGAAAGTCAAAGAAATAAAAATGTACAAGTTTGCGCTTTCAAACACTTCATTTTAACATAAGGTAATAAGGCTTTTGTTGATTAAGCTTTTATTTCTTTATTTATTTCTTGTTATTCCTGGGTCCAAGGCCTCCATTCGGAATCTACTCAGTACAGTTTTGCAGTTGTTTAAACATAATCACAAGGAACATTTCATGTGTAAATAATAAAAAGATGAGTTCTTATGAGCATCATTAAACATAAATGCATGTATTTAATTATTTACTTTTGTTCAAAATCGAAATTTAACAGAAAAACCAATCAAGACAAACAGAATAGAGCTGTTTTGGAACGTACCACACTTTTTAGATTCTTTTGATTATGTTTGAAACTGAAAATTGTCTCTTTTTTTTTTCTATTATGCATTATTTCAAATGATCAAAGACAAGTGGATAAACAACTCATTTTTACAAACCTTTGTGGCTGTTGGAGCAGACTCCTCTGAAAGGCAGCACAAACACCTTTGTTCAATTCTAAAATAATATTTGGCTGAGTTTAAATTACAAAGGAGCAAAGTTTTCAAAAGCTTGTTTCTTGAGAAAAACTCATGTTTGGGTCATGTTTACATTTCTTAGCTCCACTCAGGTTTGTCATTTTCATACTATTATTATTTGACTAACAATGGGAAACGCAAGTGTATGTAAATATATTTACATTTACGTTTAAAAGTTGTAACAGTTGGAAGGCTGTTGCCCAGGGGGGCAACAATAAGCCCAGAGAGGAGGAGGAGGAGGAGGAGGAAAGTGGGACCGTAGTAAAGCCGCAGCTTGTCTGGCAAAACATAACAAGCAAGAAATGGCTAGTTTTCATCAGAACGCCTGCTGATTAAGTCAGTTTGTCTTTGAAAAACCTCAAGTTTTCTCGGCTGCTGCGTTGGCCATATGTCATTATTTAATAAGTGTAGCAGAGAGAGAGAGGCAGAGGGAGTAAATGGCATACGAGAATGAGAGGCTGATTACTGCTCTTGAGCTCCCTGCATAAGCTGGAGCTCTTCTGCTGAATTGGAGCCAAGGTGTAATGGGAAAATGCGGTTTGTTTGCTTTTGTGGCTAATGAGTCAAGTGCCTGCATGTGTTTGTACCAAAAATGTTCCAGATGTGGCAAGATCAATTTCCAACAGACCGCTGTCTTCACTTCAGACAAGTAAAAAAAGAAACGCTCATTACAAGGACTCCAGGGGCTTTTTTTGACAAACCTTCAGTGGTTTGTGGCTATGGCCTGAATTTAAATGTTTAATATCTGCAGGCTGTTTAGTCCATCTTGTCCTTGGGACTTTAAAAGAACTAATTCCAGATAACATAAAATATTACCTGTATAAAATTTATAAAAGATAGTTACTCGATTAATTTTCGACACCTGTGCAAAGTATAATGACATACAGACAGACTGACACAAAAAAAACCGGTGCATTTGATCACTGGATGTCTTCAACCTACAACCCTCGGACCTCCACTTTTCCACACCTAGCTTCACTTACATTTTTACCTCATTAACAGCTCCTAATTGGCCATTGGTCTAAGCTAAAAAACAATGAGTCATTGATTTCCTCAAACATAATCACCTCATTCAGTCATTTAATGACTGCTGTCACTGTGGGCCACCAGGAGAAAAATGACCAGTCAGTGGCTCCATCGATGCCCTTCACCTCCACTCACCAAAGGCGAGAGTGCACTGCCACCCACTCCATCTTAGCAGGTTGGTTTAACCCCCTTAGCCTCCTGACAGGCTCCGAGCATTAGATCCATCACTTCCTCCCTTGTGTCTCGTTTTAATGAGCATGTATCACGGTTGTTGTTCTGTACTTGAGCTCTTCAGCCAGAGATGTAGAGTTTTTATTAAAATGTGAATAGAAAATGATGTTTTCGTTGTGAAAAAAAGCAAAAAAAAGCAAAATATTCAACATGTAAATGCTGCAAAAGAAGCACACACTCATAGATAATGGATGGTCATTTACCAAACCCAGCCCAGTCCCCGAGGGCCCCAATCCAGTTGGATTTTCTGTCTTTCACCCGCGGTCCCGCGTCCCTCCGTAAACGTGTTTTTTGCCTGGTAGCAGAAAATGCCGCTAGGTCTGGGTTTGAATCATGCCTGGTTTGTCTTGGTGACTGCTGCTGTGTAGTCTTTGAATGGGTGTTTGCATGTCTGACACCAGATTCGTCCTGACCACAGCAAATTTCCTTTCAGCTAATGGTTGATACACAGAAGCATGTGATCGATGTCTTGCTGTGTGCACACGTGTGTCGGGAAGGGAGTAAAACTATGCAATATTCCTATTTATCTGCCTTTATCTGCCTGCACTTTCGTACTTTTCTGCAACCTTTTTGCTGCTGGAACAGTGCAATTTCCCCACTGTGGGACGAATAAAAGCTCTATTCTATTCTATTCTATTCTATTCATCATCCTCAATATATGCTTGCAAATGTCCTGTTATAATGTCCTAAATCATCCTTGATGATATTCAGAGACCGACCCAGGCTTCAAATCTGGGCTGTGGGTCAGCAAGTAGTCAGTAAAGTGTTTAGCAAACACTTTTGGGAGTTTTAGGGGGGTTTTAGTCAGTGGTTTGCCAGCTTCAGCCCGAAGATAGCTAACAACAAGAGCTGGGAGAGTGACATTAATACTCAATGACAGCAGGGTCTGGCAGGACTGCAAATGTTTGCCTTTTCATCCAGAACTGGTGGGGCCTCTGGTACGACCACAGCAGGCGCCAGCGGCAAAGCAGGGAAAAACTGTTGCCAAAGTTGCAGGGGCTCCCGGGAACTCCGTTCTGTAATTTGTGACTGGAGCCATTTTAAACATTAGCGCAGCCAACCTAGCTGGAGAGGCGCGCACTGGCTGTTGCCTTTTCAGCGAAAAGGGGAATGTTCTCTTCAAAACAGAGTGAAAAGGGGGCTGAAATAAGATGGAGTGTCACGTTCAACTCCTTTTTTTCCCCACAATCTCCCCTTCTTGCTGAATCTACCCCGTCCAGGGAAGAGATCCAGTTTAATTGTTGGATGCTGCTGTCTGTTGAGGTGGCTGTCAGGGGAAGATAAAGAGTTTTTCCTCGGGCTTTGGTGAGGAGGGGGGAGCGGTGATGAAGGGCCTCTCTCCTGCAGCTCTGCTGGCTGCGTTGCCCCCACGCTTTATAATTGTGTGAAAGGGGCACTTCCATTGGCTCTCTCATTACTCAATAGCATGGACAGTCCCTTGCAGCCAGACACACCTTGTCCTCTAGCTCTCTCTCTGTCTGTCTTCCTCATTTTGGGATGTCCCTTAGCTCCAGCGCCCCCTCCCCTGAGCCCCCCAAGCAATTCAGCCCATTGTTATTTTGACCCAGTCCCGTCACGGCTACATATTGCCTCTTCTCACGAAATGTGTTTGACTTTCTCTTTAGTCTGACGGGGACTTACTGTCCACTGTTTGTTTGGGGCCAATGTGTCTGAGTAAATGCTTCCTGCAATTGTTGTGGATAGAAAACAAACAGAAGACTAAAGGAAAATGAAAGCTGGCGCACTTGTAATGAACACCAGCATGATGTAGTCTTCGTCGGTCATCTCCTATGAATAACATGGCCAGAAGACAGCCGTCACTGAGCGAGACAATATGAAGAAATAATTGAGATCCCTGCAGGGCTTTTTGGTTTTACATACCTGCAGTGAACGCAGCCGCCGGTTAAACAACTGCACGGTGCCTGTTGTGTTTAAACTGCAGTTTAATTGCTTGCGTAGTTTTTGTAAGTGCATTAAAACACTTGTAATAACAATAAATGTGACTCTGAGCTATTTTATGCCCATCGTCTCTGTCTCTGTGTCTGTCTGCAGAGGGAGGGACCTGTGAGGTGATTGCCGCCCATCGATGCTGCAACAAGAACCGGATCGAGGAGCGTTCGCAGACGGTCAAGTGCTCCTGTCTACCTGGGAAAGTGGCCGGGACGACACGCAATAAACCCTCCTGTGTGGACGGTGAGGATTCTGTGCATTTATTATTGGAAACTTTCTTTATTGGCGAGATGACTCTGAGATTTTATTACAGCGTGTATAAATATGCTATTTCAATGACACTTTGTAGTCAAGCACAAGAGCTACAATAAATCCCCAGTGCCTGCACAAAGTAATGATGGCTCTCTGTGGTCACCAGTCTTGTTCTGCAACAACAACAACCCTGACTTTAATGAAACTTATCCAGCAGGTTCAGGCGTTCAGGCACAAAACACTATCAGTTGTTTTGCTTGACTTCTAGCAAACTGCCATGGCTGTTTGCTGGTGCTGAAGCAGGTACAAAAAGCATTTAAAGATCAGGTCTATGCAGAAACATTAAATTATTCAGTAGTTTCAGTCATGTTTGAATTAACACATACAGACCAGCTTTCTTAGCACATGCAAATAAATAACACTAGTTTCTCCTTAACAAGCAGCCATCAATCTGCAAATGTGCAGATTGTTTTTAGATTTTTATTGTAATTATTGACAAAACTTAACCAAGCATACTTACTGTTAGCCACCAGCTAAAGCTATTACAATTTCTGGTAATGCCCTAAAGCGTAGGTAATAGAAGCATTACCTACCCTTTAGGATTGTCTGAGCATCATGGAGACAGGCGATGATCCAGGTGGATCCCGATTCTGTTACGGATAGGAGCAGTGGGCATGTTGCAGATCACAGCCTGAAGCAAGTCAGGGTGATGGAAATGAATAACTAATAAACACAAGTAGGAGAAGCTACAGGCTACTGCACCTGAATTACTTCAGCCGAGAAAAACAATCAGGCAGAAGCAGCCCTGTGGGGCGAAAGACCCGACAGGAAGTCACAAGTTTGCAGAGACAGAACTACGATGCCCCCTTCGCTCCACGGAGCTTATTTATTGCTCTACAGTGGTGGCCCTTTCTCCTCCATCTTCAAAAGGGACCAGAGCCGTCTCTTTGTCTGCCCCCAAAGAAAGAAATGACAACAGTGTATGTCTTCATTAAGCGAGAGATGTTCTACAAAGGGCCGGAAAAGTCACCCGTTAGAGAAGGTTGGGTAGACTTAACACTCACGCAGATCATGAATTAGATATGATCCAAACACAACTCAAAAGGCCTCTCTCTTGGTTCTAAATTAAAACACTTTTATGGAAAGGCTGAATATCTAGTCCTTGAGACATTTTGATTGCAAGGAAGCGGCTTGTCGTGCAATTGGAGGCGTCACCTGGGTGCATTTGCTCGGAGTGTTATCCAAGTAGAAACACAGGCAACCAGACGTCTTTGCCACAGCCTCCAGCAAACAAAATACTTGTGCATTCAAACTGTGGTTTCCTTTTACTCTCTAAATTTACTCCAGAGACATTGATTTCCCAACAAAGATTTACAAATCTGCTAATCAGTAACTAGAGTTGAAGTTGTAAGCATGCTATGCATCAGCACCCTTGATGTCAGCGCACTGACTAACAAGAACGGTATAGATGGTAATGAAAATAAAGACAGACAGTGGCTGTAAAATGGAGGACTAAAAGTGCCTAAATTAAATAAATGCATACACCAATGAATAAATAATTGAATATGTCATTACATATGTAAATATTTTACTAATTATTTAATTTTTCTTGGTCCTTGTGTTACAGTGGTTCACGAATTTATTTTATCTGTCAATGTCAGTGGGAGGGACCAACGCAAATCTAGTCTAATTCCCTGCTTTGGTCTGCCCTAAAACCAAAAATGGAGGCAAGTCTTTTTAAACATGGTGGCTGTGTTAATGGCGGATCTTTGTAAAACTTTCTACAGAGTTGGTGAGAGATATTTTAGACCTTGCAGACTATGTGGAAGCAGGACCTGCTGACCCCGAGCATGTAGCATGTAAGGCAGAAAAGTTTATTAAAGTTGGAGCTTTTTCACACTTTCCAACCAAGTGTTAACTAATTCAACCCACACCTGGATCCCAAGTCACTGATTAGTAGCACACATAGCTAAACAATAAATTTGTTAGCTTCCGCGATGGAGCAGCAGGTATCTACAGTGACTGAACTGGGACAAAATAATAAGGAATAAAATAGTTTCTCATTGTAAACATTTATCTTCTGGCCGCTTTACAGTAGTTATTGAAACAAATATTCCCTGGGAAAAGGAACACTATGAAAGGGTTGAGGTCATCAATGAACACCAAACCTTACAGCATTTTCAGAGCCTTGTGGGCAGCTGTTGCTTTACGTGAGGGATTATGGATTTGTGGAGCCAGTGGTCTGTCCCCTCAGCGGTCCCCGGCCCAGATGGAGCTCTCTCCCCAGGACCTATGTTATTAATGTCGCGTCCAGATGAGGGATGATGCTGCAGCTGCACTCATCTCCCCACTCCCACGGGGCCCACCTGCTGTCACTGGGCAACAAACAGGTTATATTCCAACATCAAATAAAAGAAAAAAAAAATCTGTTCTACAATAACCAAATCAGGGGAGCATTAGAAGTCACCTGGTTGGGGAATACATTCTGAATGTGGGAGCTGTGACCTGTTATTGAGTCTTGGATTGTTTTGCATTTTGGCATTTGAAATATTGTCCATATTTCCTTGTTATTATCACTGCAATTATTTGGTTATTACTGACAGGAACTTCAGCAGTGTCAAACCCAGCAGGTGGTCCGCTGCTGGATTAGTCCCGGAGTGAGAACTGATTGAATCAGATTTGACAAGGAAACGCATGTCCCAGTTATGTCAGAGCCAGCTCGACTCCAAGTAACGTGCGTGATTTTCAACAAGTCAAACCCCCAATAGTATCGCAGATACCCTAAGCTCATTTTTGTGCATGCGTAATTGTACGCAGCTTCCACGTTTTTCACTGTGTCATTGTGGTCAAATATTCCACCAAAAAATGCTGGGAATAAAGATTTCTGCCTGCTAGCAGGTGCTCAACTGGTGTGATTTTTTAGCATGCCCTCAATCTTTCAATGCCCGGATTGTTTTTTTCAATCACCCCAACGGCTGTCGAATGAAGTAAAGTTTGCAAAGGAAAAAAGAAGTACTGTTGCTTATGAAGTTGTTTTGAAGGGAAAAAACATTGCAGTCGGCAGCACCATGACCCAAGCAGGGTTTTTACATTGGAACCTTTGCCCCCCCCACCAAGCTCTCGTGGCTCTGATACTGTTCTGCAGACCTCTGCGGTTGGATGAAGTGGGCACGTTGCAAACTCACTGCAGATTCCGCCTGAGGGGATGACAGAGGGAGCACATTATACTGTACAATGGGAAACAACAACAAAAACAGTCCTCTTACTGACAAACAGACGAAGCAGATTTATGTGGAGAATAACAAATACTAAAATCCTCCTGGGTTGAGAAAACAAGATGTTTTTGTCCCTTTTTTCTGCCTCCCTCTCTTTCTGAGTGGGTGAAGTGTGTGAATGAGTGAGTGGGTGACTGGGCAGCATGCTGTGTCAGGTTACTTTCTCAAACTTTTTATCCGCTATCTCTTCTCTTTATCATTAATTCTCAGATTTTCTGTTTTTCTTTGCCGGCTTGTCGGAAGGTTTGGGGTTTGGCGAATGTGCTGCGGTGCAAAGCTGCAGCTTTTGAGCAGCTGACACGTCGGAACGCCGTAGAGCTGCATCTGACGGTCAGCTGCTCGGAGAAGGAGTGCAGATCGGCAGTGGAGCACGTGCCGCTTAGAGCAGCGTGAAATTGGTTTCTCAGATGGACACTGTTTGGGTGACCTCCCTGGACAGAACAGGGAGAGGAAACCCAGGTTTTCAACATTGTGCTGTCTCTCAGGAATCAAGAAAAAATACTGTCTCAGCATGGACACTCAACCATCCATTCATCCGCTTATTCACAAGGCAGGAATTGAACCCTTAACCTTCTAAGTGTAAGGCAACTGTGCCTGCACCCTCCTGCTGCCCTGGACAATGTTGTAATCATTAAGATGGCTCCAAGGCTTCATCATTAAAACCTGTTGTTTACTGCTCAATTTCACACTCCTGGTATTCACTTCTGAATCAAAGAAGAGGCCTAACGAAGTGAAAAGAAAGAGCAAGTGGAAATATCAAACAAAGAAACAGCAGAAAACCTTTATCCGAACGGGAAAAAGATGTAACAGATACTTGTAACAGGGTCTAATATCATTAGAGGAGAAAGATTGACAAAGATGATGAGTTAAAAACACAAGTGAAAAGGAAGAATTTGTTTTTTAACCACAGCTAAGAGGTGTAAAGGTGGAGAAGTCACCCCTTCAATAATATAAGGAAAAACTAAATATTTTTGAGATAAGATTGAATTAAGTAGAAGTGGAAGTCTAGTTAAGAAGAAGAGCTTTCACTGTCGTTTGCACTGCTCTCACTCCATTTCTTGAATGTGCTATATTAAAATCATTACTCTCAGTGTTGAGTTAGGCGGGCAGCATCCAAGCCAGTCTCTCCATTTTGATTTAAAAAGTTAAACTTCGACACAGAAACAGAACTGATGTTGGTGCTGCTGACTGGAGGTCACGAAAGCTGTGTCACTGTTGTGTGGAGCATTATCTGAACATCTGATTCCCACATCTCCTCGTCCTCGATTCATTAGATCAAGAAAACCCGACCTTCTTAACTATAGAACTGCAGAACTGAACAGTTGGCAGCTGAAGTTCTCGTCCGCTCAAAAATCCAATACTTGAATTAAAGTCGTATTAAAGAAATACAATGACTTTTCTCAATAAGTGGACTCTATTGTAAATTTCAGAGGCATGTATTTTTTTCCTGAATATCTAATCAAACCTTTTCTCACACCTTAAGGGTGCAAAAATGAACACATAATAATAAGTCTATTCAGTTGACGTTGTGCTCAAAGCCTTAAGTTTGAGTTCCAACATAATTATACACCTGTTTTGTTATACACATTTTTACCTTATTTTACACATTAACATATACCTTTTTTCTTTTAAACATTAGCTCACACTATCCCATTGACTGTTTTGTGATTGATTGGCCTATAATTGTTAGATTAACAGCAGGTGAAAGAATAAGTCTGCCAAAAGAAGAATGAGGAAAATGGTGTCAGTAAATCTAGTCTGTATCCTGACTCTTCTGGATCACATAAAAATTCAAAGCCTGATCGCTTTCTGCTCCAGTTTCTGCACGAATGGTGCCTAATTAAAGCAACCAGCTAAAAAAAATCGGCACGCTAATGCGGGTTACATCATTGGAAAGCCGTTACTTTTTGCTGTGGATAATCTAAAGCGAATTAATGTCATAAATTCTGCAATTTAAAAAAAAAAAAAAAAAAAAACAATCACTCACCTGAGTCCACAAACAGGCATTCACACATCAACACAGCCCAGGATCAATTCCCTTAATGTTTTCTCAACGTGCGTGACAGGGACCGGTCCGCAGGTTCAATGCATCAAACCTGCAGGTAACCAACAACCTGACAGTCCCAAAAGCTCCATCACCTCACGTTGTTCAACCCTTTCCAGTCCCATTTTTGCTCAGTTGTCAGTCAACTCTAAACACTCTTGTGTACTGCAAACCTTGAATTAAACATTTTTTTTAGTCCTTGTTTGTATGACAATTTCCCTGAGTACATCTGTCGGGTTCGTCAGCTAACGGCAGCTACCTGCGTAATGCTAAGGTGAGGATTATGTTAATTAGTGCCGGCGCTTGAAAGGTTTCATCTTGTAAACAGACATGATAATTAATCTCTGCCTCACAGCAGTACTTGGAGCAGAAATCAGGGGCCATCTACTCCCGTCTTCCCTCTCTTGCCCCGTTTCAGAGCTTGCAGAGGGCAGGACTAGAGTCTGCTGATGTCAGAACAAAGGTCGCGCCCTCCGCGCTGACAGCGGCGCTGGGAGTAGTTAAATAAAACGTCTGTTGGAGCTCAGTGGTCATCGGAGGATGATGCATGGATCCCTGCCCAGAAATGGCTCCTCTCCAGCGGTCAAGGTCAGAGCCAGCCATCCTGGCCCAGATCCACACACGCCCCCACCCCACCCAACAACCACCACATGGGCTTAACTGTCTCTTTTTAATCAGGCCTCCCTATTGACCTGCTACCACGTGTGATTTAAGGCAATAATCGAAGCCGCACATGAATATTTAGATGGTGTATTTCTTCGTCAGCGCTCATTAAACTTTTACTAACCTTGTAAAAGACAAGGAGCTGTCAAAATAGTAATTAGGCCTGCGGTTTCAAAGATTGTGGCTCAACCACATTATTAAGTTTAAAGTTTGGTAGATGTGCAAGTTCAAATCCAGCTTCCAAAATTTGTAGAGTTTTAGGAACTCTGTATTTTTATTAAAAAATAAATGACCTCCTCCAGTAAGAATCTGGTTAGAATTTTGTGTATTCATATTTTGGCTGCCTTCGTATACCAACTAAGGCATCTTTGCGCATCCTCGAGCACTGTAAAATAGATGAGTGCACGAGTGCCCTTTTAGAGCAGTTTAAGACACAGAAGAATGACTAAGTGGAAAAATTCAAATTTCAGCATTAAAACAGAAATCCAGAGGACAGGGGAGTGTTTCCATGCCAACCAGCTACTAAAATACAGCAAACAAACTACCACCGCCAGCTCAGGGATGGAGACACAATGATCCTTTGTTCTCTTGCTTTGATTTTCTTTGTTTAGATACTAGTTCATTGTAGTTTTTCTTTTACGCTTACTGTTTTTACTAAGTTTGTGAATGTGATTACTGGTTAGGTAGAATATTTGAAACAAACGTCCTCTACTAGAGACTTTGGACATCACAGTGATTAAAAAAAAACCAAAACCAAAGACAAGGCAGCATTGCTCCCATCTTCTTGGCTTCTGTGTATGAATTATCTATGTTCCGTGTTGCTCACCTTCAGGAGCAGACGGAGGTGAGTGTCGTCTTGTGAAGTATGCAACAAATATCATGCAACTTTCATGCAAAGAGGCTCTTGGATTTAGCAGCCTGCACGAGGCAGCGTTTTAATCTCCTGCTCTCTTTCTCACGCGCTCTCTCTCTCTGTTTCCAGTTAGAAGATGTCTTTGCAAGCTTTACTCCACTATTTTGAATTGCAGGAGCAAATCTGCTTTTTTCTTTAAGCTGAATTTAAATCGTACCCTAAGTCAGTGGTGTAATGATCCCCCCCCCCTCACACACACACACAGAGCTTAAAAAGAGTGTCTCCGTCGTCATAGCTCATCTGCTGCTTGAACACTTTTCCTAACATCTCGTCCTAATTTGCCAGTTAATGAGGACTTCCGGTGCGGCTGCGACGACGTGCCTAAAACCGCAGTGGATGTCGAGGTGTGACGATGTGAACTGCATATTTAGCTGGAAAGATGGTGGAGAGAGTGCGATGGACGACAGAGCAAATGTGCGGTAATTAGAGAGGATAAAATAAACAGCCACGGGGGAAGCCGAAGGGCAGGTTCACAGCCCCACGTTAGCAGATGCTAACAGGCCCCACAAACACACAAGCAAAGAAAAGAAGCGAGCCTGCTGGGCGGTCGGCTGAGCAGCAGCAGGGTGTTGCCCGTGGCCAGTCTTCTTTGGTTTTTGGTGTATTCTCACGCACGCTCTGTGCTACAAGGTGCTGCACTTTAACCATCTTCCCCCATCCGCTGGAAACCAGCTATTGTGCTCAAAATCGCAATCGATTGGTGGTTGGTCTGTAACCTTGGCAACGCTGGCAGACAATTTCTTTATTGAAGGCTTGGAAAAAAGTTGGACAAATGAAAAGGTTTATCTCACTGCACTGACCGAGGATTTGCCTGCATGATAAAATGGGGAATGGCATTTTAAGGTGCACTTCCACACACCTTTGCTTTCATCTTTGCGGGAGAGAAAAAAGGGCAAGCAGGAAAAGCACAAACCATGAAAGATGTTTTCTGGTCATGTAGCAGCTCAAACACGTTTTCAGCTTTTACAGTTTGCACACACGTTTTCACCCTACACAGAGGAAAAGGGAAGTGGGGGGAGAAGGCTCTCCAAGAGAGCATATTTGTTTTTGTCAGATAGCTGCAGGAAGAATTCAGTCGATGTTAATGAGAGGCAATTAAATTTGATTAAAATTTTGATTGCTCCCCAACACGCAATGCAGCGATATCAAAACAAAACATTGATTAATTTCTGTTAGTAAAGTGTCGTTGCTACGATGCTGCAGCTGCTCTGAGGCCGAAGAAGAGGGAAAAAGGTTCTTTTGGGCCTCAGCTGAATGTAACTCTTGAGGTGTGTGGGTGATTTTGAGAACAGTGTGCATGTGACCTAAATATGTACATAAAAAAGTTTTTGCACACGTTGGAAGCTATTTTAGATTATCTTGCCTTAGTTATAAAGGCATCTGGTCCTCATTTATGTAATTATTATTCATCTTATTCATTTTCTAGCAGCTCTCCACAGTTTTAAGCATATTGGGAACATGTAATGTGCGAGCTGGGTGATGAACTAACCCGGCTCCATCTGCTTGTCTCCCCTCAGCGTCCATTGTAATTGGAAAATGGTGGTGTGAGATGGAACCATGTCTGGAGGGAGAGGAATGTAAGACTTTGCCTGACAACTCTGGATGGATGTGCTCCTCTGGGAACAAAATCAAGACCACAAGAGTGAGACCTAATGCACACATTCGCTTGCAATGTAATGTTTTTTTTCCTGCAGGTGCAGACCTACACACATGTCATACATGCGCGCTGCGCTACTGTGATGACATACGAATGTTTTTCCGACGGCGAGCGCCTAATTTTCGAACATGTTGCAGTCATAAATCCATCCAAACACGTTGCGTTTACCTAGACTTTATCGAATCGAATGTTTCTTTGTGTCAAACCTGTGGATGAAAGAGAACCAGTAACACTGCAGCACTTCGCCCAGCACGTGTGAGCCTCCTGCGTACAGCGGCGTAGTAAAGAAGTACATAAAGCAGGCAGTAAACAAACAGGTGAGCTCTGCCTCGGGCCACACTCCTCCCAGACTTACAGTTAACGGCCTTCCGGCTCCGTAAACAGACCCTGAGTGCAGCATGCAAAAACCAGGCATAAAGACCTCAAAGCCAGCCAGGTCAGGATCTGATTTGTATTCATGTAAGTAGCTCAACCCGCCCCCACCCCACGCTCCGTCTCCGATCAGCAAAAACGCGTCTTCTTCCTTCACTGGTGACGACGACTTTGAATAGAAACAGAGACTTATGTGACAGTAAGAGAGGGAGCAGCCAGTGAAGGTTAGACCTCACGGGGCTCCCCAAGGTCAGCCTGCAGATTTATATGCTGCCAGGTAGGCATAAAGCCCCTCCGCAGCCACCTCAGGGCCAAAATGCTCAGAAAGGAGTTGATCGAGCAGGGCCTCTGCCATCCTATCAAGGTAAGCCCTAGCGCATGGCTCAGGCTAAAGAATGCATCTCTAATTTTCAGTTCAGTCCTTTGCAAAATTCAAATTTGAAGTCAAGGCATCACGCCCATGTGGACACACCCCCACCCCGGAGGTCAAAACAGATGGGTGGAGCTGCTCACTATCTTGGCTTTGTGGATTATTCTCACCAGACGTGACTTTTTAAATATGACAGCTGAAATTTCTACAAACTTAGTCCATTAATGTAATAACACATCCGTGTCCAGCTGACCCACCGTTTTAACCTCCAGAACGCGGTGGGTGTCACGTGACCTTATCAATCGTTACATGATTTACTAATTTGGGCATTTTTGCAGATGGATTATCATTGATATATTCACCAGTAAGGAAAACCTGCTTTGGTTTAATATTAATATTATTATTAGAGAAGAGGGAAAGAAAATAAACCCAGAAGCTGCTTTTCCTTTTTTTCTTTTTGTTTTCTTTTTTTTTTTTTTTACCCAATACACACATGTCCTTTTTTCTTAACCCTCTCTTGCAGAACACCCAGCCATACTCCCCTTTTTAGCTTCCGGAAGCAAAATGCAGAGGATGCGTCAACAGAAATTGAGCTGCATTCTTGCTTCTGTAAAGGTTAGTCTTCTTTCTCAAGCTGTTGTTGCTTTGTTTTTGTTTCCCCCGTCTCTATCGAATTACTGTAAAGCACTCGAGTGCTGGGAAGTACGAGTGGGACCAGCTCATGTGCAATGACATCTCATTAAGCCAAATACCCAGTGCAAAATAATCAAGTGTGTGTTTACATGCTGTGCATGATTAGGCAGGCGTGACAAAAATAGCGAGCACACCGCCACCCACTTTAAATATTTATCACTCAGCACAAGCAAAATACACATAAATGAAAGCAGAGCTGTTGCATTTTTGTATAAATGTTAGGTGTTGTTTTTATCTTGTTTGTTTTTTTTTTTTTTTGGCTTTCTTTCAAATGTTTTCCCCAACAAGAAGCAGACGTGCGCCTATTTTCCTGGAACTAATCAGATCAGCTTAGACACATCTAAAGATATCAGATAAACTTTCCAATGATTGTAAAGGGTCCCCTGTGCATGATGTGACTTGATAAATTCTTACTCTACTACTACTTATGTAATTCTATGCTAAAATTAAGCATTAGCATGCTAATAGCTTTGTGCGTCCCGTAGGGTTTGTTTATCCAAGTTAGCCAGACTTGTCATTAATGGGTTTCATAGTAAGATTCAGGAGAAATTTAGGAGATCTGTGTCCATGAATGACAAGCCTAGATTATCTCTGAAGCTTGAACCAATCAGAGCATGTGAAGAAAATCACTATGTATATAAATAGCCTATGCATGAACACATACAGCATCATCTGACAGTCACACACACACGTGATGGTTCCTACTGGGCTGTGCGTCATCATTTTGCATTTGTAATACATCTGCTTCGTTCTGATTTATGTGTCAACATAAATATGCACACAGTCTGAATTTAAGCCAAACTCATCAGCAGTAGGAAATCTGTATGTCTTTTGGAGATGTATCTATTTTCTTGACAGAATCAAAGGGGAGCAACTTAAATACAAAAAACCAAAATGGTAGTTTACATTAAATACAGTGGAGAGAAGATAAAACAAGCTCATGGAGCGCTTTAGAAGCACCGGGTCCCCTTCTCAGTACAGCCCTGCTGTGTATGCACACTGTGTAAAGACCGGCTCACTCTTTCCTCCTTTCATCGGCACCTTTGTTCGCTGTCCTCTTTTCTGCTATCGGCCCCTGTGTGGGTTTGATTACGGCGCCTAACGCTGGTCTGCCGATCCAATTAGTCACTTATCTGTGGCATGTTACTTTCTACTCTCATTGTGTGATCCTGGTTGTGTACCATTCCCATGTTTTGTAGATGTACGTTGTTGTGCACATGCATATGTCTGTGTGTGTGTGTGTGTGTGTGTGTGTGTGTGTCTCCCCACACATGTACACCAGACCCCCAGGCAGATCCTCTTCCATTTTTGTCCTGTTGCTTCTTATCGGCGGGCATTTGATCCCCCCGTGAGGGTCTTGTTGAAGCAGCTATCAGCACCCAGTGTAGCCCAAAGACTAGCTGAAAGGCCTTTTATCCAGCACTCTACAGCGTTTTTTTTTTTTTTTTAAATCAACATTCCTCACTCACCCGCCTCTTAAGCCAAATTGCCTCATTTGTATTTTATCCATAACAAGCCAACAAACCCCCGCAACATGGCATCGCACTCCTTTTTTTTTCCTTTTTCCACTGTTCGGTTTCAGCCACAGGTTTTTCACTTTGCTCTGAAAAGTGTCGCCAAGGCTGTGGGAAGGTGTTCAGTCGGGCTGTCCACTCAGACTTCAGGGTGCATTTTAAGAACAATTGGCATGAGAAGTGAGAAAACACGCAGAGCTAGTGCCTGATGTAAGTTTCCTTCTTTTCTTTTCTTTGTGTCTTTCAGAGAGGGAGCCCTTCGTTGCCTGTTGTGTAGCAGCAGACAAGGCAGGCCCTTTTGTTTGTGGAAGTCACAGTGAGGGCGAAGCTTGGAGGCACCTTTCAAAACATTTACCCGCCATAGAACTGCAGCTCTGCTTGCTAAATAGATCAATCCCTTCATGCCGCCTCTGAGCACATGCACACCTCAGGCGAGGCAGACAGAAGACAGGGGTTAATGATTACAGCTTTTCACTGGCAAAAAGAAATAAAGTTTCTGGATAAAAAGAGAGCTAAAGTATTAACATGGAACATTACATGTGAGTAATCATAAATACCGAGGCTGTCAGATGAATAAAATGTTTAATCGTAATAATCATAGGGCCGCTGTGGATTAATTTAGATCAATCTCAAATCATTTAAATTCATTATTAATCGTCTTTCTTTTTACTGGGGGAAAAGACCCATGACCCAATATGATATAAACACTTAACATGTTTTATTTAAAAGATGCAATGGTGGAAGATGACATACTCTCAGAAGAATCCCTACAAAAAATAAAAATTCATCTGAGATGATGCCACAGTCTGCCTGGTCTTCAAGATATTTTTTGAATTAGAGCCCAAAAAGGGAGGTTTGATGTACAGCAAAATATTGTTACCCACCTTCCCTCAACCAAACCAACCTGAAACCAGATCACAATAAGGCGGTTCAACAGAGTTCTGACTTCAGACTGTTTCAAAGCTAATCCTCACTGGTGATGAAGACTCCTTCCTCTTCTCTCCTTTTTAAAAACCCCAGTAGTCTCTTTGGTCAAATGGAACTGATGATACACAACTTGTGAATGGTTCAGGTTACTGGTGTTTTCAGTACTACCACCCTTATCCAGGCAGGGCGATGCCTTTTCTGGGCAAGATACCACACGAGCCATCTGTGCGACCATTTCAGAGCAAACGTGACCTGCCTTCACGTCCGTCTAATTGGTGAAAATGCGGAGACTGAACTCTCCCAGCGGCCGTGACACACGCGCGTCCACCAGCAACATCATCTGTTTCATGTTTGTGTTGGACGCCCTTTTCTTCTCCCATTGTCTGGCGCGATGTTCTTTCTATCGTTCAAAATCTACTGTTTTACTTTCTAATATGAAAAATGCTTTTTTTGAAATGTTTACCGCCGTAATGGCTGGATTGTGATTCCTATATCTGTGGGGAGGAGAGTTTCTAAATTCCTTTTCTTTTTTTAATCCATTTTATATGTGACATTAAATAGATCTTGGTGTCTTTTGCTGTCTGGAGTTGTCTGTTTTTCTGTTTAAAGAGGTTCCTTAGCTGATGTGACTGATTTGTTCAGCACAAAATGAGAAAGGGGGAAAGGCTAGGCTGTGTTTGCTTGAAATTCTTCGGCTAAGGCAATTGTCCTTGGCTGCTTTTACTCACTGAAGTCTGAGTAAATTGCAATTTAATGCAGCCTGCAAATTAGAATGCAGATGGCTTAGCTGGCAGCACAGACAGGATAGGCAGGAAATCCTTGAGCAATCCACCGCTACCTGCTGCATTTGAGGAGATGGGGAGTAGAAAAAGAACAAAGAACACCTTATTTCTTAGCCTGTATAGTCCAGGTGAGGGCATTTGCATACAGCTCCTTCTCTCTCACTGAGAAACCTCTGGTGGGCTGTCTAAACAAAGTACAAGTCATCATGCACAACCTGTTGCTACTAAATTGAGCAGAAGTCAGCGCCAATGTTATGATCTGCTGTAAGAGATTTCACAGTTAAATTCTTTCACAGTTACACCTGGATTCCAAATAAATGCTCTCTCTATTGTGTCCTCCATTTTACAAAGCTCATTACTTGTCTTTTAAAGAAATGGGCCAATGCACGGTGAAGAAGAATCTTTATTGAACACAAAACCCTGCACATGAAAACCAATCACCCTGGGACAGATCCGTCTCCAGATGAAAGGGCTGACTCCAAATTGATCCGCAGTAAATATCAATATGTAATAACAAAACAAAGTCACTGAACCACTGACAAGATGGAGGGTAAACACAGATGTAAACGATCTGATGAACTCCAACAGTAGAAGCCTTCGATGTGTTCGGCACACACACACACACACACACACACACACACACACACACACACACACACACACACCAGGCCACCACCTGCCAAACCGGCTCAAATGATCATTGCAGAAGAGGATTATCGCTCTCTAATTGGCTCCATAGTGTGTGGCCTAAGCAGCAACTGCAATTAAACTGCATTAAAAACCGTGTTTAAATTTACAAAATAAAAATAATTACAGTGTGTTTAAGTAAAAGCTTCATAGTCATGAGATGATAAGGAACTGAAGAGTGAGTGTACAGATGTATTCAGACTCAGAGGTGCATGCCAAAATGCAGAGCATTCACAGGCAGCAGCAAGGCTAAACAGTCCTTGAAACAAGTCCAGACACTGAAAAAAAAGCTGAATTTTGCAAAAACCGATCAGTTTCCACAACAGATGTGTCGAACAAAAGGTTTTGTTGTTTCTGGGTTTTTTTTAAATGGGAGATGTGAGCGCTGGGAGGGAGAGATGTAAATGAGGCAGTCCAGGTGAAGTCATTAACACATCAGATGAAGCAGGAACACACAGCATGGAAACACACTGGGATTTTATGGAAACAGCCCGTTTCTCCCACCTATAAGTGCCTCCACAGCTACACTCATCAGCATTTCCACTCCTAATCTCTGTGTTTATAAAAGCAGCAGGAACCTAGAGGTGACATAAAGCCTCTGCAGTTCAAAAGACCTTAGCTAGAGAGACACATAAATGGAGCGATCCGCCTGGGTCTAATTCTCACATGTTTTTGTTCATTCTAAGTGTGTGTGTTTTCTCTCCTTCTCTCCCCCCTTTTCTGCATTGCAGATTCATCCCAGGACCTAACGGAGCGGTGGCACAGCGGCTTCGCGTGCCGGGTTCCTCACCACATCCACCCTTCCTCCTTCCACCAAACAGACTAAAACTATTACACCCGCGGCTGCTGCCTGGATTACCTGGGACCACAGAAAGGATATCCACCCAGATAAAAAGAGCTTTGCTCGTGTGGTGCCAGGGATTTGAAACCAGACTAATCCCGTTTGATCAATGAGCCCCATGTTGGTGACTCTCCTCCACCATACTGCTGTGCCCCAGTTGTTGACCTTTTCTCTCTCTTTCTCTGTTTCCCTCAAGTGGTCTCTGACAGAAATGACTAAACGGGGGCTGGTTAGGGTTCGTTAAAGCATTATCTGATAGACATCAGGAGGCTGAGGACTGTATCTGGAGGACCGAGGGCACATAAAAGGAATTCTTCTTGTATTTAAATGGGATTTTCTGACCCAAGACAGAATTCCGGCAGATGAAACATGCTAAAGAGGCACAGAGGTTTCAGTGCCAAGGACCTCTAACAATCTCTGTTGACTCAAAGACACTAACCCATTTACAGTTCATCACAACCTCGCTGCCATTCTCCATGATGGACACTTTTATCTCCATCCAACGCTGTGCTCAATGTAATTTCATGAACAACTGATGTACATACGCATAATGTATATAAACACCTGCTGTGCAAGCTCCAAAAGGCTGAAAATATATTTATGACTCTGCTGGCCGCTGATGAAGCATTAGCCACTGAAGTAAGTGCGTGTGTGGGATTGCGTTACAGTAAATGCTTGCACCAGGAAAAACTCACCACAGTCATGAAAACAAGTCTTGGTCTGTTTTTATCATTCTGCAGTGGTCCAGTTCAAAAAAGCCTGTGGTTTCGGTAAAGATGAGGAAAAATACTGTAAAGGACAAATAAAAGCAACGCTAACACTGACCCCTGAGCTTTGATCCAGTTAGAACGCAGAAAGAACTCGGACCAAAATCAGAAAGTTTTAGCTCCGTGTCTCTCTGTAGGCCGGGCTTTCACAAACCAGAAAGACCATTTATTTTTAATGACAGTGTCGAAATGAAGTAATATACAGTTATCCCCAGTAGATACAGTAAAAGTACTTAAAGAACCGCCTTATGAGGAATAAAATGGTTTTATATACTGATATACAGTACCATGTCTCATTCTTTCATTAAATACATCACAGAAAAAGGTCAGGAAAAATGTTGTGGTATCACATTCGGGCGCATAGTAGTGAGATC
Organism: Tetraodon nigroviridis; assembly: GCA_000180735.1. Lineage (NCBI taxonomy): Eukaryota > Metazoa > Chordata > Actinopteri > Tetraodontiformes > Tetraodontidae > Tetraodon > Tetraodon nigroviridis. The sequence continues at coordinate 377,699 of CAAE01014674.1, read as the reverse complement.
AAAAACTGAATTATTTTGCATGGGTAAACAAACAACCACATGCACCCTGGAAAGTTTAATAAACTGCAGAGACAAATTCAAATTATTCAATTAGAGTAAAGATTTCCAATATCACGCCGGAATTCCTCCTTCCTTCAACTGATTTGAGAGATGTTTGTTCTCCCAGAGGACGCGCCAGGGCACATTTATCACAGGGAGCTTTGGCTGGCTGCGTGGAGGCTGGCACCTTGCTGAGCAGTCACAGAAGGCACGGACGAGACACGCATCCATCTCTGACTGGTCTTGCCAACATCACTGAGGAATATGCAAAGAAGGGGAATGAGTGTGCTTTTTGTCTTTTGGTGTCCAAACGACTTCACTAAAATGAGCCTGTGTGAAAGAAAATGGCGTGTTTCAAGGTGATCCGCGACTGCTATAAATCTTCTGGATGCATTGTATGTGAATATTTGTCTCTTCTGCGGTGCCTCGGCGTGTATTTTCAGTAGGGAGTACGAGAATGGAGATTATCCGCACAACCAGAGGATTTATTGCTGGCTTTTTATGCCAGTTATAAGTGGATTTTTGCTCTAAAAGTGCTTGTGAAATCAAAAATGAAGGAGGTACCTCTTTAAATTTTCCTTTGTACGTTTCTCTGCGCCATGCAAGAAATGATGGAGTCGAGCAGTGGAAGGGGGTCCTGCTTTGTTTTTAGGCGCAGGAACACAGCTGGAATAGATAATGACTCGCCTCAACCTCTGCGGTTCTGCACGCTCTCCAGAGGGAGACATCCATCAAGTCCCAGCGCCCTCCCACTGAGACGCAGAGACAGCCGCGTCCACATCACGCCGGACAGCTAATCAACACCTGACAGCAAGGACAGTCTTTTCATATAGCCAAAGTGTAAAAAGCATCCAGAAGTGTCGTTCCTAAAGCTTTCATTAGGGACTTCCAAGGGTACGTCAAGTCAAACGCCAACTTTTTTACCGTGTAGACGTCAGATGCTTGATCTTTTAAGTGTTAGCCTTTTGGCCCTCTTTGACTGCACTTACCGCCCTTGTACTTTAGCAAATTCAAGTACCTGAAAGTTTGTGAAGAGTGCTGTGGTTGGTCATAACAGTTATCAGGGACAAAATGTGAATGCTAGAAGAATCTTGCAGTCACCACCAGAAAAGTGTAGCCATTTTTAAATGGTTTTATGCACAAGTTTATACCAGACAGGTGCAGATTTTCCTAAATCCACTAAACCCTGACAAACACGGCGCTCCGCATTGGTGCCCTCATGCATTGCTGTTGTTTGAAACAAATGAACACACACTCCAATGCATAGACGATACATCACTGTCACAGTCCCATGACACTGCGCCATAGCAGCCGACCACAACACACTTGTCAGCAAAATGACTTACCAGTTTATGACTGTCAGCAGCTCCCGTAATCATTTATTTACAGAGATAGATAGATAGATAGATAGATAGATAGATAGATAGATAGATAGATAGATAGATAGATAGATAGATAGATAGATAGATAGATAGATAGATAGATAGATAGATAGATAGATAGATAGATAGATAGATTTGGGTATTCAGTTATTTATCCTAGCTCTTGTGTGTTTTTCCCCTGCACCAAAACCCATTTCATTGCTCTTCCTGTGTGACTCAGGTCCCTGCAATGTCACTAAAACCGGCTGCACCAAAGGGGTATTTTCAGTAGAAAATAAATCACCTGCTACCAGAAAGGAGTGTGAAGTAAGTAAACGGCAAGTGTGCTGCTCTGCGATGGCAAAGCGGCATTGAGGTAATGCAAGATGCATTTACAGCAGCGACCCCCATAAGTCAGCGCAGCCATCCAGCTCATATGAGGACACTTGTATGATTTTTATGGGGCCATTTTCGGAGTGGAATTGCTGTAAGATGATAGATTCACCTACAACGAAACTATGCTCCCAAGACACACTGGAGACGGCGCTGTCCCCGTCCGACACATTTCTTTTTGCACCGCATCTCGCGGCCTGCTTAGAACTCTTTAAATCCACTCCTCAATGAATAGCTTAACAGATGAATGCCCGCTCTGTCTCATCGATTAAGTAGCGCTTTCTTTGTTTCATGATTCATGACCAGGGCTTCTGCGCTGAGCCACATAATCTCTCTTTTTTTCATCCAGAATAGTCTCTGCACACAAGTAATGACACATGCAGCAGCAACACAACATGATGAATGACCAAAAAACTTGCATAATAAAGGTGTTTATAATCTTGGCTTTTACTGTGAGCATACGTGGGGTTCACAAACACTGTCCTTTACACTTAGAGATGGGCTTTTTCGACCCATGGTAGGTCTATCGTGATAAAACAACTTCTTCTATGGTGATAAAACAACTGGATACCAGTGATTTTTACCCTGGCTGTAGAATTATAATGATATTCAGGGTTTGTGAAAATTCCCCTGAAAAAAACCCTTAAGTTCTCACAAAATATGAGTCAGCAGTGACCTTTGATCCCCAAAATCTAATTAGTTGATCCCTGAGTCTGTCTGGAAGTAAATTTGCATCAAACTGGAAGAAATTGCCCGAAGGCATTATTGCAACATTGCCTGTGGTTGCACTGACCGTTGACATGCAAAATTGATTTAGCTCATCCTTGTGTTCCTTGCGTCCTTTGACCGCCGCCTCACTCGATCTGATCCGTTTAGCTGTATCTGCGAGTCCACATTCGAGCAAGGAAAATCTATCAAGACTTCTTTTCTGAGATACACAGCACAGACAGGTGGACAACACTGAGACAGATCACCTTCTGGCCCGGCTATCAGACGTACGGTGCAGGCAATTCCAGGTAGAACTAACTGACTCCAACAGATAATGTCCTCCGCACTCTATAGTTCAGTCTCAACTCGTGCAGCGAATGAAGAAAAGTAACTGAGAACCTTCCCAGACGAATCAACTCCCTCATTATTGCATTAATCACACTTGCTTACTTTCAAAGAAACCAATTTAAATAGTTGCACAAATAATTTGTGTCGCTGGGGTAAAAGAGGCAGGAGTCAAAGGGGGGGGGGCGTAATTAGACGGGATGATTCTGAAAACTAATACAAGATCTAATTAAGAAAATTAATAAGGTGCCAGCCCCCTTTCAGTGGCTGCTTCACCCGATGATTAATCACAGGCCTGGCTAATTTGATTTGTGACAAGGAAAGGGATGACTTGGCAAGTCAGTTAGGAGCACCCGGCCTGACAGCATATGACATTAATAAAACATGAAGACTGGTGGGGGTGGGTGGGGGGGCAAAATTCCACTTGTGATCTCTGTCAAGCGATCAGATTAAAGTCCGTGGGTATAGATTGTCTTAAGAAAAAAACCACAGATAGAACTGTGACAGTAATTTAATCAGCGCCTCCAATGCCTTCCCGTTGATCTCCAAAGCCTTTAAATGCAGTGGTAATGTTCTCACACAAAGCCAGAGACATGGTGCAGCTACTGTATGTCCCAAACGCTCAGAGGGAATGGAGGATGTGCAACGGAGCGGTAAGGTAGAACAGTCAAAGTTTCTGCCCCTATTTCTCTAAAGACCATGAACCACAACACGGCCACCACAGCAGAAATTAAACTTTATCAGTTAAAGGTCAGCCCTGGCTGACGTTGTCGTCATGTTGAGGTAGCTAATCTGTTCGGGTTCGATTTGTGCAGGAGACAAAGGGGACCCCTGTCTGTCATAAAAGAGTATTTTGCAAAGTATTACCAACTCAACAATTTTATACATATTCAGCAAGACAGATGAGTCACATCTACATCGGCAGCGCAACTATACAGTTGATTTATAAAACCAATACTTATTAGGGATTCATTAAAACCTCCTACGGTCCAGATGTAGCAGCTCACACACTTAAGTGACGTTCATTATGCAATTAGTTTCTGAGAAAATCACTTGAGCGAATGCTTAGCACTAGACCAGGGTTTTTCCTCTGATTTGACAAAACTGATGTGCTCTACGTGTAGCACTAACACAACTAAGTGAAAGCATGAAAACTGAGCAGTCAGACTGGAACTGCACCAGACGTTCTGCGCCAGCGCTTGGAGCTCTAAGAGAGCAGCTTTAGGAGAAGCCATCTGAACGTGGTGAAAACTGGGAGTTTGGACAAAGACAATAATTAACAGCCAGTCTGAAGAACAGTGTACTTGTTAGATAATAAAAAAAAAAAAAAACATGAGACAGGAACATAAATCGGAATGCTGCATTACATTTGAAATTATGTATGCTTTAAAGAGGCTCGTTCTTGTCAGACCTCAGGGAAAATGGATAAATGGGGTAGCCTGGCTCTGACAGAGCGTCTGCAGAACAAAACAAACGCTGGAAAACACGATGTGCTCTGACTCAAGATTATAACATATCCCAAGTTGCATAATTTTCCAGGTTTGTAGCCTGCCAGGTGTAAACAGAGACTGGAAGGTAGACACATGCGCGAGTGATTTTAACATTTGTTCAGCCTGTTTGTCTGCCGGTTGCATGTATGGCCTCTAATCTTGACTCAGACCACTGCAGACGTCAATGACGGCACAATGAGGACCTCCAATGCTAAAAAACCAGAAATTCAAGTATGCATTGTTACTTTTTCCTAACAAGTGCTGCCCCTGCTGACACGCACCCACATCCTCTTTGCTGTCACGCTGCACATTGTTACGCCGCCGGTGAGATTGTTGACAAGAACGCCGGCTGTGACCTTGTTGGAGAATTTGCTTATTATCTTTTATTCTCCTTGCTGCCACTTCTCCGATCTACCTCGCTCGTCTGTCTCCCGCTGTCGCCAGGATCATGACTGGAGCGTGATAAGGTTTTCTCGCTCAAAGGGCTGAAAGTCGTGATCTTGTGCTTTGGTATTACAGCTCCTTAAAAAACCCTAAGGCCAGCTAACCCTGGTGGTGACAAACACAACCACTGAAATGTCCTTTTGCCCGCGGCCATTGAATGATACCTTATATAAGCCCTATTTATGAGTGTTTTCGTGCTGTGCCGCTGCAGCATGTTTGGTGTTTCTTCAGAATTGCTTTTCTTTCACAACTTCACAGTCCAGAAATGACCTCAGCCTGTCCGGCCTTGCTAACACTAAAAAACAGGCTTGCATGTGCAAATTCGTTTCATCGTGTGTTATAAATGTCTGTGGCCTTACCTTTACTTGTAAATGAAATTGACTCGTAACCTCGGACTGTTATCCACTCGCCAATGTACTGATAGTCAAAATGACCTATTGTAAAGGGCAATTGTCCAATTTGAAAAAAATAACAGACAACAAAAGTTTGTTGGTGATTTGCTGTGACTTTTACTCTGCAACTTTAAAGAGTAGCGTAGGAATCTCTGTTGCTCGCTAGTGCTCCCTATGGGGCAGAAGAACTGCCTGCCTCCCGTTAGCTGCCTCATTATTGCCTTTGTTAGATACACACTTTATATACACCAGCAAAACTACAGAAAACCAGTCAAGAAGACACTAAATGTCCAATATTTTACTGATGTCCAGCAACCTGAGTAAGTGAGACCTCTTGGCCTTTTCACTGATCTTGTCTATGTGGAAGGATCACTTCAGGTCCCGAGGGATGGTAAAACCTAGAATCCAGAAGGAGTCCATGGAAAGACATGGTGTTGTTTGTGGTGGTGACACCATCAGATTGCATTTACAGCCTTGTTGTGACAGGATCCTGATGCGTTTCTTCCTGTGCGAGGCTTTAACGTTTTGTCTGGAATCATTATGGTTTTAATTCTGCCGGGCACCAGTTGAAGGTTGTGAGAGCTTTAGGTGCAGCAATGAAACGCTGAAAAAGCGAAAGTGGTAAAGTTTTCTGTAAACAGTAAACAGTTTTGAAAATTCTGTAATCACTAAAAAGTGAAGCCACTCTAAGAATCTTGATCATGTGTCTGTTTCGACACCCTCACCTCAGTGTTGCTGTAGGAGTTTCTATAAAACCACAAGATGCTATAAATCGGTAAATGTTAAATGTTCCCATCCTATAGAATGTCTCTATAGTTTTTGCTTTGTGCAAAGATTTTTGGATGTTTCCCCACTGATATTTAACAATTTTAACAATCACAAAAATGTGCATCAACACTTGATCTTCCCTGCTGTGGCCAGCCTTCCCAGCTCAGTCGTGTCTCATTAACAGCTGATTGTATCAGTTTAATCAGTCATTAGCTGAATATTGTCTTCTCACCCCCCAGTTTTTTGTTGGAATAAAATTTCTTAATTATATCATAGGTGATTCTTACCTTACTGTTTCTTCCTTCTTTCTTTAACTGTTGAACTTTAACAGCTACCACTAATTGATTCCTCACTACTAACTTTATTAAAATGTTGTCTCACGGTATACTTAAACAAACCAAAGCAAAGGTATCCTAATAGACACACGCGTCCTATTGTTTGCCGTGTGTGTGTTTCTGCAGCGACCTTGTATTTAGCAGAAAGAATCTAAATGATTGTGGATCTTGCTAACGGGTCAGACTAGCTTCAGTTAAGGACACAAAGCAGATGCTTAATTCCCCTCTTGCCCTCTCCTCGGTGAATCAGCTGACTTTGGGATATTAAGCACCAATTAGCACCGTGAGCTGACAGTTATTTTTGTCTCATTAGTTCGCCATGTCACTGTGACTCACAGCAACTCTAGAACCTTCCCTCGAAACACCCGTCAACGCACCCTAAAGACCTCTTGCACCAGCTGCGCGACCATCCTGAGCCGCATCATGCACGGTCCTGCTGCTAGATTAACCTGTGTGGGCAGTGAGCCCGACAGCACGCATTGCTAGAGAGGTCCTGCAGCTCAGATATCTTTGTCATGTAACACATAAAGGCAGTCAAGGGTCAGCCGGTGAAGGAACAGAAGGGCGGCAGATGGAGTTGCGCCGGCTGTCCTTTCACCGAAAGCCAAGTCCGAACCATCCCACCAGCTCAGCCCCCTGAGGGTGGATGGTGCAGCTTTCACATTCACACACACTTGTGCACGTACACTCGGACCCTGCTGAACAGTCAGATTCCAAGGTGGTTTGGTTAAGCTTTGAGGTGTGTCTCCACGGTGACCCCCAGTTATTAAGTGTGAGCAGAAGGTGGTCAAAGCCCCCCGCCGCCCCCCCCACCATACTGTCCATTACAGTGTTCCCTCTCCATTGGGTCAGTAAACATTGAAGAACTGTGCTTTGTGTCTTGATTGGCCAAAAGACTGGGGTCCAGAATCAGTCTAATTTATGTCTTGCATTCTTAAACTCTAGTTTTTATATTGATACCTGATTGCTTTTACTATTACAGTAGGCCTGTACGGTAACGTTGCTTCACAGTGAAATGTTTTGGAAATTATTTTTTGTTCAAAAAGTTGGATTTGTTTCAAGCCTCATCTCGACATTCAGCACCTTTGGTACCGGCTGCCGTACCCAAGCGCCAGAGAAAGTTGCTAACCCTTGCTCAAAAAGTTGAACTGCTCAGCTGAACTGCTAAAGAACCCTGACTTAAAAGAAAAAGCCTGAAAGTGAAGAAGAGGAGGAAGACGGCTTAAGTGTTGGAGAAAAGGACAAAGTCGAACTAACACTTGATTGGCTGAAAACCATGGTCAGAATGGCTAATGAACATCAGCGAGTTGCACAAGAGAGAGACTACTAGATGTTCCGTTTATCACAGTTCTCTAATATCATCAAAAGTGGCCTGTCAGTGTATAAGAACATTCTCGTTCAAAAAAAAAGAGCACCATGTGCTTTCCGTCAACACCTGGGCCTCCTGTGGACATTCAGAGTAACACAGAGATTCTCATGCACCTCTTTAATTGAGCCCTCTACTGCGTACATTATGTCACTTGCATTTATCATTAGCAGAGCCGAGGGTATAAACAGGCGGCATCATTACCAAGTCTAATTATATCTGTGTCCATGATCTGACTGCTGCACAGAATCAGGCATTCATACAAGGGCAGAGAGTCGAAACCACACAGAATAATAACCACATCACACACGCACACACACACATGCAAAAGGCACTTTTTAACATCAGCAGTAAGATGTGGTTTCCACCTGCTCTAGATCTACATTTGTTAACACTGGTGTGGTGCTTTCATGTGCAGCTTGAGACCTCGTACATGAAGGTTAGGCAGCCTGACACCTGAGAGTTTGACATTTGCATGTGCTTTTGACATTTTTTCAGAAGGCAGGTGATGCTTGCGCTCCGTGCCACATCAGACTTCATCAGAGCAGAAGGTCTGGGTAATGCTCTGATGCACGGCGAAGAAGTGCGCTGCGCTTGGTTCTGAAGAGTCGATTACAAGAGTGATGTAAAGGTAAAAGGTGTGACGGAGGCACAAGCAGGAAAAACTGGGTGAAAGGAGAGATGGGGAATCTCTGATCAAGAATATATAGATAGATAGATAGATAGATAGATAGATAGATAGATAGATAGATAGATAGATAGATAGATAGATAGATAGATAGATAGATAGATAGATAGATATAGATATTTATATATATATAAATATTTATATATTTATCTCACATTTACTGGTTCCAAAAGCGTTCTTCCCCTCCCTTTCTATCCTTTTCCAGCCCTTCTGCTCCTTTCATCGTCTCATATGCTTTTGTCGGGACAATGTGTCACGCAACGAATATAATTGTAATAATGCAATTTGGTTTGGAGGCGGACTGAGAGAATAATTGGACTCAACCCCAACGTTGTGACAGGCTAATGATTTAGCGTGGCCACTGGCTATTGTGAGAAGCGGGCTCTTTCAACGCCGCTGAGCTAATTTCCTCTGATGATGGTCTTAGCGCGCTGCCTTTGTGTCAGCACAGAGGAGTGCGTGGCCATGAGGAGGACAGCCAGATGATGTAACCCACCCACCCAATGCCAAACAAGCACATGTCTCCTGTCTGGGTAGACACCACCCACTGTTCCCACTGTTGTTTCATGCACAAGATGGGGCTATAAAAACAGCCAGTCTTCAATACTTGCTCAAAAGCACAACCGCGGGCAGGATTAGCATACAGCCATCACACCTAATTGCGAGCCAAGAGCAAGACCTCAAAATCCCGCAGCAATTTCAGCGAGGTGGAAAGCTGCGGACGAGGACGACTTTGAAGTGCTAATGATTCTCCTGCCATATTGTGCAACGCATACAGACAGTCCGTGCTGCTCAGTTCAACTTTGTTCAAAGCTTGTTTTCCACCTGCGCCTCTGTGTTACTTCTACAATTACACAGCAGCAGGACCGGCAAAGAGCGAGTTGTCACCACGTTGACTAGTGATTTTTTTTTTTTGTTGTGCTTAAATAAGACACAAGTAAGACTTTAGTGCAATTTCTCCCACTTCTGCCAAGTGAAAACTACAGATATGCTCGATTTTGCACCCGTGATATAAATGTGAATTGTGTGAGTGTGTGTGTGTGTGTGTGTTTTTGTGTGTGTGCGTTGGTATCCTAAGCCTTGGCGAATTTATTTATATCAGCACTTTTTATGAACCCTGCAGCTGTTAGGCTGAGAGCGAGATGAAAGCGTTACCGCAGCAGAAACGCTTCGTCGGGTTGGAGGCTAAAGACTTTTGCTTCGCTAAAATAGAGTAAATCTGCACATTCATAGTAGCTGTTTCCTGGCATGTTGGCCAAAAAAGACAGGATATGGGGCTTTATTAAGAGACCCAAAAAAGACCAATTATTTGTCCTAATCCTAGCATTTGCTACTTGTTTATGCATCTTGTTTCCCATTCTTCCTCCCATTCAGTGTTTCTCCTGCTTTATGATAATTTCCTACTTTTATGTCTCTTTTTGCGCTCTACAGCCATCTGCCGTGTTCTTCTCTGGCTACACTTTCATGCTTTGGCATAACAGCTTAGTCACCAGAAAGGAGAGAAGATAGACAGAGGCTGGGAATGAATGAAGCACGCTGGGAGAAAAATCCTACATCAACCAAACTGGGTGGAGGAGAAAAGAATGAAAATGGCATTGATAAAGGTTAGCACAAAAAGCGCCATCGCCTCACTCCCACACAGCTGGAATTGATGCCCCCCAAATACCCCTTAAAGCCAGATCTTCTTACGTCCCATCAATTATTCAACCTGCCTCTTTTGTACCACCGCTGCTGTTTACAAGGCTGGCTCGGGCCAGTTGTAAATGTTTGCATGCCCGCCGAGCCCCCGTCACCTCCCCAACGCACATGTTGATTACACAGTGATTTAGTTCCACTCCACCCCTGCGTCGCTCCCGGACGTACTGACGGTACAGCTGTTGGGCTGGCACGGAGGTCGGCCGTGGAGTAAGATAGCCCTGAGCTCTGAGGGCAAGCGGGGTAGAGGCAGCACCGGTTATGGCCTGTGGAGCTCTTGTCTGGGGGGAGGCTGCAGCATCTGGTTGCCAGTACGAACAGATGGACACTAGACATTTCTCTGGCCAGGAAAAACCAGCATCCTTTTGCAGCTATATATTTTTTTATGAATTTAATATCCCACGTGAAGGTGTTTTGTTACTTGAGTGAGTAGATTCTCCCTCATGCAGACTATCTTTGCAGCTGCTTGCAAGCAATTTTCCATTTTACTGTGAAAATGTTTTTCTGATCATTTTGTTCCTGTTTTCCTCTTTCCATTACTTTCTGTTCTCTTGGTTCCACTCAAGTAAACCATTGATTGCATGTTTTGCTTTAGCAACGAGACAAATAAAAGGAGTAAAAAAAAATCGATGAGAAAAGCTCGGACTGAGGTTAGCGTGCAGGAGTTCTGTGACAAGTGTGCAACCGTGTCAGCAGTGTAAAATCCAGGGTGTAGCAACTTTTGGAAAAAAGTTTTCTTCTTTTCAGGCTCTCCCTCCGTCCATTTCATTCCTAAAGCAAATTAACCATAAATGTGAAATAAAAAACAAATTGTGACAAGTTATAAAGAAATGCATACGTTCTTAATTGTTGGCGTAAACACAGATGCATTTGCCATGAGGCTCCTCCTCAACTTATTATTGAGTTTACTTACTTTAAAGGCAAATTTATTGTTAATTGTATGCTATTTTACCAATACTGCCTATTCTGGGAGCTCACTAATTGAGGTGATAATGCAGCATAAAAGGAATTCCTAAATGACAAACGTCTACTCAATACTATATTCAGAGCCAGGGGCCCCGGGTATATGGGGATTTTACCCTGCAAACATAACTCATTGTGTTACCGCAGTGTGTGTGTGTGTAGGTGTGTGTGATATTCTGGCATCGGTAGCATCATAGAAACATTAGAATGTGTACATCATGTTTCTGAATGCTGCCGTGTGCATCGGCAGCCCTTCGATCCGTATCATAAATTAGATGTACACACCAATACAAACTCTCTGTTTGCAGCAAACATGTTACAGATGGACATATGAAGACGATGCAGTGACGGAGACACACGTGCTCACCGGAAGGCTCCTTTTTATCAGCGCTCCTCACATTGGCGGCATCACGTGCGCCGCCAAGACTGCCAGGCCACGGCCGCGCCGATGTTGCTTGTTAGACTAACAAAAGCCCGGGTCAATGGAGCCTCCGGTGGCTAATTGCTTCAGAGAGATAAGTGAGTTCGACGACGCAGAGAAGGGAAGCTGCGCCAATAGAAGCAGCGGAGGAGAAGATGTTAATGCCTGGCGTTTATTTCACCGTCAATATCGGCCTGTCGCAGGCTCGCCGCAAATGAATATTAAGGACACTTCTGATTGTTTTGTGCACCCCCCCGCCCCCTATTTTTTGCCTGATTTCACTGCATTTTAATGGACTGTGTTGTATTGCCTTTGTCATATATTCTATGCTGGGTAAGAGGGTAAAGCTAATGTAATTAATCCCTGTAGCCTCACCTAGCTAGCTCCATTAGGTGGCAAATTCAAATTCATCTGATCGCATTTTAGCAAGCCGGCCGACTGCAGGAGAATTCCGAATGAAGCTAGCCAACCAGGTTTTCAAGCGGCCAAAGCCTCCAGGCGAAGGAGAGGGAGGAGGAGGAGTCAGGTTGATGTATCTCCCAGAGTGTTTGTACACGTGTCGGAGTCCATTGCAGTAATTATATGTCAAGGCTCATCCAACAAATGTGGTCTCTAAGAGGAAATACTTTTATTCTCAGGTTGATTTGTTCTTCCTGCTCCTTCTGAAGCGACACAACCAACAACTGCCAGCACGGATTGTGCTGATCAAGTCTGCTTTATCAGCTAATCTCCCTCTGACTTATATTAAATCAATGTCACCCTCAGACAGGCCAGATTTTTTTTCTCTCTCTCTCTCTGCTGCGCGCGAGCTGACTCAAGTCGTCACCTACTGCCAGAGTCACTTTGTCAGTAGATTTCTGTTCTCAATAAACACGAATCTTGAGCCCCATGTTTCCAGGCTATGGCTAAAGGCTAATACAAATTGGACTTGACAAAAGATGATGCATAAGCCAGGACATGGGTGTTTCGGTCCTTTTATTCACTCTTCCTCTCTGGGCGCCGATTGTGTGAATTTCAGAGGAGCCTGATGATGAGCTATTGGAGGTGTTTGGTTTGACGATGCGAGTGGCCTCTTGAGATCCCCGCATGCCTAATGCATAAACAAAGACATCCTTAAACGCCTCTTCGCACATGTCTCCCGTCGCAGACACTGTAGCTTTACCTTTTTATCTCTCCTTTTGCAGCGAGGCGGCTCATTGTTCTTCTGTTTGCGGCGCAAAATCTCAGCTGTCTGGCCGCTCTCATTAGCATGCTATTTTGCAGCTGTGTTTGTTTGCTGCAAGTTATTGACCCAAGGACAGCAAGGCACCCGCTCTCCATGGGATAGCGAGAGGTTGGAAACCCTTTTACACACAAACACACTGTCTTTCAGCCAATGTTTTTCTTAAGAATGGTTGTGCAAGGCTGCATCACACATTTAATACATTTCTTTCCTGCAAAAACAGGAAGTCTAAGTGTTTTTGATGCTAAGTACAAGAATCAAATACATGCTAACCATAACATATTCATTCAAACCTGCTACATTTGCATTCTATGTAACGTCTTATTAAAGTCGAATATGGAAATACAAAATCCCTTCAAGACGCCTTGAGGCCTCTCACCACAGTCGTCTTCCTCATAAATTGGCAAAGGTTGGGGGAGTGTACTTCTGTTCTGCTGCAGGGGTGGAGCAGCTTGCTCGTCAGTGCTAAATGTAAGTGCTGCACATAGATTCTCAGTGAGTGCGGGTGACACAACACATATGAGTCTTTCTCCTCCTTCTGTGCAGGACCGAAGCAGCGAGGGTCCCAACTCGTCTCGGTCTCCGAAGAAAAGAAGACAAGCTCGTGAACAGAGGACACTGGAGGGAGGTTGCAGGGTTTGTTTTTTTTTTTTGCTCCACTTTTGTTGCTGTGGCCCCACATCGTCGTGTGCACGTGGCCGGTTTTTGTGGTTGTACAACACAGATCACCAGTGGGTGACAAATATTATACAACCACTTTAAGTGGACCATTGTTGTTGGGTTGCTTAAAGGGCATTGTGGTGCGATCGCCTCAACTTAAGCGCTGCCCCACAAGTCTAAAAATACCCCATGTCAGTGGTCTCGGGAGGAACCCACTACCATCCAGTCCTCCCAGTAATGAGAGAGCAGCGCCGCCTGCCACTGATAGCCCCGCTGTCCCTTCAGCTCCCCCTGGCTTCAAGCTCAGTACTGGAGCCACTCCGATTTATCACACCTCACAAAGCAGAGCGGGGGCTCCACAGAGGAGCAGCCCCACCGGTGGGCGACTCTTCAGGCAAGCTGACCGATTGATTCACCGTTCACACGTCGCAGGAACAGAGAAAGACTTTTCACTCGCACCTGGGTCTACCCCAGCGAGAAGAAACGGGTCTGGTAATAGAGGATAAGCAGCAGAGGGAGAGGGGAAGAATTTTATCTAGGTCAACTTTTGCAAAAAAGAAAAAAAATGGCGATATAGACTCAGAATAACAACACTGCAAAAGTTAGACATGACGGTGATAATTGCACAATGCGAGTTGGGTTATTCAGGCCAGGATTCTATCACACTCACCAGAGAAACTATCTAGCCCCGAAGGAAAGAAAAAGCATGTCTCCAAAGAGGTGGCAATTATTTCTCTGTGTGGTATTGATATATAGAGGATAGTGTAGTGTCGTAGAGGCAAATATTCAGCAGTGTGTACCAAAAAACTATGCGTACAGATTTATAGCTGAAAGATGCTTTTTCTAAAACCAAGCCTTGAAAGATTAAGAAGGTTTGGAGGAAAAAAAGGAAAATGTTTCACAAGGTACAAAGTAAAAAGACAAGAAGTCCTCCTTGTTTGAATGTTTTATGGAGCTTTTAACAGCTAACATAAAAGGTAATATCATAGATCAATTATATATAACTCTGAAGACCGAGCTTAAAAACCTTAAATCCAAAAATAAAAGACAGATGAATAACAGTTTATTAATTCATACTGTATCAAGCGGTAAGCAAAGTTCAGCTGACTGAGCCTTTTTAACAAATATCTATGGGGGAGCAGAGGGGCGTATTGGACGTTTTACAAAAAGCTCACCTTCGTAGTCATGTGACAATAACAGCAAATGACAGGGGACGGGCTCTAGAAAAAACAAAAACATTCCGGAACTATGACTAGTGCAAACATCTTACATGAATGTTTAATATGTTAGGATCTTACACTGCAGCTCAGGGTCCAAACTGCAGAATGACCGTCTCCGCGGGGGGGGACGCTAATTTGCTATCTTGCTAGGTATAAGCTGCTATCTGCTCCAGTTCCTCCCAAATGATCCACAACTGTTCCCAGTTGCAGCTCTACTTAATGACGGCGGGTCTCTACGGGTCTCATCTCTCACTTAACAAATGCTCGGTTTGCGATGTTTCATTCGGGAAAGAAATCTGACCCCCTCAACAAGTTCGGGTGAACCCATTTTGTCCATTGTTGGCAAAGCAGAATCCATTTGTGTCCAGAAGCACCGTGGTTGTCCATGACTGCAGATCGTCTGTCACAAATAGCCTTTTATGTGTGCGCCACACACGATTCCCCGTAGACAAGTGTATATATTTAATGTGATTTGTTGATGGATATCCTCTCTCTCTATGGTTTTACCATCGCCGAGTCAATCATCCATCCCTTCCACGTGAAGAGGCTCAGATTTCCCCCCTGGCTCGCCGGTTGACTCGCTATCGTGTGACCTGAGGAGGAGACGATATCACAGATGAGTGGCGACAATCAGCGTCGGACAGACATGTAATTACCACGAATGGCTCTGTTTCCTGCTTCAGAGTGGCGGAATATTCCAAGTCAGACCGTTTCTGGCTCTCTGGATTGATAGTGTTTGTTTTCAGTCCAGCTGGCTGATTGTGTCGACCAACAGTGTCAGCGCTGAATTTCACATGTCTCCGAGGTGTAATATGTTGTTTACACAAGTCGAAGGCGTGTAATTGGAGACGCGGAGAG
The DNA here is from genome assembly GCA_000180735.1 of Tetraodon nigroviridis. Classification (NCBI taxonomy): domain Eukaryota; kingdom Metazoa; phylum Chordata; class Actinopteri; order Tetraodontiformes; family Tetraodontidae; genus Tetraodon; species Tetraodon nigroviridis. Next base: position 362,331 of record CAAE01014674.1, on the reverse strand, counting down.
CTTGTTGTCGCTCAACACACCCCACCCGCTGTTTATTTAGACTAAACAGATATGCTTGAAATTCTAGCTTATTCAACGGAACGGGAGGAAGCGCGTATCTCACAACGAGGAATCCTTGCCGTTCCTTGTTACGCGGTTACCGTGGACGAACCATCTGCGCCTCTTTCTGCGGCGCACCTACGCTGTGTGGGCGTGAAACAGATGGACAGCTGCAGACCATCGCTGAGAATGAGGATACCGAGGATAAGAAAGGAGGTCGCGCTGAAGCAGAATAAAGAAGTCAGAGCGTGAGGCCCTGCTAGGCGGTTGCCAGGGAATCGATAGCTCGCTGCAACTGTGACGCGCGACTCCTACAAGGTCTCTCACAAGGCTTTCAGGGCGTCGATCGGCTCGTCAAGACGTTTAACGAAGACATCCACCAGAACCAGGGTGAGTGGGCCTCTGCATCCCAAAGTCAGTGCTCAGTCGAGGGTCATTAATTGTTCTCGCTGTGACTGAGCCCAGCAGGGCCGTTGCTTCTCAGTATGTCCCGCTCACCAATTTAATTACAGCTCCTAATTGCAGAGCCTCTGCGGAAGGGCCCGGCTATGATGCATTCTAATGAGAGCAACAGATGTTGTGTTGTTCTACCACCTCTCTGCCAATTACTTTTATGAAGCCCGCGCCACTTCTCTCACAACTGTAACTCACCTGTAAATAAACTGCACCTGCTGCATCCCACGGCACACACACACACACAGACACACACACACACAAACACACACATGCATACACGCAGGCAGTGTTCATCTGTCACCTAAATTAGCTTTCATACAACAACATCTTACAAAGGAGCCACGGAGGACCCTCGTTTAAATTAATTTATGTCATCTGAATAGCGTGGGTTTACACGGTGTCACGTGGCAGGAGTTTCTCTCCATCAGATGTTTTGTCACCCTCGCCTGAGGAAACAATGGTGCGGCGGATTAGCGCAAAAAGGCTCATTTAAGTCTTGTCTGTCAACTAGAGTTTCTTTATGTTATTTGCAGATGTTTGGAATAGGTTTTTAGCCCGGACTCATTAGTATGCATCGCAAAGGAGGAGAGACTTTGTTTATAAAATACCTCATTTTCTCAGCATGCATTTGGGACATCTTCAATTTTACAGACTGCTGCAGAAAACAGAAAAGGTGACATGGTATCTCAGAGAAAAAACCTAGAAACGAATGCTGGAGAACAATGAATGAAATTTTCATTTAAACCTCAGACATGAGTGCAGGCGATGCACGTGTCTTGTGAACGTAAAAAAATGCTTAAAAAAAAAAAAAAGCACAAGATTGCCTAAATGTAGAAATTGAGTTCCCACCTTGGTGGTTTTGACTTTGTTGCCGGTGCTGCAGGACCACCCGGTCAGGTCAGGCAGGACCTTGCACTCCTCTCCGTCCATGCACGGCTGCATTTGGCACCACCATTTCTGGGCTACGATGGAAGCTGAAGGCAACAGCACAACAGAAAACGTCAACCAGGCTAAAAGTCTGTTAGCCAGGCATGAAATGGTGCCGAACTGACTGCAATCAACAATGTTAGCATGAAAACGCAGCACGGACAGCGACATTTTTTTACAGCGTACACATCACAGGCTCTGTCCATGGTGCTGATTTCTCCACCCGGGCTCTCCAAACAGTCTGTTCAAACCTCCACTATCTCTGAGCAGCCATATCTTTTTTTTATTTGTAATATAATTACTGTGATTTCCACTGCAGCTAAAATATACAGCAGTTAGCCTTTTTAATCAGATTAATGTAATCCCTCCGCATGAGATCTTAAAGTATGCGCAGAATGGGCGAGTCTGACAACAGCCGGATAAAAGAAATAAAATAAAGTCGACAGAAGAGCAGAGATATGACGTTTTGCCCACAGGCACGTCTGAATATAACTGATCCCACGGCCATCCTGAGGGTTTCTGAGCATCACTGCAACTGTGACTCACTTGGTATAATTTAGATGAATAATGATTTCCACATTGTTTTGAGTGCGGTGAGTAAAACAGAAGGGATAATTAGTGAGTCAATGGATATAATTTCAATTACAAAACAGGATTATGATAAAGACATGGGATCAGTCCAGCACGGTTCCTATCATGGACATGGACAGTCAGGAGGAGGAACATCTGCCAGATCCTTGCATTTGTTTAATAGATTTTCTTAAAAACAGTTGCTGTGTGTGTACGACGACGTGACGAGAGTGTGTGCGTAGCCTGTGAATATAGGATGTTAGGGTTTGGAAAATCTATTGAAAATCTGACCCACCGTCCCAATCCGACAGCAAGTCCAAAAATAACCTGATCTGTCTCGCTTCCTGACCATCCTTAATGCTTTCCTTTCTTCTCTCCATCCGCTCTAAAGAGATGAAGATTTGCCAACCGGTGCCTCAATTGTGATTATTGTGTCCATAATAAAAGAAGTAACGAGGTGGCGGGGAAATGGGTTTCTTCCTGTCGAATGCACAACAACATGAGTAAATCCTCTCTTGTGTCGTGAGGAAAAAAAGACTGACTGGAAGAAAAGTGGGGGGGGTGGGGGTGGGGGAAACAGGATAAATAAGAAGAAACCGGGCTGAATAATAGGTGTTCACCAAAGAAAACGGCTTTGTAGTGTGAAAATGAGCAGAGAGGGAACCGGGAGAGGCAGAGACGGAGCGCTAGCCAGGGAAAAAAAGGTTGTTTGGGGTTGGCTATCGCAGGAAAAAAGCCACCCATTAAACAAAGAAAGGAGAAAAACAAGCTGAAGACGGCTGCAACGCCTGAGACATGAACGCATCTACAAAGACACTTGGTAGAAAGAGGGGGAAACATACATGTTACTTCAAAAGCTTCTCAATCATCAGCTCAGGTGATTATGAAAGCTGGGTTGAGCTCAGGAATGAGCTAATTGCGCATGGAGGGTGGATCAGACATGACGTACAGCCTGACCGACCGTTCTGTGAAAAATATCTGATTCACCACCTGGGATGGTCCAATTAGCAAACAGTTAGACAGAAGAACAAAAGCGCAGCGTGTCTCTGAGAGGCCCCGTGTTCATTAGCGAGAGGTAAAAGTGTTTGTCTGCTTTTAGCATCCTGACAGACACATCCACACTCCTTCCAGCCTGACAAAACATTTCTAAATATGCCAAACACCCAGTAATGCAGCTGTTTCTGCCTCTCGTCACCATTTTGAGCAAAAGAGTTGATGCTTAGTTTCTATTAAGCTCCCCCAGAAAGTAGAAAAGAGCATCAGCACAGTTCTAAAAAGACATTTTTTTCCCTGAACAGGTAAAAAAATGCAAATTTACACCTGCATATTCAATGTCTGAAAATGGCTCTGCGTCATCCCTGAGAATAGACCCAACAGGGGGAAAAAGAGAATAACACATTGCGGTGTCTCTGAGGTCTAATTGCATCTGTCTCATTAAAATTCTCTATATTCCCAAAAGGTGCGCATGCTAAATTACACAGACACACATTTCATCACCCTTACGATCACCTCATTACGGTGTTGCGTTCAAAGTGTCTCTCTTTCGTCTCCTCCCGCTCAGATGGAAGGTTCTTTCGCTGGAGCAAACATCTAGACAGTGCTTTGCTTAAGGTACAGGTGATTAGAAGAAGCCGGGGACCGAGGTTATGCTGTTCCCCGGCTTCCTGCGGTCTCTGGGGCCCTCTGAATAAGTTCTGTGTAGGTTTGGAGCTGCGAGGAACCTCACAGCTCCGTCTCATCCCTCAGCCTGATCACGACACGTCAGTCTAACCGTACGTGATGAGTGTCACTCTAATGGAAATTTCAACCGCGCGTGTGTGTTTGTGTGAGTGTGTGTGAAACGTCAGTTGACGTCATATTCAAGCAATCAGGTCTGTTTCTCCCCGCAGACCGAAGCAAATTGCTTTTGTAATGTTTGTGACACCAAGTGGACAAAGTTGAAATTACAGGCCTCTCTGGCTTGACTTTACATTTTTTAATTGCAGCAAAATTGCAGCAAATCCCGACTGGGTTGGTGAAAAAAGCCCCGGGGTTTATGTATAGACGTACCTGTCGCAACCAATTAACACTTTGGGAATGCATATGCAGTGTTGCAAAAGTGCATGTAGCGCTTGTTCACAAAGTGCTTTTAGGGAAAGCAAAATCAGCCAACATCAAACAATTTGATCTCCTCCCTCGGTGGGATGGAAAGAAAAGGTTAATGAAAAAAGATAAGGAGCCAAAAAAGACAGGTGCGTAATAGCATCCCAGGCTTATTGTGAACTGTAAGGTGACAGCGTCACGTGATCAACGGACGCTCCGCCTCAGAGAACTGAGAGAGTATGGAGAGAACAACAGACGAGTGAGATGATAAAAGTCACCCAGGAGAACTGGTGTCAGTCAAATATAGGCTGTGTGACGGAAGAACATGCGCGCTCAGGCATGGCTGTCGCTGGCCCTTACTCCTGACTACACGCCAGGAGGAACAAATGGATAAAAAATAAATGGAACTCAATGTAAAGGCCCTGCAAAGACAGCGTGCGAGTATGCATGTGTGTGTTTGTGTGTGAGTGCGTGTGTGCTGTGCTCACATATATGCTGCCCCAGTGCAGTAAGTGTCAGGCATAAAAGCACAATCATGAGGAGTCTCTTGCCCTTGCTCCCTGGTCATTAATATTTAAAGGGTATCTGGTGTACCGTCTCACTCATACACACACACACACACACACACACACACACACACACACACACACACACACACACAGAAGTTAGGGGCCTGGAGGTTGGGATGCCCTCAGGCATTGTAACTGTTCCACTCAGTGATCCTGGAGTACAGAAGAACTCAGCATCCATCTTTTTCTATTTTCTAAAGCGCTGCATCTCCGTTTTGCGTGCCATGACAGGAGAATGTGTGTGTGTGCGTGCCTGTGTGTGTATGTGTGTTGGGGGGGGTGCTCAAGGAATGTGGTTATACACCGTGAGTCGCAAACATGCGCAAAAGGGCAAAAAGTCAAACGTTAGCGAGCAAATTTAAAGAGCAAACAACAGCCGGCCGACGTGCTCTCACACACTAAACTTGATTTGTCTGGTCTGGACTGAAAAGCTGCAGGTCTGCGTCCAAGTTCAGCCAAACAAATCCACTCATTCACTGTTTTATCAGGTTTTCAGTTCTCTGCGGCCTCCGCTGCCAAACACACTTTATTGATTCCGTCTGTGGGACGATTTAAAGCCAGTTTGCTGATCCAGCTCATGCAGTCAGAGTAAGAAGTTGTTAACTTATTTCAGTAATGTGCAACCTTTACTTTAAATCTAATCTCCCTAATAAAAAAATAAATAAACTTCAAGACGTTTCAATTTCAACACCGTTCCGATAAAAGCACAAAGATTCACTGCAACAGTCATTAAAGGTGGCGTGACCCGGCAACGATCCGCCATTAGCCTGAGTATCAACCTATTAAACTGTTCCCCGCATTATTTATTTATTCCATTACTCCTGCCTTTAATGCAGACCTTCAGTCGGTAAAGACGAGACGCGCGGCTTCTTGACAAAGTCGTAAACGGGGAAAAGTGTTCCTGATGGATGGACTACGCTCGAAAAAAATTAGCCACGGTAATGGGCCCCACCACGCGGGAGCCGGTAATGGGACCCGCCGCCATTTACTCCCCTTTCAGCCAGCATCAATAATGTAACTCCATTTACACCCCAGCACCTCCACAAAGACCGGCCACAAAGACGGAGCGGCCTCTCTCCGTCAGGGGCCCGGAGCCTCCGAGGTGAGAGCGCCCCGAGTCGAGGTGTGCTCGCGAGCGTGGAGGAGGTGAGACCTTTTCTGACTGTGAAATTAGAGGACAAGCGTCCAATCGTGAACCGAGGGCTGGTGAAAAAACAGGCTGTAAGTGACTGGGAGAGAGTCACTTACAGCCTGGATGCTACCTTGGGCCCCGTTGCTCCAGGATTCTGACTCCTGAACCGTCTATTCAGGACCGAAACACGAGACTCCTGACAGGCTCAGAGTTAAAGTTCCTGTTCCGGCTGAGTCGTTCCGCGGTCGTATCAGTGCTGCAGCGCAAGATTAGGTAGAGCTTAGGAAAAATGGGAGGGATGGAAAGAAGCAAGGGAGGAAAATAAGAAGAAAGAAAGAAAGAAAGAAAATAAGAAAACCAGAGAAAGAAATTACCACTGAATGACTTTCAGCAGCACAATAAAAGCCGTCAATTCGCCTCTGATTAATCGACTCTTCACAAAACTAACCTCAAGTCTAAGAAGTGAACAAACATAAAACGAGCACTTTTTCCTTCAAGGTTTCACATGATTCTTGATTTATCCTCTGCTTTCATGACAAAGCCATTTTTTTTTTTACAATGGCTGCCTGATTCTATCATTCTCAAAGCTTTTTCCCCCCTATAGGAACTCATCAGAGAGGTTAAATAAACAACATTTACATTTTAGTGGCGCTCAGGAGACCTGAAGCGAGCGTGTGTGGCATTCGAATGCGACAAGCGCCCCCTACTGGCCACACGCAGGTACAGCAGCATCCAAAGATAAACGCAGCAGCAGGAAGGTTTGCACGATTTATTCCCCAGGTTTAAAAATGATATAAAATATGAACACAAGTCCGTGCACCTCAGGATACAAATCAAAAAGTATAAAGTTTGTTCTTGAGTGACTCGGCAGGGATTTGAACCGCACTGGGTTATACTGTAAGTGAAGTGTGAATGAAAATAATGAGTGTCATATTCCGTAAATGTCTCTGCGTGTTAACGTCTGGGTGTGGGTGTTCAGTGTAATTACCTCTGACAGTGGCAGTTCTGTGATAGCGTTTCATTTAGCCAATCAACGTATTGCAATAAAATTATTAGAAAATACTGATTGGAGATGGTCCTGATGGCTAAATGCAGGATGCAGAAATAACTTGAAGAATATATTTTTTTTTTATTAGCGTCATTTTTTTAGCATATGCATGTGATCAAAGCCTTAAGGCTCAGCGATTTTGATCCTAAAGCAGCCTACTAAGGTATGTTGTGCAACCTTGCATTACTTGCCAGTATACGGTATATATTTGATTTGAAAACAGACTGGAGAGGAAGACAGTCGCACAAATGTGCAATCACAAAAACAACACACCAATGAGCTGACGCCCGTGACCGGGGTCGGTTTGGCCCGGCCGGTGCATCCGTGATCTCCGATGGGGATGACAGGGGTCAGTGACACCGACTGCAACGGTGGCGAGAGAGCGCACAAATGTGGGAAGCAAAAAGTGTCACGCACGCAGTTTTCTTGTGTTGTCATCGAGTTTGCTGAAAGAGCAGAAGTGTCCGACATCTGGCCCCTGTCTGCCTGCCTGTCCTAACAGGTGGAAAATTAGGTATGGAAAACAGAGATGGAGAGAAAAGCGTTCCAAAATGCTGCGACCATTCCAAAACGGGCTCAGGCGAAGACAGGAAAAACATGTCCAGGTTCTGTTGACTTTAAAGCAGCGTGGGTGGATGTTTGAGGGCGCGTGGTGCGGGGGAAATCAGTTTATCCAAACACACCAGAACCTCAGCGACAATCTGAGGAAGTTCTGAGCTCACACTCTGAGGAGCCTCCTGAGGTCCCTCACACACATCCAAAACATGTTCTAATCAACCCTGTTCACGGATCAATAAATCTATCTGCAATTCCGTCTGTGTTACCTTCCACGCAGGAGGGCCGGGCCCTGGTGGTGCCAGCGACCTGCCCGGGGAAACAGGAGCACTTGACGGTCTGAGAGCGCTCCTCGATCTTGTTCTTATTGCAGCAGCGATGGATGGCCACCACCTCGCACGTGCCCTGCTTCACCTGGTACGGCACTGAAAGACAGAACAAATTCACCCACAGCTGCTTTTTTCAGCTCAATATGGTTTGGAAATAACACACAGACACACACACACACACACACAATCACAGAAACCGTTCAGTACAGTTTGTATTGCCTCCTATTTTCGGTACTCAGGGAATAATTGCTTTTCCCTCGACTCCTCCAACACACCAGCAGAGTCTAATCTTCCCCTGATCATCTCCCCTGCTCCCCTAATAACGGCGACAGGCGCGCGTGAACCTACGGCCGCCGACTGTACTCCCGTAGAGCTTCGTAATTTGCCTGCAATCCAAACTTTTAACCGTCACGTCAGCTGGAGGAGTGAAGGTGTGACGTCCATCCCTCCATCCCCGCTCATGGCTCGGACATGTTTCATTTTCATTTTTGCTCCCGGCTGCTGGACAGGCTGCGGCTGCCGTCTCAAAGCTCTTGGTGTGCTCAGGCACCTTCCCCCCCCCCACCGAGCACAACAACCCCTCCTGGTGACATTACAACCTATAAGCCCGTCCTGAAAAGAACCCCAGTTACACAACGCCATGAGCCCAGGTTTCATTGATCTACGTGACTCTACCAACATTCCAGAACTTTTCATGCTCAGCTCAATGAGCTTTTGTGGGCAGACGCGCACACGCACACACACACACACACACACACACACTATAGAGGGTTCCATTTCTGCAGGCCGTGGCCCTTCTCATCCTTTCTGATTTAAAGTTTGTTTGTTCTCCTCTCCAGAGAGCCCCATCAATGATCTGAGGCTCTCTGAGGGCACCTCTCCACTATCATCCCTCCACTTTCATTTCCCTCACTCCTCTGTCTGCAGCACTCCTGGGGCTCGCGCTGCTGCCCCCATACATGTACACGCACACGCGCACTCACGTACGCACGCACACGTGCACTCCCAGGCTAATATGTTTGATAAAAAAGGTATGAAATCATAAAGCAGAGCAATCGTTTTGCTTGTAGCAGCTGCAACGGTGACGGGATCAGAGCGACAACGGCTGCAAGCCAATCTGATTCAAAGGTAATCAGATTGGCTTGTTTTAATCAAGCCCCCCATTATCATTAAAGCCATCACTTTTACATTAGTGTCGAGATGAACGGTCAAACGGCAATCAAGGGGGAGTTGGAGAGAGAGAGAGAGAGAGCAAGGGGAGAAACGTAAGTGAGAGATGAATGAGGGAAACAGAAGAGTGGGAGAATGGGAGAAAGAGCAGGAGAGACGGACAGGAGTCCGTCAGACAGACAGGAAGGGGAGTGTTATGTTGTCGGGGGCAACAGAGGGGGACAGGAGCGTCTCTCCGCTGCTGAGGTCAGAAGGTTTGGAGGCCTCTTCTCTTTACTGGAGCAACAAACTTTTAGTATATCCAAATCTCACCGTTAAACAATGTCATTCCTGGCTGTCTATCAGGATAAATTCATTTAAATGTATTCATGGGTTCAGCCTTCAGTGGCACAAAATGCACCTTTTTATGAACACTGTGAGGACATCCAACTACCTTGATTAAAGTGATGGAAAAAAACAGTTATTTCTGTCAACAGCAAACTTTTTCAGATATAAAAATATTCTAGATTTCCAGCATTTTACGAACTTTCAAGGTGGTATTTTGCTTTAAAGCAGACTGGTCAGTGATTTTAGCTCTTCTCTCCAGGTCCTGACGAGCACCAGTTGTGTTGGGAACAGTTGGTTGCCTGCTGTGTACGTCTAATAAGGGTGGAACTAATGTGAATGCTGCCCTTAAACCGGTCTGCCATGGCCTTCCGACTGTAACAGAGCAGCACGGTGAGATGAAAAGACTCCTCCAGCGTGGATAAACGCTTCTATTCTTCCATCAGTCAAGAAGAAGGAGGTGTTGCAGGAGACCGGTGGAAAGCGCGTGGGTGCGACCAGGCGAGCTGATGGGTTCGTCAGGCAACTGATGTAGTCTGACAGAGAGAGGCATGCAGCAGCAGCGGCGTGCAGTTTATCAAAAAAATAAATAAATCTGTCTCCCTCCTGTCAATACTCCGTCTACGAGCCTGAGAGGCCGAATATTTAGCCAATCCGCCCAACAGGACGTTTAGTAGAAAACCCAGGTCAGAATTAGATTGTTCTTCCTTCATCACACCTCAGTACCTTTCCCAGGTTCCTTCTACTTTCTTCCCCTGCTCCCAGTTACCCCCCCTCGCCATAACCTCCTCCCACAGGCCATCAATCCTCCTGACATTATCGCTGTTAAACAGGCCGGATGCTAATTATCAGCAGAGGTCACAGGAGAAACTCAAGAGAATCTTTTTTCAACAAAAACCCGTTCTCTAAAATCTGAACTTTCAAAAAAAAAAGATCCCAAATTAATAAAAAAAACCTTATGTTCCCATATGACTTTCTCTCTAGTGCCCCCATGCGGCCATTAACGGTACCGCCCCGGCTTTATGCATGAAAACACCTGTCTGGCCTGGCCGCAAAGCAGGCAAAACACTTGAGTGGAAATTGTGGAAAAGTTATCAGGCGGATATAATATACAGCCAATTATTTCATAGCCTCACGCTGCCGTGTGTTTGTCATGTTGGTATTCACAGCCAACAGGTTTGCCAATTACAGGAAACTCTTTAATGAAAGGCGGCAATCGTCCTGGGAGCAAGATATAGTGTTTCACATGCCCGAGCAGAATAGGGAGTGGGCGAACCCCCCGTACTGACCTTCAGAAAACACAAGACTGGCAATTAGCGGTGTCCCCACCATGAGCAGACGGCCTCCGAGCCGTCAAAAGGGAACTAATACAATCAGTGAGAGCGCAGGCTGGATGCTGATAGCATCTGTGCGCCGCATAAAGGTCACCTTAAAAACACGAGCATTCGCAGCATACAATTAGTGAAGTTGTCATAATTACTGTCTTTGGAGGAGGTGAATCGGGAGAATGTCGCCAACAAGCAGAGATCAAATCTAGTGCTCTTTCTCGCTGGCCAGCGGTTGGCAGGTCAGGCGGGGCTAGCGGACCTTCGCTTACAGCAGAAATAGTCCCAGTTTGGATGGAGCTCTTTGGTATAAAGGCAACGCTTGCTAAACTGGGCACGGTGATGTTAGCATTAGCAGTTGAGCCTGAGGATTGAGAAGGCAGACTCCAACACACGTTCAGTCTATGTTACAGCCACAAAAGAATCCAAGCTTCGCTCTGTGATCAGCCGATCTGTTTGTGATGACGGCTCCCGACAGCTGAACATAAGAAAGCCGACGCTAACGTCGACCCCGCCATGGAGGCCTGGCGTACCTGTCGCTCCCCGGGGGTTACCAGCAGATGCGGGGTCACTGCCGAGCATCACCACGGCAACAACGTAGGGTACCCACAGAGACCAAGCTGACCTCCCCCACAATTTCATCCTGAGAGAGAGAGATGAGGGAAGAGGGAGCAAAGGTTGAAAGAGAAGGAGAGAGGAAAAGAAAACACCTCACAAATAGAGCTGGGGAGAAGGAATTTCCAGCACATCCAACGACGTTTCATACAGCAGCACAGGTTATCACACTAAAAAGAACTGATCCTGTATCCAGGAGTGTCAGATTGTGAATTAATGACTACAGCTATGTCGTTTATTCAATTAAATCAAGTAATACATCAAACAAGTTCTTTTATTTCCATCAATCAATCCTGGGTTGAGTTTTTCTGGTTTTGTTTTTGTACTCTCATCTCACCTGTTAGTCGTCGCTCTTGTTCACACCTCTTCTCAGTGTGCACAGGACATGGCTGCATGGACGGGCGCCTTGGCCTTCACCTCCTTCACCTCCTTCACCTCCTCTTCGTCCTCCTCCTGCGCCCCCTCTTCTCACCTCAAGATGAAGAAGCCCCTGGGGAGAGAAGGTACAAAGACGCCCAGTCAGAGGGGTCAGCCTGCTCGAGGGTACCTTGGTGGCCTCTGGTGGTCTGCCTTACATCAGGAACCAGGACCACGTCACACACACACACACACACACACACAAACACACAGGTACATGGTGACACACAGGTGCATGCTGGGGCAGAGATGTGAGCCCCCAGATTCTGTCAGATGCATTGTTTACAATGAGTTCACCTACCCCCAGGCTGAATGTGACCCCCACATCACACAGTGCTCTCTATCGCTCATTCAGTCACTCTGCACGCACACGCACACACACACGCACACACATCTTATTTATAGTGTAGACACAATATAATGGTGTACATAGCAATAACAAAGTTTGAAAATGGTGTCAATAAAAACCTGCTCAATGTTTCAGTAGCTACAATAATGACGATCAAACAATACACACATTTACAAATAAATCAACACACACATACACACACGCATACATAAAAATGCTTACACAGCATTTACAAAGTAAATTCAGTGTTAGAGAACAACAGGAGAGAGCCTACCTAATTAGAGCTCAGTGACAGCTTCTGGGGTGCAGACGTCTAAACACTGTCACTCACTCACACACACACACACACACACACACGTAGTCACACAGTAGGGAGAAAAAAGAGGGGAGTAAATTCCCTTCCCTCCGCATGAGCGGGTGTCAACATACCTAATTGAACACATGGCCACCTTGACAAAGGGACTAGCACTGTAATATAAATGAAAGACAACAGATTTGCATTAATAACAAAATGTTCTCCCCTCCCGGAAGCTTCATTATTCATCAGGACTCATTGATGTGCAGCTCAGGCCTGCTGCTCTGCTCCGGAACTACCTGGGATCAGAACAACTGGCAGCCATCGGCGTGGCTACACTGCCCCCTGGCGGCGGGTTAAGCCTCGACGCTCTATTCACCTATGATCCAAAGCAAATGATACATTTATATCTTTGTGGGAGAAAAAGGCACTGAGATTGTTACTAGAAAATAGGTGACTGAGCAGAATGTGACGCTGTAAAAAAAACATCGCACTGAAAAAAATATACGTTGGGTTGAAAAAGTGATTTAATAAAAAAACTCCCCTGCATGTGAGTGGTAAACAAAACTCTTCTATTTGAGTGGAAAAGTTATTCAAACATTCTAAATTTGCACTTCTGTCCTTGTGTGCAGCTTTTCTTTCCAGTAGGCTTACTGTATGCAAAAGTATGCAAAGCACACTGCTGCGCGTGTGAGGGACGTCATGTGGAAGACTGTCCTCTTCTCTTTCAAAAGTCTGTGTTAGTGTAGGGCACTTTGTGTGTGTGTGTGTGTGTGTGTGTGTGTGTGTGTGTGTGAGTGTGAGTGACCTTAGTGTGCGTCTGACATGAGCATGTAATAAAATATCTCCGTCCTGAACACAAATGTGTTTGTGCGCTCTACGTGTCTAAACTGCATCATCCACTAGCAATTCCCAGACTCCTGCGCATGCACACACATACACACACATATCAGTGTGACCTCATGTACATGACAACCACTGCACTCCTTTGAAACGTGTATGATATGTCCATCAAAACCAAAACAGGGAGACCCGCTGTGCCTCGTGGGGTCGACGCTGACGCTCAGCTGTTTGCAGTCGCAGCGGTTACATCATCGTGGCAGAAAGTTCCTGCGCAGCAGATCTGATCTCCTGTGACGAATAAAAACTGCACTGATACACCATAACTTGTGTGTCACTAGTTTAGTGGCTCCTAAACCGGGAACTAGTAATGAAAACAGCAACCTGAGCTGAACTGCACGAGGTTATTTTATCCCTTAATGCCCCATGAGCCTGACCGAGGTCTTCATTTAAACTATTCAAGAAAAAGATTAAAATTGTAATTGTATTAAGTCATTTAATGAATGGACCAATGGACAGAAAGATCAGCTCGACCTGGGTTTCAGTTCCAGCATGCGTGAAAACAAGAGGAGGAGGCGAAATGAAAGATAGCTCCAGTATCACAGCAGCACGGCGGCGCTCTGATTGTCTTTGCCCAGGCACGGAGAAAGCAGGCAAAAAAAAAGAAGCATATCAGCGTAAAACCCAGCACGTCTCCCTAAGGCAGAACGATATTGAAAGAAACGGGTGAGAGCGCAAAGCCCGATGGAATGGTACATGCAGCGTTTCAGATTTCTGCAGATATGCAGAGTGTTAACATCCAGTCAGGGGGGTGTAACATTGGGTTTCGCCCTGTTTGTCTGCCTCTGAGTCGGAACATCGCTGCGTTCTGCTCCTGCAGGTCGTTGGGGGACAGGGAAAAGTCTGAGTGCGACTCCAAAGAAAAAACCAGCAGATGTGGACCAGAATCTCTGAACGTGTCCCTCGCGCGTTGGGAGGCATTGATCGGTCCTTCTCACGTCCCTTCATGTTCTCGGCCATTCAAGCGAGAGGTGGAAAATTGGAGGATCCTCTGTTTGGTAAAACAGAGCGAGAGGAAAGTCTGAATTGGGGCCCATTACCTGGCTCCAGTATTGACGTGCAGGGGTGAGAGGACGGGCCTGGGACCCAGCTACTGTTACAGCTCCATTGATCGGCCTGCACTTAAGTCCAAATCCCACCTTGTTGCACAAGCCACCGTCTCAGGATCCGGTAACCTCGAAACGTTCCTGTCTCTGCGCGCACGGGGCCTCGTCTGCTGGCATTTCTTTTTCTTTTTTTATTCTGCGGGCTGTTCTCTGACCCAGCTCCTTTATTCTTTCTCTTTTTACCAGCTCATTTTCAACCCTTTCCCTCTGTAATGGTGATGAATTTGAATGTGTGTTGAGTTGTCACGGCAGGGGGTTTCTGGTCCAGCTGGTGCGTGCAAACACACACACACACAACAGTAGGGGTCCTTTCGCACAAATATCACACTTTCTCTTTCACAAACATGCACAGATATTTGCATAAACCCCAATAACTCAAGTATGAAACCAGTTATGTGTTTTCAGATGTGTGTGTACAAATCCCC
>CAAE01014674.1:327336-341213 GCA_000180735.1 Tetraodon nigroviridis | reverse complement strand
CCGAGCAGCCCCGTGCAGTGAGACGGCCAGGTGAACCCGGAGGCCCGGCGCTCTGGCGAGCACCAGCGGGCGACCTCCTCACTACTCTACTGCTGGAATATCGCGCTGGTGATGCCGAGTGATCCCACTGAGCTGGATCTGTAGTCGCAAAGACACAGGAATTCACACACACACACACACACACACATGATGCCTAATACTATGAAAACATTTGCGTTTTAACAAACTAAAACTGGTGTTCTCCGCGTTAGTTCCACATTTGTGCAACCTTCCCGTGCGTCCTTGGCGCCCTCTGTCCTTCTCTGAACCGGCCTCGAGTGCAAAGGTGCTGCGTTCCTCCCAGACAATTCATTTGGTCTCATTAGGGAGAGATCTGCTGGCTCCGTCTGAGGGAGACGAGTCGAGTGGCGAAACGGGGCGACCGCTGCGTCCTCTGACGGGAGGATGGAGACGCAGAAGAAAGACACGCAGGTCTGGTTCAGGGTCGCGGGGCAATTCAGCAGCTCCGAGGAGGGGCTCTCTTGCCCTGTGGTGTGAAGTGGATTTGTCCACGTCAAACAGGTAAGCAGCTGGATTAAACCTGGTGCGGCGGAGGAGATGGGAGGCTTTTTCTCTTTAAGAGGGGCCGTTAACGGATGGCGGGGCCTCACTTTCTCTGCCCCGGTTTCTCTTCCACAGAAGGTCTGCATAAGTGCGGAAGAGTGATTGCAGATAAAGTTCCAGCGGCCCGAGATAGTAAATTAAAAGGAGTGATGATACATGACGGAGAGAACAGCGCTGCAGCTGCGATGTGTGATCGCGCTCTGTTCCTGTCTTCACACTTTTCTTGCAACCACCAGTGTCTGCAAAGCTGCCTCAGAGGTGACGAGCATCCTGCTGTCTTTTGTCTTTGACGCATGGACAGTCTTTTTATTTCTTGGTGAGGTTATTGAAACGCACCCCTGCCCTGAACTGCACCCACACTCTCCTGACTTTTACCAGTAAACTGTTACGCGCACTAAACTTGACCTGGTAACACGCACTAGCTCCATGTTCACAAGGTGAAAAATATTTATTTAACACTGGGATGAACAGAAGGAAGAACAAGGGAGGTGGCTTTGGTAGGGTAGATGTTGATGCGCTAACTTGGCCTAGTTGATCCCAGGATTAAATACCTTTAATGGTATGGTGTGGAAATGGGACTAGTCACCAGGTGTCACTTTCCAACTAAAAATTAAAATGGGTTCATAATAAGGCACAATAGCGGTAGCCAGATCACCAGAGGGCCATAAATAGCCTCCATCCAATGTCGCTCAAACTTGCGTCAAGAAACACAACATCCACAAACAGATGAGATCCAATCTGGTGATATTCAATCAATGAAATCCCTCATAGGTTTTCTAAGATAGTACATTATATTAAAAAGAAAAAAAGAGAGGAACATCAGTGGTTTTAGAGAAAATCGTTCCGCGCAGGACCAGCGGGTCTCATGTGTGATCTTATACTGCCCCCGTGTGGAACAAACGCGTTACTAGAAGGATCGGACCTTCTCTTTTCCTTTTCTTTTTGAGGTCATCCCGATTTATTATGTTGACAGTGAAAACTGAACAAGTGCCCTTTTGCCAAGAGCCCCTTTCCTCAGACCCGAACTCCCTGAAATAATGAAAGCCCCAGCAAAGAGCTGTCTCATTTCAGCAAGATCTGGCAACACAGAGGCCCATTTTCCTCCCTCCAAGGTCAGACATCAAAAGATGATTGATTAAATTAAGATGAATTAAATCTCTGATGTCTGAAACAGCCAGAAAGATAAGCTTCAGCACTTTTTAGAGAATTATTTATTTCAAAAATATTGTACGGTCTGTGCATATGTAATGGCCAGCGAGTGAAGTAAAGAGCTGGCCAAGAAGGTCTGAGTTCAGCTGATCTTCCTCAATTAATAAAAGATGGAGCTCAGGAGGAGGCCTAGAAACACAGAAAGGAACCACTGAGCAAATTCTGCACAAATTCTGTTTTACGCAAATGTGAAACATTAAAGAATAAGGAGTGAAACGTCCTTAAGGTTGCTAGGAACGACAGAACGTCATTATGTGACGTCTGCATTCTTTAAATTCACACATTGGTGTCAGTAGAAATGCTTCCAAAGCAAAACGGTACACGTTTAAATATTAAACGGCGTCATGGTGCGAAAAACAAAGACGCAGCACCAAAAATATCAGTTTGAGTTTAATATTATTTAAATACTTTTTTTCAAGCAGAACTGGAGTGTTGGCTTTACGGAAACGGTCTTCAGGAACACGTCTTGTGTCTTCGGGCAGGACTGAGGCAGAGGCCGGGTCAAGTCTTGCCCGTGCACCCAGATCCTGTTCCTGCTCTCGGAACCCTGGCGCGATTGTCAAACGGCCGCGAAGAGCCTCGAAACAAGGTGACTGTGATGCGATCTGACAGGACGCGGCGTGTGCGAAGGGACGTCGGAACAGCTGCTCATTAGCCAACTTTGCCGGCGTGGAATGAGGCAGACGCGGCGGAGGTAATGAAGAAACATAAGCCGCGTCCCGTCTCCCTCCAGATGCTTCGGCAGATCAACCTCGGAGCGATCCGGCTCTGAACGAGCTGGTGAAATGTACCCGACCCCGGAGCTGCAGAAACCCGATACTGACCAGGTAATGAGATAAAGAGTGTTGAACACCGAATAAAAGCCTGAAGCGTGTCCATATCTGCTTCTGGGGACATCAAAATCACAGGAGGGAGCTTGAAGAACAGGTTTTTAGAAGTGACTCTGGGAGGAGGTGTTGAGATCAGCCGATGAAGGTCCTACAGCGGTGAGCTAAGAGCTCCAACTCGGACTCTAGAGCTCATCACGAGGCGTCTGACGCCGCCATTCGGGGTGCCGCGTGACGTAATCGGCCGCCTCCAACACGAGACGCACGAACTCTGCCACGTCGAAGGAGTAGTTTGTAAACTTTGGATGGTCCCCGAGGGTTGGGTGGTGACCCTGGGAGAGACGAGAGGGGAGGAAGTAGGCGTCGGACGCCAGCGCGGGGAAAAGCAGGAGCGGGAGGGTGTAAGGGCGGAGCCTCCTACCTTGTCCTGTGGGAACACTTGGTTCATTTTCTGCCAAGTCACATAGCGAACGCCCCGCAGTCGAGCCAGGTCTCGATAGCAGCTCTCGTCCTGACAGTTGTACCTGGGAGGGACAGATGCGCGCGCTTTACCGCTGGCTTTCTGGCCTAACGCTTATCACACGTCTGGCTCCGTGTGCCAAAATGCAGCAAAGAGGCACATTTTTCTCACACACTCATCAGCTCGTCCGCCCGGGGAGGCCAGGTGTGATAAATGCCTGCCTAATTAGCCACTATTTCACAGTCAAACGCTGAGTGTCTGAGGGCACCCTGCTCTCCACGCTCCCTTCTTCGGCTTTTTTCGCCCTTTCTCTCTCACACACACACACACACACACACACACACAGTCACTGTGTCACTCACAGCTCAAAGATGACAGCCCAGTCGGGGAGGAAGAGGAGGTGTGTGAGGCCAGCCCCGTGCATCCCTATAAAGATGTCAGAGTTGTGGGTGATCTTCAGCTGCACCAGAAATGGAACATCCCTGAAAGACACACACACACACACACACACACACACACACACACACACACACAGACACATAATATATCACCCGTGCTCTTGTTTCCACTACGTGGGAGATGCAGGAAGGCTGCGGCGAAGGCTTCATAACTCACTTATATTTGAAATCCACCACATTGACCTTCAGGTGAGGGACCGTTTTGAGCGCGTTCACCAGCTGGAATGAAAGAAATGGCAACCAGACTGGCAGCGCCTCTAGAAACCGTCTCCCCCGCTTTTAAAAAAGGCAGGAATTTCTAGTAAGTAAGATTTTAAATGGGCGTTTAGCAAATGTCGACAGGAGATCAATAATGTAAAGGAGGAGCTGCGGGAGAGCGCGAGCTGCGCAGGCCGAGGGGAGGGAGGTTGACGGAGAACGACAGGAGCAAAGAGGAGGACGACAGGTGTCACAACAAGACAGAGCGGTGAAAAAGGAAATCAAAAATGTGATGGGGAGACAGAGAGAGAGAGAGGGGATGCCGCTGAGCCCACCTCCACTTGGTTGAGGATCTTTCTGTATTCTGTGCTGCGCGCCAGCAGAGTGACGCGAACGCGTCCGTCCTGGAAACAGCAACACGCCCAGTAACTCGTTTGCCAAAGAAGCAAAGATAGCAGGCGAGGAAAACACGACGCTGATTTAAAATGGCTCTGAGGGCTCCCGCCCATGCCGAAACAGAGCGAAACGGGAAGGAACGGTCCCAGATGACGGATGATCCGGTGACTGTTTGCATTCACCGCCGCCTTGCGTGAAGAAAATAACTTTAAAACTACAAGAATAAGAGCCAGAATTCTCCCGGTATTTGATCGTACTAAGGAGACATGACTATCCAGAGTCGACCAGGCCTCGGGAGCGTTCCAGGCCTGCAATGTGCTGACTTTCAGGCCGTCCTTCTGCTCATCAAAAGGAGGCTCCTTGATGCAAAGCCATCCGGCCGGCGGGGCACGAGGTGTTTGGGTGAGATATGAGGCAGCTCGACCCCGTCCAAGTGCACCTAATTATCAATTGAAATGAAAACCGCTGAAGGGCCTGATGATGAGGAGCGGTGTGGGCTAGAGCGACACAATAGAGAGGCGCGGCAGCGTGAGCCTGTCATTAATCTGGGGATGAAAGGCGGGAGTCGGGGGAGGGGTCGGCACCGAGGCGACCTCTCGTTCAGTCGTCAGCCCGCTGTTGCCAGCGGCGCCGCGCGGAGCCGAAGACCTCCTCGCCTTGCTTTCCGTGGAAGGGCTGCGAATGCCAAAGGAGTTCCAGAAACTGTGGCTCGTTAGGAATCTGCGTAGGATCAGAGAATTCGCCCGGAGGACTGCGGCAGGTAACATGTACGAGACGGACGTGCACACACGGGCAGGACTTTAGCGACACCAGACACAGATGTGCACGTGTCTTCGCACCATTTCTATCATTTCCTCGACCTTCCAGCTGCAGAGGTTTAGACTCATCGCTGTGACCTAACTGATTTCAAAAGCTGCTCAAAGCTTCAAGGCTAAATCAGTGGCCGACAGCAACTCGTGTCAGGAACAGGAGACGCGTTAAAATCAGGATTTCATTCTATCATAAATCCTAAATAGAGAATTACAGTATGTCTTATATTGTTAGGTAACATCTAGTCCTTTAGTTTGACATAAAAGTACACAAAAAGAGGACGTTCCCTGACCGGGAATCGAACCCGGGCCGCGGCGGTGAGAGCGCCGAATCCTAACCACTAGACCACCAGGGAGCTGAGGCTCAGCTGCTCCTCTCACTCCACCACTCAATCGCTTTGTAGCCGAAGAGCGCTGCATGGTCTCCTAAACGCAATCTTACATCAGCAGACCTTTAGGGGGGCTAAAAAGAGCCGACATTCATACAACAGCGATACTTCCTGGTCAGGAGAAGCCTCCAGAATCGAGGTAAACTTCTAATGATTTATTCCCAGAGCAAACAGTGACATCTACTGGTCATAAGCAGAGCGCGATTGAGTGAGTGTGTGTGTGTGTGTGTGTGTGTGTGTGTGTGTGTGTGTGTGTGTGTGTGTGTGTGTGTGCGTGATGTTCCAGAGAACTGCAGCGCTGACGGCTGACCGGTTCTTCCTACCTTTGGGCCATCCTGTGGGATGTTCAGGCGATGGAGGACGTGCTGTGAGAAGGCTCTGAACATGCCTTCGCTGTAACAGTCGGATATCTGACACCAGAAAACACCATTCACACATTAGTCATCCATGTTTGATGCTTTCAATACGGCATTCCAATGATAAAACGATATCATTCATCCCACAGCCTCCTCCGCACCTTCATAATGTGTATTTTGACAGAAAATCTGCCGTGATTAAAAATGAATCGAATGTGTCCACACCGACCTGGATGGTGATGGGAAACACTGGGCCTGCAGCACGCGACAACGGCAAACATATTTCCTAATCTCCCCGGAATGAATATCACATGAGCCTATGCATTTCCCAAGTCTCACAATTTCCCAAACACAACGCTGTGCCGAGGCTGTAAACACGGCGCATGAATATAAACATGTCGCGTGCTGCAGGAACAATCCAAAACATCTGCCTGAGGCCGACCTATCAATATTTCACGCCTCAAGGCTCCGACGCCAGGACACAACACATATTTACACTGTATCAACTTTACAATAATCTCTCTGGAATTATCATTTAAATAAGATAAGCAAGTGTGGCGCTTTCAGGTGCGTCTAAACTGAAAGGCATGTTTATGACTAAAGCGCGTGCCGGAAATATCTGAAAACAAATTTGTGGCAGGAAGCAAAACGAAATGCTAAAACCTGAATTCCAATGAGAGGCGCTCTGAAATTTTGAGACCTGGCAATTTGCAACTACTCTGGAAGGATCAGAGGTGAGCGGCTGCGCATGCAAATTTCCTCTCACTCCCACGTGCGTCTGTCAGAAGTAACTCACCAGAGGGGTGTTGTAAAAGAGGCCGTATCTCATTCTGGGGAGGAGGGAGAAGAAGGCGTCTCTGAAACACACCTGTGGACGTGAAGGACGAGTAAAGGCATAAGGTGAAACACCGGGACAGTCTGGACTGACATAACGACGCAGAACCGGCAGGAAAGCTACTCTTTTGGAGTCGTAGGTCTTCAAGTGGATGATGTCGTTCTCCGAGAAGGCTCTCCACGTTTCACTGAACAGGTCTCCGTATTCGTAAAAACTCTGCCGCACACAAGAATAATGCCACAAGTGGCTTTTCAATTTATTAAAATATGAATGGACAACATCAGTTGTGGGTCGGGCTGCATGTGTTGGCTATCATTTGTAACTTTGGTTTTAAATGTTTTAAAAATCTATGCTAGATGGTGCTCATTTACAGAAGCATATTGCTGCCACACTATATAAAAAATAGACCACAATACAATATAATAAACTATCACATTATAAGGTAAAAAATGTACTGTTCAAACAATAAATGTAACACGTAATCATGGGTTACTGGTCTATTTATTTTATATACCGGTAGTTGTAGCAGCAATATGCTTGCGTACTCATTGGGTGTTTTTGTTGTTGTTTTTATTTTATTTTTTAATTTTACCACATACACGACACAATTCTGTCCTGCAGTAGAGATCAGCACTCACCGTGTCCCACATGACGATGTTAATGTCTGAGCTGAAGGAGTTGTTGATGTGCTGGGATATGTACAGGTTGACAAAGTCGCAGAAGTGATGATACATGTTCACTCCTGAAAGCGCCAAAATACCAATACTGTTAGCGCACGCGCACTCACATCGACAAAAGAGAGCTAGTAAGTTTTAGAAAATAAATCAAAGTTCCGACAGATTAGTGAAAATAAAAGTCGAGCCAGCCAGGAGTCGAACCTAGAATCTTCTGATCCGTAGTCAGACGCGTTATCCATTGCGCCACTGGCCCTGTGGAATGCTGGTGCATGCGCATACATGGCCTGGAGACCCGCCCCCGCTACATTCCTCCACAGAGCTTCCCTTTTAGCTGAAAATATCTGCTGCAGCTGCCTCCCCGCAGCTCCCTGGTGGTCTAGTGGTTAGGATTCGGCGCTCTCACCGCCGCGGCCCGGGTTCGATTCCCGGTCAGGGAACACTTTTAGACGCTTCACTTTTAAACTACGGCGTCTAAATCTCTGCGGGTGTGTTTGGAGACTAACCACGACTGCAGAGGACTCTTGTGGTCTCCCTCAGCAGCGAGCGCTTCCTTGTTGAGCCTGCAGTAGCCTCCCAGCTCACCCCTCTCAATAAAGTCCTCCTTATATCTGCAAAATCAAAATTTCAGTAGATCAGCGTCAGCGGGGTATTTTCAGCACGTTACTCTGGCGGTACTGACCTCTCGTGGCTTCTGTTTGGCTCACGCAAATCGAGGTAAAGGTTGGTCGTTTTACAGAACCGTGTGTGTGTGCTGCATTTTAATAATGAGCCCCCCTACAAAGCATTAGGAACAGGTTGTGTTAATAAAGAGTGGACCACAGAGTGTCAGATTGAGCTGTATATTTACGTCACACACAATTTCCACCCAGAACCGGGAAGGCCCAACTATTGTCTGCTGACTTTTTCGTTTAACATTGTTTCTACCCGTTGTTTCTTCCTGTGACTCAACAGGCCCGTGGGAACTGAGGAAATGTGCCAGACTTACTGGCTTGGTGGCCTTGCAGAGTGTTTTAAGCTCAGAGAGGCGTTCCTTGACATATCCAAAATCGGCCTGCTTCCAGAAAATCTCCCGAGCCGTCTCCAGCGAGTGTGTCCTGACAGGTCAGGAGATCAAAAAAGACCAAATCATACTGAGTGATGCACGGCTAAAGATGAACAAAAAAAGGATGAATAAATTGAGGAACAGTACCAGCCAGAGTCCGCTCTGATGCAAACTGGATAGCTGAAGCGCTTCCCGGGGTCACAGTTCTTCTCATAACCCCAACATACAGACAGATCCTGCAGTGCATCCTGTTGTAAATGCAAGACAAAAGGTTACTAGCAATTAGTTTGCAGGTTTGAAGTATTCAGAGGACATGTCTTACTTTAAATGGACAAAAAGGGTCCGAGCGGCACTGCTTCGCTAACTTCTTGTTGTTATTAAAAAAGTAAGGGACATGCTGCAGCGGTAAGGAGATCCCGTTGTAGCTGGTCAGTGGCACCGGTGTGTTGTTGACGGGACTCTCAGCGGTGACCACACAAAAGGAAAAAACACTGACAAGCACCACCTCGAGCAGCATAGTCAGAATAACACACTCATGTGAGATATCCCTCTTCACGGCACCCTGGGAGGAGAAAAACACAGCACACAAAGACACACATCTTCAAATAACGCCACAAAAAAGTGCTGACAAAAGCAAGCCACCGCTCCACAAAAGGAAGTATTCCATTGCAGGAAATACTGTGTTACTCTCTTTCCAAATGTTTTCTGGGAAGCAACAGCCGGAGCCGAAGGGCTGATGAAAACTGCTGGCTGATAATAACACGATGTTAACAAATGTGACAAAGTGATTACTTTAATGCAGTTACATTTTTGTACAAAAAAAAAAAAACTGGAGACCCACAAAAGTAACTAACAGTGAGGCAGTACTTACGTAATTTTGCCGCATTTGGTAATAATTTCGTTAATCAAAGTATTAAATGAAGTCTTAATTTTAAAAAGGGTTCAAAATAGCATCTCTCCATTACAATAATAGATATTAATCACTCTATTTTTCAACAAATGGAGGGAAAATGTTCTCAAATCTGCCCCCGTTCTTCTTTACCCATTTCCTGTGTTGAAAAAAAACTTTCTGTGAATAAGTGAATGAACTTGTCATTAAAATCAAGCTAACAGCAATTAAAGCTAACATTAGTTTACGAATACCGCTAATTCGGTTACTTTAAACAAAAAGAAAGGTGGAAAAATAACACACCTGGGGAGCGTGATGGTAATAAGCCATTACTTACTATTCTACTTTACAGAGTCGTTTAAATATGACCGTAATTAGAAGACAAAGTCTGAGATGTTTGCGGCTAACAGGTAGCGGTGCAAGGAGACAACGTCCCGGCTTCTTCTAATTTAGAGCGCATCGATGGAGCAACAAAAGAATCAAAGGCATACAAAACTTTCGATCTTTACGTAATATACACACATATGCTCAAGTCACCACTGACAGCTAATGTCACTGATGGCGGAGAAGTTTTTACGCATTTGACAGTAAAGAAGTGTCCAACACTACCTGGATGTGCGAACAGTAATCCTCCTCTCCGGAGCTGCGCTGCTGCCGGTGGTCGCCATAACACCGGAAATCGCCCAGAGTGTAATGAACCACGGTGGCCACAAGGTGGGGCTAATCCCTGCCACTTTGGTCCGATTGCAAACAAAGAGTTGTTTTTTTTTAAATCATGTTTATTCATTTACATATTTATACATTTTAAAAGCCCAGCCTTTGGAATTTTACTCTCAATCTACTTTTGAGTTTACACCCATTTGATTTATTTAAAGATTTAAATACTTTTTTTTCTGTACAATATTTTATAAATCTTTTCTCTGAATTCTACAATTACAAGGTTAACGTAAGTAGTGCAAAAGCCCTTACCATCTCCATCAGGTATATTACACATCCAAAGGTTCAGTCAGACCTCAACCAAATTAAAATTATGACTTATAAATGAACTATAGACCAAGGTTACCTATTATACCTAATGTCTAACATAAGTAAAAACCTAACATTATATTAATATATGCAGGATGTGATGACCACCTTCTACAATCAAGTAGGATATTATGTTTTCAGCGACTGAATGTGAAAACTGCTGATTCTGTGACTTGTGTTTGAGTGTCCCAGAACTAAAAGTAAACATTAAAGAACGGTTTATTTCTGGTTCCGCAGCAGTTCATCTATCTGGGTTTTATACATATTCTTCACATCTTCAAGGTCCAGTCTCAACTCCTCTGCCTCTTCAGCTTTTTCACCATACATCTGCAAGATGGTGTTATGCCTCTGCTCCAAATCCTAAAAATTTACATCCACACAATCGTTTTTAATAAGAGAAACAGCACCCCTCGCATTGGCAGCAGTAACGTTTCCATTCCCTCACTCGGAGTTTACCTTGAGTTGAATTCTTAACTTGGGAATCTCCTTCACCTTTTCCTCGATATCATCATTTTGATTGGTTAGTCGAACAAGTTCTTCAGCCATCACAGCACGAGTCCTCTCAAGATTAGAGATCTCAATCTGCATACATTTTTTTTTTAAAAATGATAATAAATTTACAAACCAGGAATGCTGAGCTGTAACAGCAGCTCTAGAGTAGTTTTAGCACTGGTACCTGCAACTGTGCTATCTCTCCCTCTCTCAGTTTCAGCTGAGACTGAAGGTTCTCCATGATGCTGGAGCCTCCGGAGAACCTGGCGGCCTCATACACGTTGGTGCCCCCGATTGACATTGACAAGCTGGTGGCTGTTAGTGAATGGTCCAAAGAGTCATCCTGTGGATTGATAAAACGCGCAGGATTTCCCCATCTTACAAACATTACTTCACGCACGTTATTCTCTGTAATTCCCCAGTGTGTACCTGAGAAAGAACGGAGGAGTGCAGACCAGCGGTGTCAGCTCCGCTGATGGAGCTGGAGCGGGACAGTGTGGGCGTGGACGTGGCTGGAGGCTCCACTATAGAGAGGGTCACGGACTTCCGCTCCTGAAAGACAAATAATACGTTGTTGCCCTAAATCTGTAACTTCTCCACTGCCAGTTAACTTAAATCTAATTTCTTGGGGTAGAAAAACTTTTTTTTTGGAGTTAAAATTTGTGTAATCTCATCATAAGTTTTATGCTTTCGGTATCACAGCCAGATTCTATTCACAAGTATACATGATTGTATTATATTCTCCTCTTTTTATCGTCTCTAAATCCTTTTTCTTAACCTTTTCTTTGAGTGCCTCTTGCGCCAAGAAGCACTTCTTCTTCTCTTGCTCCACCTTCATTTTCTCCATCTCTAATTGGTTGTTCAGCAGCAGCTAGTGGTGAAAAACGAGTAGGTGAGTTTGAGGAAGCTGATTCAAAGACCAAACATACGGAAACAAAAAAGCACCTTTTCTTTCTTTGTCTCTTCCAGCACTCTTGTATGTTCTCCTCGCAAATTTTCCAGCTCAACATGCTCCCTAAGGCGAGAAAATGTGTTGATAAAAACAGATAATCCTGTTGTTAAATGGGTCTGCTTCAAATGGGAATTACTAAGGTAGAACTTTTGTAGAGAGGTTTGCAGAAGTTGCATCTGCAGGACGACTTCATGATAATAAGGATTTTTATGAAATAAAAGTTTTTAAAGGTTTTAAATTATTATAAATAAATTAAGGATTATTAAAAATTATGTGATACCTGCAACACTCATCCTCTAGTTTCTCCCTCTTGTTCTTCTCTGCTTCCAGCTGAGACAGTAGACGTGCCTTCTCCTGGCGGAACAGGGAATTCTGGGACTCCAGAGACACCAGCTGGGACTTGAAGGACATCAGCTCTTCTGATGCTGAACGCTCCTTCTCTACAGCAACGGCCAGCTGTGTCTGTGTATCCGCTGAGTTTAAACGAAAAAAATCCACCATGAAACGCCTCCACCATACTAGGGCTGCAGCAATGGGTTATTTTAGTAATCAAGTATTCTATCGATTATTCTGGAGATTACTAGTGTAATCAGATAAGAGGCATACTGAGAATAGATGTTTCCTAGCAGCATTGTGCTATTATGCTATGCTAACTCCGTTTTACAGTAGACACACTGCACTTATTGTGTTGTGCAACAGAAATGACAATTCGTGCCAAACACTGTAAAATTTAGTGGACCAAATTTAAACAAAGCTTCGACACAAATCAATTCTTATTGACAGTTTTTTAGCAATCAACTTACTAAATTACTGTTTGACTAATTGTTTCAGCCCTAATCAATACCCAAAGAAATATGAAATATCCTAACTCTTACCCAATCTATCCGAGAGGTTTTTCTCCAGCTTTTCCCAGGACGTTGCCTGGCTGCCCAGTGATGCCTGTAAGTTCTCGATCTGTCGCAGCAGAGGACGTGTTGCCGATGTGACGCTCTGGCTGAGTTCCTGGTTCCTGGTCTCGGCCTCCTGAAGCCGCTGTGGAGGATGACAGGATGGACAGCATGAAGAGTGCTTGGGTTACAACTCCATCCATCCTCTAGTCCATCTAGCTCTGCTTGCGTTTATTGTGCCGTTTAATTTGAAACACCAGCACTGTTACCTGCTGCAGTTCAACGATCTCCACCCTAAATAGTCTTCCTTTCTTGCCTGCTGTTGCTCTGCCCTCTGCAGAGCCAATCTCAGGTCAGTCACCTAAGCAGAACAACAAGAAGGCTCAGTGTGGATGGTTGAGATAATCAAATCTGTTTATTTTGTCGACGTGATCTGCGTGTTGTCAGTGAAGAGGCCTAACCTGATCTGCCAGGGCCTCCTGTTGAATTCGGGCCTCCTCCTGGGCCTTCTCAAGAGCCAGACTCAGCTTCTCCTTAGCTTGTGCATCACGACTGAGAGCGGCTTCTTCGGCCTCGCTGGCTCTGCTGGCATTTGTTTTGTGAAGCTCTGCCAGCTCCCTGATGAGGAACACAACCACAGACCCATTCGAACCAAAGAACCATCATGTATCATGTAACCATCAATAATCACCATGTAAAGGTTTTTCCGCAGGTTCGCGAATGACAATAAATATCTCCTAGTTGTGTGTGTGTGTGTGTGTGTGTGTGTGTGTGCCTACAGTTTAATGCTTAACAGCTGACACGTCATTTTATGTTTACGGATCTAGGCTCCACAGAGGGTGTGACAGTGTTTACTTATAAGAGGTATCCAAAGCAGCCTGCAGGCTTCTGTTGTTCTCCTGCAGCTCCTCGGCGTCTGTCTGCAGCCTGCTCAGCTCCTTCTCCTGTCGCTCCACCACTGAGTTGAGCTTCTTGATGTTTTCTCGGTGCTGCCTCTCCACTTCCTCCTTACCGTCTAGCACCTAATGTCAAGAAGGACAGAATTAGAAACAAATAAAAGAATTGGTCCCTGTGTAAATCCTCATATGCTTATATTCAGTGTTGTTAATGTTAATGATAACTTGGTGCTGTGGTGCAGTCTGACCTGCTGCAACTGGCTCAACTCCTCTTCCAGGTCCTTGATTTTCTTCTGCTGCTTGGTGATCCTGTTGTCACTTTCCTTTTCCTTCACACGCAGTTTCTTGATGATGTTGCTATGCTGCAACTGTTGTTTGGACAGTTTTTCACCTAAATGTTAAAAGAATTAACATACACTGAGATAAATAAAGCCCATAAACTCCACTCAAGATGATGAAATGAGTGCACAGAAACT